>OX424448.1:1069924-1319082 GCA_949152495.1 Lasius fuliginosus | reverse complement strand
TCTCTCTTCGCTTGACAGTGTATGCGTTATACTAATGAATATATGTTGCAGGTTATACAATTAGAGGAGACATGTAGGAGATTAATGGAGGAAAATAGAATGCGCGCCAGTTGTAAGCAACGACATTGAACGTTTCCAAACAGGCGTACGAGTCCGCGTCGCAGAGTCAATCGTACGTTCAGTCCAATCAGTCCACGTTGAGGAAACCGAAGCAGGACGCGGGCGATTTTACCATTGTTGTGTTCAGTTTCTGTGACGAGCAGTTCCCATACAGGACGAAGATTCCTGGTCATAACGTCACTTTAAAACAGTTCAAGGAGTATCTTCCGAAGAAAGGGAGCTACCGGTAACGTATAATATTACCGCGGCTTTGTCATTAATACTTGTATTAATTTCATTAATTTTATAATTTTTTTTCCTTTATCGTAGATACTTCTTTAAAACGGAGTGCGAGGACTTGGATATGAAAGTCATACAGGAAGAGATAACGGACGATACCGAGGTTTTGCCACTCTGGAAGGCAAAGTGATGGCGCAAGTTAAAGCGCTCGAGTAATAGACTGAATAGAAAAAAAAACGAGCGAGAAAAACATGCACGATTTTTAACCAAGTGCCGCAATAAATATTTAAGAGATTCCGACACACACGCGCGCACTCACAAACACACACTAGGCCGGCAAGTCGATTCGCTCGGTATTTATACATATATACATATTAACGCTTGTCACGCGGCCTCCATCTTTCATAATTGCCTAAGAGAGTAGTTTTAATTGATCAGAAAAAAAGAAAATTATCGAATCGAGCAATATCGTTGCACGGATGAACGCTGTGGAAAGGATAGAAGAAACGGCCTTACGATAAACTGTATCGGTCGAATGTCCTCGGAAGAACGTTGTACTTTTCTTCTGCCTGCTTTCGATTTTTTGTCAAAATCGTTTACACGTATCTAGGGCAGAGAAGAGCGTTCTTTTTTTTTTTTTTTTTTGTCCCTTTTCGAGATTACTTTATCAACGAATTTACACAGCTCGTGCGCGACAGCGCTTTATTGTACATAAATTAGTATGTAGTGTAACTGTTTCACAACAGGACGACGACTATTACGTCGATATAGACTTTGCCAAGCGAAATTATTTGCCGTAATTCCGTCTGGTATGGTATAAACGTCACTTTTACGGGGCAGTTTGGGCAAGAACGGCAACAACGCGTCGAATCATACCGAATACATTGCGACCGGCTAAGCAATTTCTTCCTCTCGAAGACTTCCCATAGTTCTCCAAACGACTGTACAAAGATAGTGATCGCGTAGTTGATCGCCTTAGTAAGGTCCGCGTAGGCACTAAACTTATATAAGAGAAAGAGAGAGAGAGAGAGGGAGGGAGGGAGAGAGAGAGAGAGAGAGTGTAATCACAAATTGGCGTCTAAGATATTACGTGTACTTTACGTGCATAAGACATCACGCGTCTTGTTTAATACATATAATATATTTCACGCGATGCGACATGCAACGTCGGAGAATATAAAATTGAAAAAAAAGTTACGCGAATCATGTCTTTTTTCTTTTTCTTATTTTGTACCACTATTACCGTTGTGTCATGATTATCCATCCGACATTGCGAAATAAGCTTATCAAGCATAAAGCCTAAACACATACATGGCGATTTACAGTACATGTATCCAAACGCAATTTTGATATCGGAATGGCGAACACCGGTGGAGACAAAAAAAGAAAAATCATTAGCGTTTAGATTGTAATAATGTATTATCAGGTGCGGAAATATGTGCCTTTTTAGTACGGTAAGATCGAAATAAGCCTAAGAGAGAGCGAGAGAAAGAGAGAGAAGGTTGAGATATTTATAAAATTGCACTACAGGGGCCCAATCCTGAGAGAAAGAGATAGGAGAAACATTTTGTGTCCAATATTATTAATATATTCCCTCAAAATTGTATCTATACTGATATATCGACGATTATCCGCCTCGTATATCGCGGATTCGTCCATAACAGTTTATTTAAACCTTTCAGTCTTATCGAGAATTGCCAAGACTCCGGTTTTGAACCGGAATCTCCGAACGATGAAGAAAAATCTCCGATCCGGAGATCTTTGATGCAGGCGTACGTTACCAATTTCATATTTTGAACAGTAATATTTTATAGGCAGTAATCGCATGCAACTTTTTTTTTCTTTTTAGAAGATTTTTCTGAGCAATCTTAGTCTTAAGCATCTGTATTGCTCAAATTCTAACTCTTATTCCGTGCTCAAAATTAAAAACTTATCCTTGTCTATATAAGTATAGACTGTTAGTGGGCTACATATTCTATCAAAATCAATCGATAAACGTTCTCAAGTGGATTTTTTTATTAATCACAATAAAAACAGTGAAAAAATCAAATCGCCATCAAATGTTTTATCAAATTATTTTATATTCTTTTATTAGTAAATAAAAAATACTAATTAACTTTACATTACGATTATTATAATTTTACCTCGGTATATTATTGTTCGATTATTTAATATAAATTATGTCATCATGTATTATTACCTCAATATGCGTTTAATGTTATGTATTAACGCTCTTGTGTGTACACCATGTATGTAGATATATGTATATACAAACTATACCTATATTATATATTTTTACAAGCATGCAGCAACTGGCACACAGTCCATTCTTATTTAGTCGAAGCTTATATGTATCGCATTCTCTAATAGAGATCGCAGTAACGTAAAACGATATCTAATCTATTATTTATCCTTCCGATTTGTGTATGTAAAAGGATGACGTTATCCAGTTGACCTGCATTTCTAGCTCGCATCAAAGAAATTGTAAAAACAGAGATCTTTTATCGAAGAAAAAAAGATAGGATTAAAATTTGAGACTGAAGGGCTTAAATTGTAACATCCATTTAATTGAAAGTACAATGTGAAAAATGCTCGACATTTTTTTTATCAGGTGGCCCTTTAAATCGATGGTTCGATTTTGTCCTAATTTGCCGGAGCTCGCTTCCTACGCGTGATTCCCTATGGGAAAACCGAGGAAAAAAAACATAATTAAAACCGTAGAAACGACGTACGTACTGTTTATTTATAAATTCGGTCGTGCCGCCGCAAATCGTAGACGACGGTGGTTGACGGTTTTTAATTGTAATTGATCAATTAATATCACACGAACGTTAAAGTGTTCCTGTACCTAATTAATTAATAATTGTATATCAAAAATATTGAGAGAATAATAATGCGATTTTCACTGAATTACATGAACACCCATTGTACACGTTCTTCAAAATATTTCGTCCTCTAATCCCGCATCTGCTACATGATACAGTTATATCATCTTTAGGAGAAAATAAGAATTTTTTTTAATATAATAATTGATTTTTGTCTGCATATAATTAAAAAGATGATGTCGATGTAAGTCTTCACCTATTGGAATCTATTATTTTGATAAGATTCGTGTGTGTGACAGTGGAATTAATTTTATTTATAATATTAAAACTTCCGAGAGTATTTTAGTATTTTATTAATCTTGTAATCAAATCTGATAACAATAATATATTTCAGTACTGTACAAAGTTTAATAGAGCTCAATAATGCATACTTTTTTTCTCGTTATAAACTTGTAATTTGCTGAGAGTATTTCACAAAGTTTGTTCAATTCGTTTCGCAAAATCTATTAATTATAAAATATTCTTTGAGAATACATTTTTAACAAATATATGTGTAAAAACGTATAATCAAGGTATCAAACACTTCTCAGGAAGATCTATCCAGCAAGAAGAACATAACTTGGTAAGTGTACTTGTAAAAAGTTGTAAGAGTATTTGTAGCCTAATGGACCATCGCGTGAAACGTGCATAGATCATGATTCTGCTAGTGCTATATGACGGCCGGATGAATACAACGTATTCCGTATTGATATCGAGCTCAGATTCGGCAAGAATTGCCCTTGTGATGGTGGACAATGATAAGGAACCTCGTAAATATTTCATCGATAACTGCAACCAAGGTAACTATAATCTGGAATGTTACTGCGATGATGGTGGATATGCGGGGTTGTACGGAGCTTGTTTAGCGTACGCCTCGCTGGTGTACGCCGGGGGTTGTGGCATTCCTAAAAATTAGAGAGTAGAAGTAATTACCTGATTATTTCTAGAATAGAAAAAAAAAGAAATTATTTACAAATTTTTTTCTGCATCGTATCGACATAAATTTGTAGCCAAATAATAATTAAAAAAAACCAAGAGACCTTTTTAAGATGTAAACCTGGGATACGAAATAACAGTTTGTAGTCTTTTTATAAAGTGTCGAATCTCTTTGTAGACAGGCACTTTATTAAAAAGCCTGAATTTATAAAGAACTTGCGATATAATAATAAATGCAGATGTAGAAATTTTAATCAAATACCTGTCGAGCTCGTTGGATACGGAACATATTGGTTTGGGAGATTTGCTTGATTGGTGTAGCTTGGTGGAAGAGTTGCCTGGGGCTGAATTACTTGCACAACAGGTGTCTGAACTTCTGCAACAAGTACTCGTGTAACAGATACAAAGGGATCCTGACCATACATAAGTTTGTTTCAGAGACAGCAAGCAAATTAGCATCAAGAATTCAAATCAACGAAATAAAAAAAGCAAAGTGTAGAACTTAATAAAATTTACTATATACACTGAATTAAAAAAAAAAAAGACAATCTCTTCTAATTGATGAAAACTGAAAAATCCTTGTTCTTAAAAAGTAATTTTTTATATTAAACATATTTTATTAAAAAGAGAGGAATGATATATAAATGATATGAGCGATGAATTGGGTTTTATATATAAAATAACTTAAGGTTTTATGAAAAATGTATATATTCTTTAGTATCTTATAATGCTTAATTATAAGTACATGGCCTGCATGTTATGAGTACAATATTCAATTAGCGATTTTCAATGCAAGCGAGTTTAAATATGAGCACAGAAGATTACAAGGAATGTTTACTTGGGCACTCTCGGAGTATTTAAATTAATCAATCGTGCAGAATAAAATTAAAGATCAAATCTACATACAAAATGTTCCATCATGTTTATCCTTAGTGACTATTATAACTTATACAACTCTCCCTTTCTCTGTAGATCGATGCACATGTTTTCAATAATATAAAAAATAATATTTCATAAAATAAAGACTGTTGTATTATATATATATATATATATATATATATATTATCACACGATAATTACATGGAACACTTTGTAAGTACATTAGGTACATTTTGGAAAATTCTTAACGTTACACGAAATACGGCCGACAAAAATATCAAAATGAACCTTCTGCAAAATATTCAGTATCACAATGTAATACAATCTCTCGTATATCAAATTCAATTTCCACTGTGCGAACTATTTTATGTACTCTAAGAGCGGATTCTCCATATAAAAATACTGTTTTATTCAATAAAACTTAATATAACTCTTAGAAAAATAATCTACTGCTATAATGTAATACTGTCGTTATAAGAAATAAAAAAACATCAGTACAATGCATTCTTAGTAGGCATTTTCACAAGGAGGATTCGCTTAACGATATATATGTATATATAAGAAATATATAAATTTACGTTCCCTATGTGGGAACATTATGCGAGGTTACATATTAGAAGCAGAGGATACAAATAACTGTGAAAAAATCTTTCAAACCCTGACACATGCAAATACTCTTCACAGGAGGGTGTGTCGGAATGGTATTATGCCATGGCCCTAGGGAATGATCCTAGAAAGAATGACGATTCCATTACTGGCCAATTCAAAAATTCGTCGATACTTAGTTTTATTACTAATATTACAATTGCGTTTGTCTTTGTCGCGTAAAAACGTAATTTATAATCTGCAATTGTTTGGGTATCTTTTGAAGAGTGCTTTTCTACGAAGGCTATTGCTGCTGTCTCTGATTATTCGCTTCATACGTAATGGAAAATATTGTATACTACCGAATATATGGTGAATTCAACATTAGGAAAAATCGCGAGTAGTGACATAGTTGATACAGGAAAAATTCAAGAAAAGGCTTACTTCCATAGATGGTGCCTTGGTGACGGCGACGATACCACGGACAGCAGCTGCAGCAGAGACAGGATATACAGCACACTATCAGTCCAATTGCTATAGCCGCGGCTATTATCACGGGAACGATGATACCGAGTCTGTAAAGTAATATTATACATGCATTAAAGCTATTATATTCTCCGTTATGCAAACCGTGGCATTCTCAAAAATAATAACTATATTATATTTCTGTGTATTATTTTAACGCTCCTTATTATTTTAGCACTTTATGCAAATTATCTAAGAGATTGAGCGTTATTCAGAATTAATGTATCAGGCATCATGCGCGAGAGTTATTTTGAAAGTATGTTTTACGAGCGATTGTAAAGATCTTACCCGGTTTTCAGCGCAAACTCCTCGGCAGTGCAACAATAGAAACTTTCATTCTCTAAATCGTAGCAGCAATAAGACTTGTCGGCCGAGTCTATGATTCTCGGACACGTGTTAAGCGCCTTCTCCAAAAAGTTCTTGCTCTGCCCAAAAGAACACTCCATCCCTAAAAATTAAGCAGCTTGTACAATTGACCGTCAATGTGCATCAAAATGATATTTTAGGTATAGGATATTCTTAAAAATATAAAGATGTCTTCGCGTGAACTAAACTGCTAACTACAAGACGTTATTCATCAAATAATTTCAAATAAGATTTCAATTAATAAAAGAATAACAATTAAATTTAAACAAGCTATTAGAGCCAAGCGCGGATGGTGGTGCTTCGATTTCAGTAAAAAATTAATTTTTCCACTGAAATGATTTGGCTGGGCACAAGGCACAAATTTTTCTTGGTACGATACCAAGTAATTAAATTGAATTAATTCTCGTTAAACTTCGAGATTTTTAATTCGAATAAAACCTCTCTGACCCCCCCTAAAGAATCATAGGCGAGAAAAATATCGAAGTCGCTGAATCGGGAATCAAACCTGAGTCTTTCGCTTGCTGGGCGATGATTCTTTAGGGGGATTACGAGAGTTATAAGCGAAGTTACGAGAATTAATTCAATTTAATTACTTGGTATCGTACCTACCAAAAAAAATTTGTGCCTTGTGCACAGCTAAATCATTTCAATGAAAAAATTAATTTTTCATTGAAATCGACGCACCACCATCCGCGCTTGGCTCCAATAGCTCGTTTAAATTTATTTGTATTTCATATCAAGAGCCTTTATTTCTTAGTAGTAATAAAAGAATAATTTTGTATGTTATTAATAATAAATATATTTAAAATATAATAAATATATTAATAATTGTTTTTTACTTATATGTTTAATATATTTGAGATTTCAGTAACTAATTATCGAGATGTCTAGCCGTGAAAATTATATATTCGAAGCACTTCGTATAATTCAAAGTCGCTAACGCGACTAAGATTTCGAGACGCACTCGATTTACAGTTTACATTATCAACTGTAAACACGAAACTATATAATACGTGAGCGAGATTAAATGCACGTCTACGATGACGCAATCTCGTTCCTGGAAGCAGAGAGCTCGCCGTGCGTGTTCGCCGGCGTTTCGATAAACTTTTCAAAGGAAGAGAGATCAATTTTCTACTACTTGACGTGTCTCTCGACTTGGCGTCTTCTTTTTTGCTGGCATATTTTTTCCGCCTCGGCAAACCGATAAAAATTAATGAGATAAAAGTACACGGATATCTAAGTACAGAATATCTGCCGATAATTAGAGGCCAGATCTCGTTTTGCTAAATGCAATAGATCAATGTGTTCTAATTCACGGGTATGCAAATATTAACCTCGCTACGTGAGCGATTTCTCGCTAACTTTATGACACTGAGTCATCATCTTCACCATTTTTCGAGCGAGCGAGAAATTTCCTTTACCTGAACGAGCTCTACCTGATCATCTGGTCTAACGTTCAGTAGTGTTCTCAGAAACTTTGAGGCTGAAAATCGCTTGCTCGCTCGCTTGACGAGCTGCCACAGGAAAACACATGGGTTACTTTTCGGAGAAAGAATATGTCCTCCCGAAAAATCTGACAATGAGACGGCTTTTTTCCGTATCGGCGGACGGTTCCAGAAAGGGAGAGAAGCATGGTAATACTGTATTACGTTTTAGGAAGGAACAAAGAATGGAAGTTGATTAATAGGATATCGATAATAATATCTCGTCGCGGAATAAATCAGTCAACTGCTAGACGAGAGATAGCATCGGGCATTATGAAAAACTGACGATCGATAACTAATTGCGTCAAAACAGGTCTCGCATTAAAATGAGCAACAATCGACGAGTGTTCTCGTGGAAAAGAAATATATTCGAAGGAAACCATTCGCGCAGGAAGCATCTACTACCTACATACTAATTTTTTTCTGTATTATCTTATCTTTCTCTTACAGAGACCACATTCTCTCCATTGCTGGAGTCAGCCTCATAAATGGAACAATTATTTCTGCTCTTTGTAATGTTATCCATGTATGTGAAATGACACGTTATAAATCATCTCTTTATCTGCCGAATATCGAGAAATAACGAGGTTACGTTTCTAAAAGATATAAAAGTTATTAAAAGAAAAAAAGAAAATTTCCAAATTATTTTCAATCTATTTTATAAAGAAGAAAATGTATTAGTGTGCAATTTGTTTGCAATAAAAGAATTAGAAAAGAAACACATTATATATCCAACTCACAAAATAGCCATCGAAGAATTCAAATGACACTTCAATTAACCGATTTGTAAAGCTAATAAGTATCCGAGCATTCATTATCAATCTACGACTTAATTTTTGAAAAGAATGGATTGATGATATTCGTTCCATTTTTTTTTTTTTTTTTTTTTTTTTCGTATTTAATTGCGCGGCTGAAACAATATGCGACGAGATCGGATTTCGCGAGGCTTGCGAAAAAAATGAATTAGAGACAAATGCGTTTAACTTGATTCAGATATACATATATATATACTTTCCGACGAACTAATTTTTATAGTCATTTACAATTTTGTTTTATTAATACGTTAATAAAAAAATAACAATTAACTGGGTTTGTATAATTTAACGATAGATTATAAATTTCTATAAAACGCGAAACACGCTGCAAATTAGCGATAGGTACATATATAACGCTAATTTTCTATTCTATTTTAGATATTTGATTAGAACGCACTTTTATCTTCCTCCCTCGTATCAATTCATAGAAAACGTGACGTAGCGCGCCTACGAGGGGCGAAGTCTTTTTTTTTTGTCGAGTATAAGCGCGTATTATATACACGCCACTCCCCCTTCGCCGTTTCGAGCCGGATGATTTCATATTCTCTTACCGTAAACGTTTCCTGCGTGCAGGCAAATCAGCAAGAATGCTCCTGCGAGGCGCAACATCTCGACAATTATATTCTAACAAAGTGGACTTGGAAGCGCGTCAGCCGCTCGGTGTTCGGTTACGTTACGTGTCGTCGAAGGTGCTGCGAAAGACTACGATCGAACTGACTCTGACTCAACGACGGGCGACAAGAACACCGAGGACCCAAACAACCACGGACAACAACCTGTCGAGTATGCGATGCAAGCATGGACGCGAGAAACGACTGCCACCGACCGTAATCCGTGTGGAAACGAAACGGTAAGGAAGGAAAACGCAGACGCGGGGCTCGAGCTTTGAAGAATACGTAGAAAGAGAGGGACGATATATGTATATATGATTCCTTCGTTTCTCCTTCTAACGAAAGAAAATGGAAAAGGAGAGGGGTAGTCAGTGTCGTTCAACGTCCAATCGTGACTATTAACATAGCTGCGCAGGCGCGAATGAGAGAGAAAGAAACTCTACACTTATTTTCTCTCCTCTTTTTATACCATTAAACATCGCTTGAGAAATAGGGCTATTTCATTAGAAGTATCTAGTTAGAAATTTTGATGTCGCGAATTAATCAAAATTAAATTTAAATCACATTGGTAGAGACGGGCATTAAATGGAGAATAAAATCGTCTTTCATATACATATTTACACGCATACATACACAAACGCTATAAATAAAATATGACGAGATAAATTGATAGCCAATTGCCCCAGATTCTTGCCATGTTATAATCTCTAAGGTTGCAAATGGCGCCAAATATGAATGGAAAATCATTGGAAATATCATAAACATTGATATTTTAAGATAACAATATATCAATAATATAATCTTTTCAACATTTTATACAAAATAATCTCTCATTTTCGATACAATGTAAATTGAGCATCATATTATGTGTTTGTTCACTTTCTTACGTGTAATTATAAAAAAAAAATCCTTGATGTATCCTTGTATTTAGAGAATAAATAACAACCCCAATTATATAAAACAATAATAATACAAATATATAATATAAAAAATGATAAAACAATAATATACACCCATATCCAAAAAATCACAAAAACGTGAAGTGTGAGAAATAAATGTAACTATTAAATGCAATTCAAATACGAGACATCAATGTCTGGAATCCTCATTGATGAGATCACCAATGATGTGTCCCATGTCCACGTCATTTTTCAGTACAAAGGAATGTTGGAAACCACGTTGGCATAATTGAGCATTCAGATCAGGATGTTTTGATATCATATTTGTATAGTATTTCACTGGAGTCCAACCATCATTGGCGCCATAATAAAACCAAAGCTTATCAGTATATTTTGATATAGTCTCATGGTCAGCTTCTTTGACATACTTCATTTCTTCTTTAGCAAGACTGATTACTCTACGCAAGACCTTTGGATTCAACATTTCCTGAACAGCTTTGACACATCTGACTGGAATACCATAAAATAGACCAAAAGTACGTATCAATAATGATTGTAGAGAGAGCGGAAATATTGCTGTGAAGATCCAAGATAGGAAAACCAACACTGATGCAATGCGTGATACCTGTGTGAAAGAGAGAAAATACTTGTAATCATTCATACATTTGAAAAATGTATTACAACAATGATAGATATGCAAAAAACTCACGCAGTTACAAAAGAACATTCCATTACGGCTCTTTGCCACATATTCTACCGTAGGAAACAACAGATAACACCTCCTTATCCTTCCGTTAATGTCATGGTTCTTCAGTAAATTGAGCACGAACCAGGCACCTATGGAATGTGCAACAAGATGTAGCTGCGCATCCTCTGGAACGTACTTTTTTATGAATTCTACCTACAAAAGGAGATATAATATTATAAGTCTTATACTATAATATTACATGGGATAATAAATATCAGTGAATTAATTAGGAAACAGCCGAAGAAAGAGAGAGGTCTAAAATATGTACCTTGTGTTGAATCTGCGCTGTCAAACTATAGCATTCTGCCCACTTGTCATCGCCGGGCATAGCAATCTCCAAGTTCTCCGGTGGTTGGACGTGTCCAGCGTGTCCGATGACCCAGACAGGCGTGTCCTCGGTTAATCTCGAGTTGAGCGCCTTGATGAAGCCCTCGTAGAATCGCGGAATACCTGGATTCCCAGGAATAACGAGCACTACCTGCTTGCTGGAATGAGGTAGCGGGTCCTCCTCTATCCAACGACCCTCCGATATCACTTCGGTTTGCACTTGGTTGCAATTTATCATCGATCGTCGCATTTTTGTCGTTCGCTTGAATCGCACAACGCTAAACTCTGCGGATACTCGTACAAAATTGCGAAATGACAGCTGACAGCTCGCTACTTGCCGCGTTCGATCGTGTGACCCCGACGCAAGACTGACTGAGATTGCTTATGTGGCAGCTGACAATGAGATTGAGGAATGTCTATCACAACACACATGCAAAAAATTACAATATAACGGTTAACGGTATACAATTGTAGCGATATACCAAGTTGCGATTACCAAAGAACGGCGGAGGAAAGGTATAGTCATGCGAGCCGAAATAGCTCAGTTGGGAGAGCGTTAGACTGAAGATCTAAATGTCCCCGGTTCAATCCCGGGTTTCGGCAAGTCGATTATTTTTTTTTTGTAATTTTATGCGATTAGATATCAACTGAGATACATCGTAAAACTGACATAATTTTTCCGTATTATATAAATTTCAAAGAATATTCTGTTGCTTTGATTTTGCCGATAATCCGGATACTCTTCTTATGATAACATTTAATACGAGAAGAAAAATAGATGTCTCAGTTTTCTTATATTGATAATTTAAACTATCGAACAAAAAGCAGAGTACAGAATTCTGCCACTTTTGAAACTGCATTAAAAATGTCAATTTTTTAGTCTTAATTAAAACAAAGTTACGTCAAATTCTAGTAACAAGACATGTATTGATGATTATTAATTAATGTTGCGAATTGTGTGTATATGTGTGTTGTGTGACTGAATCGATAGAATATCTTAATTCAACACAAAGATCGAATTATTCAGTTGCCTACGGTCTGAAAAATATAATATAAATACCTAGAATCATACAAAATACCTAGAATCGGAAGGCTTAAAGATTTTTTTGACTCGTGAACTTGTTTGCAAACAGAAAAGTTCAACGATCCGACAAATTCGTGACGGATCGAAAGACACGCCAACGTTCCCTCAAGTCCCCCCAAAACTACATCCTATCGACGGAAGTCGGAACATGTCGTAGGATGTTTAGAAAAGCCAAAAAACGCAACGTCAGGGGTCGCCTTCTCATCCGGGAAGCCGTAGACCGGCGGTTCCATCAACTGATTGCGGAAAACGCAAATGAGAAGCGAAACGAGAGAGAGAGAGAGAGAGAGAGAGAGAGAGAAAGAGAGAAAGAGAGAGAGAGAGAGAGAGAGAGAGAGAGAGAGAGAGAGAGAGAGAGAGAGAGAGAGAGAGAGAGAAGAAAGAACCCGGCGCGGCCGCCGTCGCGTCTCGAGCGCGGCTTTCCGCGAGAGAGTCCGGAGAGAGAGAGAGAGAGAGAGAGACAGAGAGAGACAGAGAGGGAGAGAGGGAGAGAGAGAGAGAGCATGGCGGCAGTAATTCGAACGCGCGTCATAGAGTCCCGCGGGTGGCGGGCGCACGCGTCATGGCGTTTAATCGCGCGCCCGCGAGGCGGAGCGTACGTGTCTACGTGTGCCCGCGACGACGACGGCGACGTGCAAGCCGCAAAAAGCGCGCTCGGATCGCCCTCGTTATCGGGGCGTGGCGCGGGCGAAACGCGAGGGGGGAGAAGATCGGGCGGATCGCGGCGGTTGGCACCGCCGACCGCCTTCCGTTTCTCGCTCCTCGGGAAGGCGCCATGCTGACGCGCACGCGAAATCCGCGTAATCGGAACGGCGATCGTCGACCGCTCGTCCTTGCGTCTCGCGCGAACCCCCGAGACGGTCTTCGGGATCCAGCGAATCCAGCCTGCGTAGGCTCGAGGACCGTCGATGCCGAGGAAGGTGTCGATGATGATGGCTGCGCTGGACGAGGAACGGCGAACGAAACGAGTAGGATTCAAGAACTGCGTCAAGGTTAGATCGCAATTCGCGCCCGATACGCGAACAGATGATTACCGACCGCCGTTACTTTTTCCTCTTTTCGCGTTAACGCGTTCGAGGAAAACGCGCAATTTCAATTCGCAAACGTATTCGTAAAACGCTTCGTGACATTTTGTTTGTTGTATGTATACAATACGCTTTCTGTATAAGATTTACTACATTTGTGTTTACTATCACATAGGAATAGTAAACGCAAAGTTGTGAGAACATTTAATCGGGACTTTGAAAATACAATTTATTACAACAAGTTTTCGATATGAATCAGGAATGTCCTGTGCGCAAGAAGAAATATTTGTCTTACGTGTGTTAAGTTTTTCTTGAAAATTAGTAAACTTCTGTTTTAAATATTATATATTTTGAAACTCTATATCTCTCAGTTTCACTATCAGTATTACTTTATATTATACTATTATTAATTTAATAGATTATATGTATATACACACACAGATATCCTGGTTTATTCGTTACATCCGGACTTGAGATATTTTCAGATAGTAAAATATAAAAGCGATTCTTGCATCGCTGCATCTATAATAAATTGTCTAAATGGAGTCTGATAATAAAAATAGAATAATGCATTTTACATTTATATCGATCAAGGAAATACATTGTGATACAGCACAACTATAAATGACTTCGAGATAATATTTATAGAATTTGGACAAACTTTATATCGAGTTTTGTGTCGAGAAACGAACACATTTTAAGCTATCAGCGCGGAAAAAAAACAGCATATGAAAATCGTGTATTTAAACTAGAATTCTTTCTCTGGTAAATCTACTAGACAAAATTCTCTCTCTCTCTCTCTCTCTCTCTCCCTCCCCCCTCCCCCCTCTCTCTCCCTCCAAATGAAAAAGAAAGAAAGAAAGGATCTTTTGTTAAACGTCATACATACCGATATTAGTAAATTTGACAGATTTTTCAATTCTAGCAAGATCGCAGAATCATAGAGACAGAAATAATGATACTTGACGTTCACTATCTCGAATCTATTGTTGTGACGTAATAATCAGTCGCGTCACACAAGTAGCGATGGCTCTAATTGGAGATGTAACGCAAAACCGGTTAAATTAAACTAATGTCAAACATGTATGAAACGTTTAAGAAAATATGCTTTTATGTAGCTAGTTTTGGATGGTAAAAACAAGAACTTGATCGAAATGAGCAATTGAGAAACTCCAATGAATCGTAAGACAATCAAGTATTAATTATTTGAGACGATTACGCGTCGTCGTATCGATAGGATCGAAGAAGCTTTTTCCTTTATTAAAGCCGTCGGCCTTTTCAACAACGATGATTCATTCGGGGAAAAATGGGCTTGATCAGCCACATAGCTCAATTATCCGCTAACGATTCCCGATGTTTTTGTAGAAATTAATTATCCTACGATTAGAAAGCGATCTGTCCCGAAGAGGAACATATTCCGATCTCAATCGCGGAAGCTGAAATCTTGACGAAGACACATATCGGAATCGCTCTCGCCATCTTTCATACGTTTAACTCTCTCTTCTGTCAATAAACGGGTACCCGGGTACCCCGAGCAACTTGAACTGTTAAAAATATGTCCGCCCGAAAGTACTAAGTACAAAGGGCCTTTGTATTCTATAAACTTCTTAAAATATAACGGGAAAGGGAATGTTCGATGCCCGGCAGCTGCTACAAAGAAATTGTCGCGGTGCAATGTGTCGAGAACACGCGGTTGGTATCCGGCTACTCGATGCACCGATGAAAAATTATGCATCGACAGACGGGTTAATTATCGGCGATGAGGAAAAAAAAATTCGATCCGCCGTCGCGATCTTTCGGAGAGTAACTCGCGAGTCCGCCGCAAAGGAGGCGGCGCCGACTCCTGGGGAGGCGCGGCTCCGGCGAGATGGACGTGGCTTTAGCCGACTGGGCGGCGCGCGTCCCGTCTCCCTCTCCTTCCTGGAGCCACGGCGGGACCGCCCGAGCCCATAGTCCGCAGTCGCAATTCGGTCGTTCGGCGGTTCAGACGCTACGTCGCTTTGTGTGCCCGTCGTGTGCCAATCTCTCCGCGAGATTATTCTCCGGAAGTGCGATTCCTGCCCGGCCGAACGCAGCTTTCGGCCGTGTGTTTTCTTTCTTTCCTTCTTCGCGTCCGGGTTCTTCCGGTTCGATCGTCTGAGAGATCAACGTTGTTCCGGCGAGGCCAGAACGATCGCGACCGCGCGCGTTGCTCCTACGACGGAACCTCCGACGAGCGCGACGGCGTCGATTGCCGTCGCTGTTTGTTTCCGGGACGGAAGACTCGTCGAAAATTCCCCGTCGGGCCGTAGTGCGGTGATAGTATCACGGTGGTGCCTATCCTACGACAACCGGGATTCCGCGGATGTCGTCGTCTCTCGCGAGAACTCGCGACAAAGCGCGCAACTTTAAGCTACGCCCGGCCGGCGCGTATTAAAGGGAGATATGCTCGAAGCGCCGACGGCAGCGTCGACTGACAGTCGCGGCGGAGCAGCTGCTTGAAACGTCAGCGGAGCGATACGCGATCCTCTCTCTCTCTCTCTCTCTCTCTCTCTCTCTCTCTCTCTCTCTCTCTTTCTCGTCGTCGGGCATAGGAGATGCGAGATCGCCAGGGCGAATCCACGTAGAAGCGTCACGCGAGAAGCGCGAGTGTTTCGCACCGAGACGTTTGCTCGTTTGCTACGGAGATGTAGCTTGCCGTGCGCGATCCCTCCGTGCTTCCGCGAAGGGAAGGCGGCGATTGTCCACGGATTATTCTCTCCTCCGTCGATCGTCTTTCGCGTGTGTATGGTGCTCCCGCTCATTCGTTTCGTCGAGGTTATGGTGTTACTCTCCCATCTTCTTCCCTGAGAAGTGACACATCGGAGTTTTTCTTGCCGGCGTTCCAGAAACAGAAACACCAGAGAAGAAACCTGAACGTCGACGCGATGTGTGTGGGATACTAGGGGGGAAAGGACTCCTCTTCTTCTGCATCGCGACGAGATGACGGAACGTTGTCTGCCGGACGCGTTCGACTAGTCGTCACAGTGGAGTTCTGCTTAATCGCAGGTAATTTGTCCGACGGAACGCGCGCGCTCGCGCTTCCTCGGCTCTTGAGATTAGCCTCTACTTTTTCTTTAATAATGCACGCATATCACAGTGAACCGTTTAGAACGTAGCCTGTTTATTAAGCCGGTCGTCTTGGAACGACGATTTTTTTTTTTTTTTTTTTTTTTTTTACGCGATAATTATACCGCGTGTCTCTCGGACACGCCTTTGGACTTTTCTGTGGAAGGAACGCGCGCTGCGATTACACGAGAAGTGCTTCGGAAATTCGGTGAAACGAAGCGTGGACTGATACGACAATCGGTGTCGCGAAATTATAGTATTTTGCGAGGATCATTAATATCGTAATCACTCTTGTTCGGGGTATAAAAGGGAAAAAAGAAACGACTTAGATATACGGGCAGGCTGTTGCGAGGAAACTAATGCACTTGGGATCTCGTTTCGTTTGGATCTGATACGCATAATTGTGCGTTTCGCTCGCGATTATCCTCGTTTTCGGTTCCTCCGTACAGTTGGGAAGATTAAAAAAAGATTATACTCCTCTCTTAATGCGCACCAAGACATCTGCGAATGTACTTTCTCCCATCGTTAACTACGATCGATAGCGTAGCTAGCATATATAGATGTCACTTCGTCGTTAGTTCCTTTATCCAAAATCGCAGCCCGATTTCGAAAATGCGGCCGTTAATATTTGAGGCATCCGAGGAATTTTTCTGGATAATTGAAATATGCGGAAATTAATGTCACACGCGTGGCTATCCTGAAAATAAGCTCGTGAGGATCGACACCCTGGATTTCGTTGTTCCCCCCCCCCCCTCTCTCTCTCTCTCTACGCACAACGAATGTAATTTTACATCTACTGCAAGATGTCGACACACCCTCACAACCCTGTCAGAGATCTGCTCACCCGCTAACATCCACGAAACGAGCTATCTAACAATCTATGCGAAACAACCTTGTTTAAACCTGTCGATCGTTGTTTTGCGTTTTCCAATAACTTCTTTTTGAGCGAAATTTCTAGTCCGATGATTCGGGTCTTGAATTTTTACGGTATCGGCGAAAACGGGAGAGGAAAAAACGGCGGAATATTTTTGCGGGAGATTTCGAAAATTACGGAACAAGATATAACAAGATATAACAAATTACGTCAAAAGATATATAAGAACGATATGTAAGAACAAGGTTAAAAAAAGAAAGAGAGAGAATAATAGAAAAACAAGTAGATAGATTTATTTCTGACCTGAACTGAATCCCCTAAGGACAGTCAAATAACGGAACTTGCTACAAGTTACTACAAAAGCGACTTACAAAAAGCGTGAGATTTTCAGAGGAGTGAAAGTTGTGAAATTTAACACAAGACACAACGCGTAAGTTTTCAAAGTTCGATAACAAGCCGAGCTATCGCGAAGATTCGAGAGTTCGGATTACGTAAGTAGGAAACAAGCCGATATATTTCGTACGCGACCAATAGTATCGCGCGCGCGCGCGCGCGTGTGTGTGTGTGTGTGTGTGTGTGTGAGGGGGGAGGGGGGAGGGAAGGACGAATCGCGGCGCGAAAAGATTTGCGAAAAGTCATTGCACGACCCGGGCCGAGAGCAGTCGTAAACAAAACAATTGCTAACAACCAGTTACTTATGCCGATCTTTATTAAATATCGTTTATCAGCGAGCACGTATTTCGATTGAAAAATTCAAATCTGGCAAGTAAGTCACTTGGAAAAGGAGAGGAGAGTTGTCGATTGTATTTTTTTTTTTTAATTCGATCAATCTAATCTAATGTTTATCAACAATAAGAGACGATAGTAAGAAAGTAAACACGCCAAAGGACGAGTCATCGCGTTATCGTTGTAATTTATCAATTCCCCGTGAGATCATAATGGATCGACGAGCAACAATAATCGAAAGTTAAGCAAAATACCTACAAAAGACGCCGCCGCGAGATGTTTACGTCCCGTGCAGGAAAATAGGAAGGATAGGGAAAGAGAGATTGGAGAGGAGGGGAGGGATGGAGGGATGGAGAGCCGGCCATGATTCTCCGTTCGCCCGATCGATGGCAAAAATGCTATGCGTCGTGAAAAATTTTGCAGCCGCACAGAAGGAAGCGGAATGGAAGGTTCAAGCCGGGTAAGGATAAGCGAAAACAGCAGAGCAGCACGTGGCTGTGTGTCGTGCGCGCGCGCTCGTGCACGTATGTGTGTGTGTGTGTGTGTGTGTGTGAGAGAGAGCGAGGCAATGACAGCGCCAAGAGAGAAGACGTCGGGGCTCGCCGCCGCGAATGCCTCCTTTTATTTCGAGAAAGGCGATTCTCGTCCGCTCGTTCCCGATCTAACGCAAATTTATTTACGAGGATTTGCTCTTTTTTTTTTCTTTCTTTTATCAGACGCTACGCGGATCGCCGATAACCCGGTACTGTGTGTTTTTCGAGCGTAGTAGAATAAGGATAAGGGCAACGTCGGATAGAGCCAATAATGTGGGACACCGTCATTTTCGTCCATCTGGCGCTGCAATTTCACGGGACACCCGTAAAGGACCACACCGTCCTCCTCTCGAAAGATTGCTTCAGTAGTCCGGACAGTAGGCTATACTTTGGCCCGAACATAATTTCGCTCTCTTGTATGTGTGTTCTTTTTTTTTTTGTTTAGGATCGATGTTCGGCGTTTTGTTTCCGCTCGCACTTTCACACCAGATAAAGCTGGCGTTATGCTCGGCTATTCTCGTTGCGCGCACATTTTAGATGAATAATTCTCTTCTTCTATCTTATTTATGGGAGACAAAGAGTGCAAACTCGATCGCCAATCGATAAAGTTTTTCTTCTCGCGACGATCGATGATAATTCACGCGACACACACACACACAACGCATACAGTTTCGCACAAACGTACCGACAAATTTCCGCAAGCTGCAATTCTAGGGGAGAGGTGGGGGGAGGTATTTCCTTTAAAAGGGTCATTTGGCTTATGTACGATTGTCCCGATGGAAGCGTTTAATATCTTTTATTGGCGTGCCTCGCGATACAATGTATAACATTGTAATTCTCAATTGATATAAATAATACGCTGTATGCATTGGAGAGTTAATTTGCTGCTCTTTTTCTATCTTATTTACTGCATTAAATGCATCCAAATCGTAATTTTCTGTACATTTTTATTTCAGACCTTTAAATCGCATAGTCTCTGATGCATAGTCTCATAACATTTTTATGTTATCGTTTGCATTGCGATAGTCTTTTTTTTTAGTATAAATCCAGAAACTTATATATAAAGAGAAAATATGAGACAGCTGGAAATGTCCTGTATTGGACTATAGGTTGACGTGTAAAACCGTATATTTAAAAAATTGTTTCGTTCTTGGCACAATTTCTATAGCATCGCACACGCGCACGTACGTTTATTTTGTATAAAAGCATTGATAATTTCGCATGCAGTTGATACAAAACGGAGCGAAAATTACGAAAATTGCATTCGGTCGATAAAAGATAGACAGACGAATTCCGGGATCCCCTTTTAGATGCAGAGCAAAAATGATCGGTGCTCTCGGATGAGTGTATAATGTAACGTTTTTTATGTTCACCGTAAATGTAAAAATCATGCTACGCTCGAGCGTTTCCGGTTTAAGCGCGTTCGTTGCACAATTTATATTAATCGCCGTAAGCAGCGAACGTAAACGAAGAAATTTTTCCTCGACCAGACACGTATCGGCCTTCGTATTTGCATGATTACGTTTGATATCAAACCGATGAATCTCATGAACTGGCCATTAGTTTCGACGTTAGCTAAGAGCGATTGACGGCGCGTCAAGTGTGTGTTGAAACTCAAAAAACAGATATATCGCGAATAAATATTAATAACACTCCCCGGAGCCCGAGTAGATCTATGTTTTTTTTTTCTTGCCTCGGTAATATTAGTCACTCGCCTTAATAAGTTACAACACGAACGATAAGGAAAGCCGCGAATATTTGGCCGCGTAAAGAGACTGCGGAGATAAATCAACAAATCCTCCAACATTAACGTATATCGCGAATTTGTAAGTTCATTCTCAGTAAATTTTAATTACAGTCAAAGCGTTTAATCGGTCGGATAAATTATCATCGAACGCACTCCTGCACGATAAGTAATGCCGAGTCTGTTTATTATTATTAGTAGATATTTGATGCCAGATGATTACATGTAATATCTCGACACTTGCGCGTAAAAATATTGGCCACGTAAATGAAAAAAAGAACTCGATAAAACTCGAAAATGATAAAAAGAAGCAAAATAAGATCCTCGAAAGGGAAAGCTGTAGAAATCAGAGTAAAAAAAAAGAGTATCGGGATCCGTTAATAAAAGTGCCATTTCTTATCGACGTGAGAAAAGATTCACGACCATCAGGGTATTGTTACGTTTATCGCGTACACGTTATCGATCAATGTAGCCGTGATTAGACGATTGCATATCTATCCCAGATTCGTTCGGACAACGCTTGTTCATTTAACAGATGATAGCCAATACACAAGTGTACGCGATCTTTTCCCGGCTGGATTCCTTAGCAAAAAGGACATTCGAGACATACATACTTCGAGGATGCGAATACGTGGACTTCGATAAAACTCGCTGTAGATAAGCGATATCATTACATTACATTTATTCGCAGCGAGATATTACGTGAGTTTATGTTTTAATAAATTTCGATTGATTAGTTGATATAAATATTTATCTAACCGATATAAATATTTATCTAACAATGTGTAACGTAAGGCACGCGCGTTTATATGTATGTATCCACAAAGCTTCGTGATATTTCTTTCTATACCATATAGAGACGAAGGCTACGAAGAAAACGGGAAAAACGTGAGAAACCGGTTTGTCGCATTAAGGCAACATTATGCGATGAAGGGTCTAACAAAGTTCTTAAGCTAGATACTTTTCCGCGAAATAACTGCACGGTAAATCAATTGTCTCCTAATTCCGTCAAAGTTCATCAAATTCAAGTTATTTTATAACGAAATTTTCGAGGAAACAGGAAGAAAACATTTTCAAGTTTTTATACAAAAAAATATCAATTTGCGTAAAAGCGACGTAAAAGTTTCTTATCTCGCGTTGTGCGTTGCACGTGTGCATCGGCGAATAGCTGTAACATTTAATCAAACGAGATGAACAAAAGCTCGATCACACAGTCAATTTTACACCATTCTTGCGGTCTTATATAATATCCGAAAAATAAAAAACACAGAAACAGTATACAGATTACAAAAAAGGATCAAGTTATGTTATTCACAATTTAAAACTCGATAAAAATCATTAAAAAATTAAAAGAGAGAGATCTGTGATGAGCGAGTCATTTTTCAATCGTACCATTTTCTGCGCGCGCGCAACCCTTTATCCTTTTTATATCTTACTGCGCTAATTATCTATAAATAAATTGTCTAATTCATCAAATCGAAAGTAAATAAATTATAAATTCTTAGCCTACGCTAACGAGTCCTCTATAGGACTTTATATTAGAAAATTTATATATAAATTTTTTTTATAATATTAGAATTTATATAAATTTTTACATTACATCGCGATGAATTTTTCTAAACATTCCGGCCGGGCCTCGCGATTGTCGATTCGATTTTTCGAAAGCGCGGTTCGCTTTTTTTTTTTCGACAGAAAAGGGGATCTCAATCGTATCAATCGTTTGCCGTTTGTCTGTTCGGTGTCGGGTAAAGTGGCATTTATTTGGCTCTGACGACTATCATTTCGAGCGTCGGAGTTACGAACGCGCGGCGAGGGCCGCCGAGAGGTGCGTGCGAGCGTTGTTCCGCCTACTTTGCCGGAGGAGAAGAAGAAGAAGAAGAAGTAAGTCCCCCCCTTCACCCTCTCCCCTCCGGGAGCGGTTCGGTGGAGTCGCCTCGCGCGTTACATTATACGTCGCACGGTATATGTATACACTTTGCCTCTGGCTCACGTTCACGTTCCCTAAATGCGCGCGACCGGGAAGCGCGCTTTCGCGGAACACGTGAGGCAGAAATCGTCCACGACGATTCACGTCGTCTCGTCTCGTCTCGTCTCGTCGTCGTCGTCGGTCGATTAATGACGCGGCCTCTAACGAGCCGCGGGAATACGCGAGGGAAGAATTCCGGCGCGCGCGGGCCCGCATACGTAAGCTACAGGAAAAAGCAATTTCGTCCCCCGATGCCGATGGCGATAAGTTTTCTCGGTGTAAAGGAATAACAGGTGTTATTTTACAATGCGCGCGCGCGCACGCACACACACATACACATTTATACCAAGTTATTTCGTTATTTTGTTAGATATTATTATATCTAGAAGGAAGAAGGACCTCTCGCATTCTCTATTGCAAATTTATTTTACGCCACTGTTTCTTCTCTCTTCCTCTCTCACTAATATGTCTTGTATAACAATATACATCCTTATAGATAATATAATCTTTATATGCAATAAGGATTTATAAATTACTATTATTTTTAAAAATTATTATTAAAGAGAATGTCATTCGTTATTTTAAAGCTTGTATCAAAAATGGAAATTTGCACGGATAATGAATATATATATGACATTTTTCTTCATCATAATACTAAAATTTCCTTGTACTTCTTTTTCTATCTCTCTTCCTTCTCTGATACATACGATTCTTCTTTGATAATTAGGGGTATTTATATTTTGTTAATAGGTTAACGACATCGCAAACAGGTATAAATAGATATACATATTTGCAGTAATAACGTTTAATTTTGCTGATGATACTGATACTGATTACATATGACATATACATATTTATGAATATATTATTATAGGATTTATAATATTATAATATATTTATAAGATCAACACACACATGTTTGTCAGGATAAATCTGTGCAATACGGATCGAATCCACGATGGAATACATAATTGATTAAGAATACAAATCGTGTTTCAAGCTCGAAGCCAACAACTTTGTACGCGAACGAGTTTATATTCCAAGATATTCTTCGAAAATACACCTGATTTTTACGGACCGCTCTCTGATATATACTTCGTCAAAGGTAGCTCGTTAGAAAATTGTCCAAAGTACGAGCTCCAATTCCACAATCTTTGTCCACGACGTTCTCCGCTTTCGTAGAACAATAGCGCGTATTTGAGACGATCCGAAATTACGGAGTGTGTATAAGAGGGCTCGCGCGCGAGTGAACGTCTTACCTCGAGCGAGCGAACGGACGCGCACGTGTTTAAACTCACACGCGCGAGGCAGGAGCGTGGTGGAGGTGAGGTGGTGGTGAGGTTGGGGTGAAGGGGAAGGGGGAGGTGAAAGAAGAAGTAGAAGCGGGGCTCTCCACTACGCTCTTACCTACGCGCTTCACGTTGCGTGTAGGACCAGCGCGTCGCGAGTGCATTTCATGTACTCCTCTCATCCCTGTTGAATGACGTGACCGCTGGAGAGTGCCTCGTGAGCGAGGAAGAGAGAGAGAGAGAGAGAGAGAGAGAGAGAGAGAGAGAGAGAGAGAGAGAGAGAGAGAGAGAGAGAGAGAGAGAGAGAGTAACACGAGACGAGGCCTCTCCTCTCCTTTGTGCCTTGAACCGGTCGTTTTACCGTCTTAGCGCCGTATTGCGAAATTTTGTCCTGTCAGCTCCGCGAAGCAGGCTCGTGAAAACGCCCGCTTCTCCGCGATTCATGTAAATGGCAATTTTTTTTTTTTTTTTTTTTTTTTTTTTTTTTTTTTTTTTTGCGTATGTTATGTGCGCGGCGAGAAGTATTAAAATTCTTATATATTAATTATGTATCAATTATACAAAGCGGAGAAAACTCGCACCCGAGACGGGGAGATTTCATCTATATATAAATTTCTTTCTCCTCGAGAGTTCTTCTCAGAAATATCAAGTATTTTGAAGGAGCGGACTCGAAATTCGATAAGTTTCTCCTCGTAAATAAACCGTGTCATTATATTTCGGATACGAAAGAGCGGAGACATTTCGTTTTGCAGAAATTAATCCTTTTCAATTTACTTCAATTTATCAACTTCTTTTACGATGTATTAATCAGTTCAGCCGTCGGTGTTTTTGTTGCTCGGCGTTTTAACGATTCCGAACGACGACGGCGATGTCGCCAAAGAAACGTATGTCAATTTTAATTACGTACATACGGTATGGCACTGAATATGGATTACAATGTCGTCAAAGATAACCGCCGTCGTAAAGTTATCGTGGCTCTTTCGCGCGCGATTTTATCTCGAAAGTATTTCGACGACTACCTCGAAGGAATTTCCTCTTCTCTTCGGATAGCTTTGCGCTTTTTAAACCGAGTTTGCAACTGGATGCAGCAGCACGATCGACGGAAAAATTCAAGGACTGAGTCCTCCGAATCGCGCGTCTTATAGTACATATTTATACCCTTCTCCCTCCCCCTCCCCTTCCCACCCCCTCCCCCTCCCCTCCCCCTCCCCCTCCTTTCCCCCTCTCCCCGTTCGGAAGCGTCGTTCGATCGCGAGCGATTTACAAAATTTATGGAAGCTATTCCGCCTCGTCTCTCGATCTTGATTTTAGTGCCACCGGTTCAACACGCGGTCGACCGAGTTGTGTCGGGGACCGTGACGTAAGTCTCGCTTCCTGTTTGCCCGGGTCGACTTGACACTGGCACGACCACTGCTCGCCTCCCGGCCTGCCCGTATTTTCTTTTTCCTTTTTTTTTTTGCGACGTTTCTCGACGGTATTCGCAATAACTTACGCCGCGAACGCCCGGCATTTACGAAAGAGCTTCGACTTTTCGTTTACGCGATCAATTCCTCTTTAAATCTAGGAAAAGTCTTCTCACATTAGCTTGATACAACAAACTGTGAGCATTCATTTTTTTTTTTTTTTTTTTTTTTTATTTCTTTTTTTGCATTCACAATTTGTTCCCGAAACATCGAGTCTAAAGGCAGTCGAGCATGAGGAAAGGAAAGTACAAGGACGGTTTAAAATTTGGCAAATTTCATCCGTCAAATCTTGGAATTATAAGCCCGGGAATCTATAGATATATATAGCTTTAATTCCTTTTTACAGATCAATTCCTATTTTAAAACAAGGATACTGGAAAAGTCTCCTCACATTAACTTGATACAACAAACTGAGAGCGTGCATTCTTTTCATTTTTTTTTTTTTTTTTGCATTCAGCAATTTGTTCTCGGAGCAGTCTAAAGACAGTGGAGCACGAGAAAAGGAAAGAACAAGGACGGTTTAAAATTTGACAAATTTCCTCCGTCAAATTTTGAAATTATAAGCCCGGGAATCTATAGATATATATACCTTTGATTCCAGATCAATTCCTTTTTTAAAACAAGGGTACTGGAAAAGTCTTCTCACATTAGCTTGATACAACAAACTGAGAGCGTGCATTCTTTTCATTTTTTTTTTTTTTTTTTGCATTCAGCAATTTGTTCTCGGAGCAGTCTAAAGACAGTGGAGCACGAGAAAAGGAAAGAACAAGGACGGTTTAAAATTTGACAAATTTCCTCCGTCAAATCTTGGAATTATAAGCCCGGAAATCTATAGACATATTGTATATATATATATATATATAGCTTTAATTGGAGATTTTAAATCCTCTCTTTAATCGCGCGATACTAAAAACAAATGTTACAAAAATATTGTAGAATCCGAGTATCCGAACGTCCGCCGGACGTTTAAGTACATCTGCGCGATCTCGCGTCGGGCAATTATTATTTCGGTATTCGTCACGGTAAGGGGGATACAAATGGACCTCGACAGATCGACGCCCGGAGTTTTCTCCGGCGAAAATGGGAACTCTTAATGATCCCGGGGCTTACTCGCCGTGGGTCGGGCTAGAGAAGAACATTTGGAAAGCACACTCCGGGCCTCACTTACCGGCTCCTCCGTTCTTCGACCGGCTCTCTTGGCCCGGGCCGACCGTCAATCATTTAAGGGACACGTACACACGCACTATTCTGCCTCGTCTCTGCTTCCCCATCACACTCCTTTGATCCTACCCTGTAATATTGTTCCTCTCCTCCTTTGGCTTTCCCGAGATGTCAGTTAATGCCGCTGGCGGCCGCGCCAGCCCCGTATATACAGATAAAGGTGTAGCCTCCTCTCGGCCTTCTCGATTTCGCCTTTCCGTCGTTTTGTCGCTCTCGCGCGACTATTAGCCATTCGCTTTGCCGGCAACGACAGCTAAGCCTTTGTTCCTCCTCGTAAAATACAAAATATCGTCCGATTATTATATGCATTTCCCGGTAAACGCCTCTTACGAGCACCGACTTTTTCGTTTTCTTCGAAAGTTCCGGCTCGTATATGCTCTTCAAACTCGCGCTCGAGTAGAAATATGGAGAGAGAGAGAGAGAGAGAGAGAGAGAGAGAGAGAGAGAGAGAGAGAGAGAGAGAGAGAGAGAGAGAGAGAGAACTTGCAGAGATTGCTACACGGAACTCGAAAGTTTCAGAACAGAAAGGAAGGAAGAAAGGACAGTTTTCTCGACTAACAAACCTTTTCTCTCTGACCTTCGCACGCGAATTCGAGAATCTTTGTTATAATTATAATTATTAAGGTTCCGAGAGAAGAGGCGCGCGAAAAGGCAACGAAACGAAAACGAGAACACGCGGAAGAAAGTAACTTTATTAATTTATACATTATAATACTTGATGGCGATTTATCATCTCCCGGATAAAAAAAAAAAGATATGAAATATTTCGATATACGTATATATGTATGTATCTCGATTATTGAATTTCGGTCACGGGGTATCGGCTTTCATCGATGTTGCCTAACGTTAACTCTGATTAACAAGATTTTGGATCTCTCTTTCTCTTCTCTCCTCCGTTCGGGAGATGAAGCGTTGTAACGGAGAATAGAAACGGAGGGCCAAGTTTGCAACTCTCGCGATTAGTTAATTTATAGATATCGTCCACACAACTAGCCTTAGGACGTTACTTTGTTGGGAGAGCGATGCAAATTGTGTTACTGCGATAATTATCGGTGGTCCTTTTGAATGTACCAAACGCCCTCTGAGCGGATATTTAGGTGCAACAACGATATGAGAATCGTAGCTGCAAAAGACGATGGATGCTGCGTATCGACAGTAATGCCAGTTTCGCGCGCACAAGCGCAAGCCCGTGACAATAACTTCGCTAGGAGTTTCCAGAGATATTTCCAGCCTTGCAGAAATGGCAGTAATTGCCAGCTTGTGCGATACAAGCTGCGTGCAGCGACGCAGCCTTCGCACGGCCATTTTACACCATTTTCTGTAGACGTTTTCTTTCGAAAAAAAAATATCCTGTAAAAGAATTTGACACAACAATCGTTTTAGAATTTCGAAAGATGCCTCCAGTTTGTAAAAAAAACGGCAATAAAACCATCAAGAACGGTCTTCAGTTAAAATTAACTATAGATGCTCGAGGTTAAATTTTTCTTTACCTGATGTTTATGCATTCTCGCAGCTTTATTTGAGATTCCTTAATTCTCGTAATCGAATAAAACTGCTATCGTTTCGTTGTCAAAACAAACGTATAATTTTTTTTTTTTTTATCTTAATTTACCCCCTATATCTTTGTGGAGGGAGGAAATTTCAATACGTACCTATCTATGTACAATGACAAATAGGACAATAACCTACTGTGCAATCTTATTTCACACATTGACGGAACAAAACCGCACATCCGCCGGGATTAATTTCCGATTACGCCTCTGGCTGACCTGTACTTGTGCTTTATCCGAAACGACAAGTGCGTGCAGTTGGCTAGGTGATTGCGCTAAAAATTTGCTCTATTGACAAGGAGGCGAGAGGGGGAGAGCCAGCAGTAATCGACCTGTATGCGACGCAGCGAGAGGATATGAAAGAAAGGACGCGAGAGAGTGAGAGGGGGGGGGGGGGAGAGAGAGAGAGAGAGAGAAAACGAGAAATAACGGCGAGGAAGGGACAGGATGGAGATAGCGCAGGCATGCAACAAAAGTAGATATCGCAGCATGATATCGCTTGAGCGTATTGCTGTGTGCAAGCGAAAGAGGGGAACGGATAAGAAGGAGACAGAAAGAGAGAGAGAAAGAGAGAGAGCGAGAGCGCGGACTGGCTCTCTCGTCGGTGGCAGAACCGGCGAAGAAGAAGGGGGGCCTCTAACCACTATAGCGACGTATACAGCGGTGCTGAAGAGGGCTTTTGCAGTTGGAACTTTGCTTTGAAATTTTTTTCATCGCTTCAGAAGAGACTCGGAAGATTTACAAGATACGAAAAATTCGGAAAAATTTTAGAATACTCGGAGACTTTTGAAGATTTAAAAGAGATCAGATCATATGATGTAACATAGATCGATATACGAGAGATATTAATTTATAGTTTTATTATATATCTTATATTAATTGACAATTTTTATATTAATGAATTGTTGCACGCGTTTCGAGTTCCAAATTGATATTTTTTATTACATGGATCTGATGATATGAGAAAGAGAGAGACGAGAGGTCTTCTGTCTTGTCACGAGACGTCTTCTGTTAATCATCCTGTGTAGCATTCACGCGGGATCTCTTACGAAACGTTTTAAGAACTTCCTACATACAGATCGTTTTACAACTGTTGCAGAATATAAATTTGGGACAAATGCCAAATTTTCAGGAAGAAAACACTATTTCATCTGTCTACCTTTATCCAACTTGTGTCTCAATCTCTGATGCAATTCCGACTGTACGCCGCAATCTCTCTCTCTCTCTCTCTCTCTCTCTCTCTCTCTCTCTCTCTCTCTCTCTCTCTCTCTCTCTCTCTCTCTCGGTTTTTCCGACCGAGGGCTAGAATTTTCCAAAACTGCAGTCAATCTTGGTACAGCTAACTACCCTGTTGACCTAATAAGCCGGCAACGGATATCGGGAAGAAAATTCCTCTAAATTGCGGCGCTATTTGTCATTAGAAAAGATCTGGCGCGACGTGCTGGTTTTTTTTTTTTTTTTTTTTTGTTAATTATACTTATGCCTTTTTAATCGGCTGCCGCCGGGAGAGCTGTCTACCTTGCTCCAAGTCGAACAATTAAGCGGAATGGCGTAACTGTGTGGAGTAACCTAGTTGTGCGTCTTATCTCGCATCGGCGGCGTAGCGTGCGAAACGCGTGTATCTCGTTGGCGCCATCTTTTTTCCCCCTGCGACCGACCGTTCCCGTGATCGTGGATCGTTTTAACCCTGTTTCGCCCGTTCGTTCGTTCGTTCGTTCGTTCGTTCGTTCGTTCGTTCGTTCGTTCGTTCGTTGGCTCGCTCGCTGTTACTCTGCAACGACGCTTCTCGACGGGATATTCTGCGACCTCTAAAATCGTTATCCGGTCGAGTAAGCTGTGTGTATGTGTATGTATGTATGCATGCATGCATGATGACTCTTTTACATATTTAAATCATTAATCTGACGTGCGTATCAATTTTATTGATAAAAATAGAATTTCGTGATAATTGTTTCGAAATCCCTTTAGACGTTTGATGAATAATCCTGCGAAAAAATGGAAATTTTTATACTTCAGTGACACGTCAATTTTGTTTTCAACGAGTAGGTAGAGTGTTAAAAAAAAAATGGTCGAAAATCTTCCTCGCTATATGTAATATTTTTCGATACAGTTTATAATTCTCAATGGGAGTAACCTTTAAACGAGGTCGAATTGCGTTTCCTCGCCGTGTCCAGCGCGCGATCGCACCTGTACGAACGCTACGTCGATCTGATAAGGTGATAATCACCCCGTTGCGAACATGGCAGATAGGGGCGGTGATCGTGGATGCGCTTTTCGAGCCGACGCTAAAGGCGCTTTTCCGTTTTTCCCGTCGACGTCGAGACGGCGACATCGCCGTCGCCGCCGCCGGTGTTCGTCGCTCAAAGACATATCCCGGTTGCATTAACTTTGACTTTCCGCATCGCTCAACTTTTTACACACACGCTAAGAAGGAAAAAAAAGGATCTCAAATTTCACGTGAGAAATATCGCGCGAAGGAGCTGTTATCTATTGTCGAAATCGTGATTTTCGCGAGAAATTCGCGGGTTGGAAGCGCTAAAGTAGCTGGCGCGTGAGAGATCGCGTGATAGTGGGAGAGTAATGAGAGTTCTTAACTCAGACGGAGTACCAAATCGCTTCCGTACGAGGCCTTTGCTCGACAATCACATGAGCCGAGCCGAAACATATGGGGAATCGTATGGAGATGTGTTGAACTGCGCCGGGGAGACCCGCACTACAGTATTTGCTCTCTCTTTCTCTCTCTCTCTCTCTCTCTCTCTCTCTCTCTCTCTCTCTCATCTCTCCTCGCGTGCGCGCACACAGACACAGAGACACACGCGCACGCGTGCGCGCACACACAAAGATAGAGAGACGGTCGACCGGAGGACTTCGCTCTGTCTCTTTCGTTATCCGTCATAGCTAAAAACGTTCGCCGCCTGTCCCCTTATTCACGCGTGTAACCCAATTTTCACACGCTGTTAAATTCCGTGAAGAAAATGAGCGAGAAGCGCTCTATTAGAAGTCGTCACAAATAGCCGAAATGGTAACTCAGGAATTCCGTCTCACCGTGAACGAGCACATAGGTAAACACATGCAACGTGTCGCATGTGTTTCGCGAAGTATGCGTATCGAACCTACCTCTCCCTCTAACAATAAGAGACTCGTAAGACTCCGATTGCAGTAATTTTCGTCGCGCAAACGTATACATTTCGTCGAATGAACACAAAGTGTCCGATAACGACGCGTAACGTAGCTCACGCGTTAAAGCTCGCTTCTCTTTTTTTTCCGCCACTGGGTTCGATAACGCGACGGAGATCGCGGTGGAAAATCGTAAACGAATGAAAACGGCAACGACAAATAACTTGTGTCCGCGCGAGAGGAGAGGCGTGCGAGACGAAAAGGAAAGAGAGAGAGAGAGAGAGAGAGAGAGAGAGAGAGAGAGAGAGGGAGGGGAGAAGAAAAAAATAGAAGGAACGCGCGCGCGAGAGAACGATAGAGAGAGGAAAAGGAGCGTAGCTTCGCTTGGAGTAGAAGAAGAAGAAGCGGATGCGAAGAGTCTCGTTCGGTAAGACGGGCGAGTGGCGACGGGGAGGAGGCTGAAAAATTCAGAAAGACACCGAGCAAGAAAAGGAGACGGCGAAGGTGCAGGAGGGAGCGGGAGACGAGGCGGCGAAGGGAGCGGAGAGGTCGGGGGAGAGGCGGGTGGGGGCGGGGAAGGGGGGCGGGAGGGCAGAAAGCTCTGAAACTCGTTGTTAAAGCCGATAGAGCGCTACTACGAGCTCGTCGGCCTTGCTAACCAACCGAGCCGCGCGTATATCCCCTTTATGCCGGGTGTTGGAAAGAGAGAGAAGAGAAAGAGGGAGACCTCTCTTTCTCCTTCTCTCTGTCTCTCTCTCCCTCTCTCTCTCTCTCTCTCTCTCTCTCTTTCTCTCTCTCTCTCTCTCTCTCTCTTTCTTTCTCTCTCGTCCACTTCCTATATATCTGAACGCGCGGGCGCGCAGATACGAGAGTTCCACCCATCTCTCTAGCCGCGCGAGCATATATACGGGGTGATCCGTGAAATCGTGACCGACCGATCGATCGGTTTTTTGATGGTTCTCTCCTTCTCTCTCTCTCTCTCTCTCTCTCTCTCTCTCTCTCTCTCTCTCTCTCTCTCTCTCTCTCTCCCTCCCCCGGTCACGCTCGGCGTCCGATTGCGGCTTCGGGACGAAAGTCCGCGATCCTTAAGATCGATCATCCGAATTTTGATGGTAAATTTGTCGAGCGATCCGAGATCAATCTTTCCTCGGTCAAAAAATATGAAAGTGTCTATGTCTCTGGTGATAAAAGCGAGGCGCAATAAAATAACGAAACTTTATTGTTCGCTTTTGGATTCAAGTGAATTTTATCTTTTAAACTTTCAATTAGAGAGATTTAATAATAAGAATATACTAAATTTAGTTTCTTTAATATCAATATTTGGTCCCGAGGGCTTTTTTTTCCAGAGAAAAACATCGGAGTTTCATTATTACAATAGCTTACGTTATTAGAACCGAGATCAGGATTTTCAAGACACTGTATTTATCTGGGAGTCTCGCGTCGTCGTTAGAATCTCGGAGGCGTCGGTCTCTCGGCCGCGCGTTAGAAACGCGAAGTCGAAGCATATACGTTTATTTGTCATACGTGTATCGTAGCCCGTGGTTCTGAGTTAGGTTCTGGCGCTCGGCTCAGGTTGGGTTAGGTCTAGTTTACTCCAATTTACGAACGGCGGGCAGTCGGCCGGCGGACAGGAGGGTGGCGGGGAGAGTGGGGAGAAGAGAGCGGCCCCGAGGGACTTTAATTTCCTCGACGTGTGTGTACGGGGCCCGATGGTTTAAAAGCGCTCCTAAGAACCCGCGGGGCTTTATGGGGGTATGCCAGAATTAACCATTAACGTATGATTGTACTGGCGGAACCCCGCCGAAACTTGACACCGCGATCTCTCTCTCTCTCTCTCTCTCTCTCTCTCTCTCTCTCTCTCTCTCTCTCTCGCCTGCTTGGTGCCAAGGCTACGTCGTACCGAAACGTGAAACATAGACCGACTTGTTCGATTGGTCTTAACCGAGCGCGGCTAGAACGGAGTTAGGCGAACACTATCGCTGGTAACGAAACCAAGTTAGTCCCAAGTTGCGAGCCACTTTAGACAATGAATAGCCGTAAATCTAGATAATGAAGAAATTGCGAAAAAATCAATTTCCGATAATGAGACACAAAGAAACACAGATATAATACGTAATATATTTAAAAAAATATATATATATATATACATGTGTGTATATGTATAACCGATACGGGCGCGTCGGATAATTTAAAAAAAAAAAAGATTGTTTCTCAACTTGCGGTATACTTTCAAAATGGCGCACGCGCGCGCCATTCGTTCGCGCAGCCTCTCTCCTCATTTTTTCCTAAGCACCGCATTCTTGATTCTTGCCACTTTTCAGTGTATTCTCGTCTTCGAAGAAAGACGGTCGGCGGCGAGTTGCGGAACGAACGAGAAAAGACTGCGACCGTACGAAGACCGTTCGGCAAAAAATTTCATTGCTTCCCGTCTTCGATACGCTCCCCAAAAGTATAACTTTGGAAAAGTAAAACGGTTTTCCTTGACAGGATAAAATATTACCAACAAAGAGAGAGAGAGAGAGAGAGAGAGAGAGAGAGAGAGAGAGAGAGAGAGAGAGAGAGAGAGAGAATCTGCAACTTTACTAACACACTCCGATTTCCCTTTTCTTAACATCGTTTTCCCGACGCATTCGACGCAGGACTCTAACGCAGACATTATCCTCATTACTGTACATGCTAACTGATGGCTTCCCCGTCGTTATAGCTATTTTATGATCAACACACGCGAGGTTAGCTATATATACGAAACCCCTTACCGTTGTTAGAACGTCGAAGAAGAAGCAAACGAACGAAAGTTGTGCAGAATACTCAAAAACGTAAGACAAGATACAATCACATTGCGCGAGCAAATGATCTTTATCAATAATATCGATTTGATATTCACTTCTCTTCTTCTCTTTCCTTCTTAATTTTCGACTCGAATTTTCGTCGTGCGGCCAAGTATGCAGCTGTAGCCGATCGATTAACAATTAAACGTCATTCTCTATCCCATCCAAGACTATCCAAGAGACTATCCGGAGTAAGTTCTCGCGTCGACACGCGCGATTCACGTGTCTAACGTGTGACGGGCGTCTTCCGGTTCGCGGGTCCGACGAGAAAAAAACGTAGGAGAAAGAAATACGCGGGGGATCATTTAATTCGAGTACACCCCGTGAACGCGGCATCGCGCCGCGGACGATGGTGGGGCGCCAGTTGCCTAGCGACCTGCCCCGGGAAGCCCCGTAGTCCTCCTCGGGCGCACTTTGTTTGCCGTAGCCCCCGAAAACACAAAGCTTTTCGTGACTTTTCGCACAGCGCATAGGCCGGCTCTATCCCGGTATAGATGGATAACCCGATGTAAAAATAGTACAAGGTGCAGCAGGATGCGTGCACGCTAGGATTTGGCGAGCGCCAGGTTCAGGCTCGCTTTCAAAGAGAAAGAAAGAGATATATATATATATATATATATATATATATATATATATTAGCGGTAAAACTGTATGGTGATGTCACTCTACGTTTTGTAAAATAAACTAAAGTGAACGCACGCAGCGGATTCCCACCGGAATCGCGGATCTCCTCTGTTCGTACGCTCCGATAAGGGGGTAATTACAACGAGTTTTCTGTACTTGGAACAGATTTCCGATTGATCTAAGAACTGCCATTTAGTTTGGACGTCGCCGGATATCTTTAAAAACGAGCGAAAGAGAAAGAGAGAGAGAGAGAGAGAGAGAGAGAGAGATTCGCCGGACGGATAATTGCTGGATGAGATACTCCCTCTCTCCCTCTCTCTCTTCCCCTCCTTCCATCTCGCTCGGGTGAAAGTTGTGCTCGGGAAAATCTGTACGGATGGATCCTTGATCCTTGATCCTCGACGGCTCGTGAGAGTATAAATGGAAAAAGCGTGCGAAATTCCGGAACGGAGCGTCCGCTCTCTCGTCCCTTTAAAGCCGGCCTCGAATGCAAATTGCTACGACGAGCGAACTATTACCGATGCGCAGTTTTTCCGACCTCTTCTCGGGACGGGCTCGCGTATACGATTAACCCTTAGACGCGCAATTTCGTCGACCGTATATATATATACCCGGCGCTTCGATTGTCGCGTATATAAATAAACGCCTGTGTTTCCTCCGAGTTATGGCAGCTCGCGAACGATCGACGACTTTTTACCTTCCGCTCGATTTCCTATTCTCGTCGCAGATAAGATAGAATCTTTAATCCCGTAAATATCTTTTAACAAAAAGAAGCTTCTTGATATCTGAAATATGATAATTTCCAGAGAAATGAGTATGATAATGAGTCACTCGCGTATACGATTGTCTCCTGTGACTGTTAAAATATCGAGGGGAAGTCTAAAGCCCCATCTAAGGTATTAGTTGCCGTTGCCGCTCAAACGCGGCGTGTCACGGAGTAACAAGTGTGAAACTAAAGATAGAGTCGCGTGAAACTTTGGATGTTTATAGAAAACGGACTACTACTACTACTACTACTACTACTAAGCGCTTACTACCTGAGGATAGAGAACCGTCTCTCTTTCGTATTTTCACACAAGTCCGATGAAGACGCGTCTCTTTACGCGATGACAAACGCAAACGCGTTTGACGAGCAACGTCTAACACTCGAATACACGAAATCGCATCGATCACGCAGCCAGCGCGTCTCTTAACGCTGACCCTGATTCTAGGAAAGGGATGAGAAAACGGACGGTCGGGTCCTGGAATGCTGCGCCTAGCTTAAAACCCTTGTGTCCTATACCTGTCCTTCTCCCACGCCGCTCCGTTCCCCGTTGATGTTTCGAGACCCCCTCCCTCTCTTCGACATCGGTCTTCTCTCGCATGGAAAGAGTTCCTCCCTCTATCTCTTTCTGCCTATCTTCTAAGCTAGAGTCTCTTTCTTCTCTTTTCGTCTTTCGTTTCCCTCTCCCGTTTCGCTGCCTCTCGCTACGTTGCCTCTTTCTCGTCCTTCGGTCCCCCCTCTATCATCCACTATCGCGGTCCCTTTCCTTAGCTTCCTGTCTTCCTTCGGTGCGTCCTTCTCTGCCTACTTTGAAGATTGCTGCTTCTCTCTCTCTCTCGCTCTCTTTCTTTCTTGCTCTGCTTCTCTTCCTTCCTTTAGCTCGAGGTTCTCATTTAGTTTACGACTAGAAGAATTTTCGACGATGCTTATCATTACGTTTCGTTAGATTCACGATTTGATCTGTGACTCATCCAATCTTCTTCTGCTCCAACGAAAGCGAAATATATATATATATATATATATTTTTTGGAGAAAATAATTCAAGTCCTTGAATGTACACGATGAGCTACGCCACAACAAGCTTCGTTATCTTACGACAGAGAGATACGAGGTAGGAAAAATTCCTGCGTGTTCGAGAGATTCGGTTCGCTCGGCCAGCCAGGTGTTCGGACGGTGAGCGAGCACTATCAGCGAAGCCCGCGGATCGAGAGAGAGAGAGAGAGAGAGAGAGAGAGAGAGAGAGAGAGAGAGAGAGAGAGACCGACGAAGGAGCCGAAGCATGGTGTAGGTGAGACACGGCATCGAAGAAGGACGAGGAACCTGTCCTCTCGAACTGAGTCTCCTCTACTCTCGGGCCTTCTCTGAAGAGGCTTAAAGAGGCCTTCAGGATTCGGCCTCTCGGATCTTGGTTTACAGCCGTACGAACGAACGTTGCTGTAACCGCGTCTCGGGAGAACGCATTTCTAATCACACCGGAATAATAATTTCCAGACGTAAACGTGCGAGAAGAATTCGCGGCGAACGACGCAAAAAAAAAAAAAAGAAAAGTCCGGTTTGCTTCTTCTCTCAACGCGACGATCGATCTTCTCGAATTGTCCAGGAAAATAGATGTCTCGTATTTTCGCGAATCCCATAAATCTCAATTTTATTCATCAATTTCTTCGAGAGTACGAATTTTTTTTTTTTTTTCGATCGCGCCGTAGATCGCGCGGCGGAATTCCGCGAATGAAAATCGGCATCCTTTGCGCGGCGCGTTGTTAAAGATCGGAAATTTCGGCCCTCGGAATATAGCGTGGGGCTGTATGTGGAAATGACAGCCGGCTCGGCTCGGTCGCCCCTGTCATGTCGCGTGGAGGGAGCCAGGGGGGGGGGGAAGGGAGAAAGAGGCAGGGGGTGGAGAAGGGAGGGTGGTGCGCGCGGGAATCCTAGCCACCCTCTTCCCCGTCGCCTGGGCTGCATATATCGACCCACCGACGGCGGAGCGTGTACGACCCCTGACTCGCGCACACATGAGGAAGAGAGAGAGAGAGAGAGAGAGAGCGAGGGAGAGCGAGGGAGAGACTCCTTAACCCTCATCTGCGCGTTGTTCGCGGGGCTGAATTTTGACGGACCAACAGATATCGGAGATATATCAGCCGTTGACGATCGCTCTTCGATCATTCTTTGCGCGGAGGAAAACAAGCGTTTGCCGAGAGACACGTAATTGATGAATAACAGACGGAGAAAGATGTAGAAAATCTTGAGAGAGAGAAGAAGAAGACAAATGTGCGTGCGTGTCTCCAAATAGCGGAGAGATTTTCGAGAAAAATAGGCAGGAAACAGAAAATAATCTCGGAGAAAGAGAGAGGAGAAGAGATCCTCGTGTTCCTCGATTCTCTTAATTACGAATCTTCTTCATCGTGCGTGGCGAAGAGAAGAAAAAGAGCAAAAAAAAAAAAAAAAGAAAGTTTGTAAAATCTGCTTGTCTTGTCGTGCTGTTTCGAGATACGGATTCTTACACAATCACGCTCCCTTTTGATTGATTTCTTGGTAGTTCTACAGAAACGCCACATTGCTATATTCGGGTGTCATAATTCAAATAATCATAACAAAATTAGGTTTTCTCGCGTACGTCTGCGATAGCGCGTGATTGCGCCTAATCGCGCGCGCATCGAACGAAAAAAAAAAAAAATAAAAAAATAAATAAAATAAGCGGAAGTTGCAAAGCAAGATTCCCGCTGATCGCGGCGTAATCAGAGTCGAGCTAAGGGAAGAGGAGGCTCGCGATAGTCCGGAACCCCGGTAATTCGCCCCGTCGACGGGAGGGAGGGGGCGAACAAGAAAAGTCGGAGGTGTCAGATTTTTACGAGCACCTGTTCACCATTTTCCCTCCGTGTAGAGAGAGAGAGAGAGAGAGAGAGAGAGAGAGAGAGAGAGAGAGAGAGAGAGAGAGAGAGAGAAAAGAAGGGAGAGAGAGGGCCCCGCGTCGTCAGGTAGACACGCAGGGCTCGTAGGGCCCCGTGTATAGGTACCCTATCGACCTGGAAACCTGTTCTTCCTTCTCTCTTCCATTCCCCTTCCCCCTTCCGCGTCCTTTCCCCCCTTTGCCCCCCCTTTCCCTGCTCTTCGCCCCGCTCGCTCTGCTGCTGGCGGCGGGAGCGATGGAAATGAAAAATTAGGCCGTTGTCGGGACCTCGCCTCCTTCGGAACGCGTCTTCTCTCCTTCCCCCTTCGCGCGTCGACTTTTTCGTCATCACCATTTATTTATCGCACGCCGACACGTACGTACGGGGTGTTTGTAAAACACGCGGACCAGATTTCTGACGGCGCGAGATCGAGAGCAGTAGTCGCGAGATAAGTTCCTAGGAGCTTACGTCAGATGGTATATACCTCATCGAAACGGGTCACGAGTAACTTAATTTTCAATCGCTTATCAATTTTTTGAAAATCTCCTCGTATTTTCCGTTGAGGAAAAATCGACTTCGAACTGACGCCGAAAATCTGCGGGACCAAGATCCGCACGTAAAAAAAAAAAAATGATTTGCAATCGGAAGAATTTTTTCTCTCCGCAAAATCAAAGAAAGAACATCACCGCCAATCTTATCATCCCGCATCGTTACATTTCGCATTTCGTACTAATTATTTATTCGTACACGCATCCACAGACAAGTCGGAAGTCGATAAATCGATAATTCTGAATCATCCGCATCGCGCATCTCGAACGTGCATCTCTTGTACATCGTGGTGTTTAAAAGATACCGAGTCTGAATCTTCACCTCTAATTCGCGACCGAAATATTCTATTGTAATATCGCTATACAGACATACATACATGTATAGAGAGAGAGAGAGAGAGAGGGGGGGGGGGGGGCTATGAAAAGAGAGAGACGGTCGATGATAATAATTCGCGCGGCTATCGGCGAGTGCCACGCCACGTGTATTTCTCCATGAATGTATATACCTGCGGATTGACAGGTTATTGGCGGTTAGTCGTTACAGCACCGAGGCGATCGAGGGCGAGCGTGTGCGATTCTCCGCGTAAGCCGTTTATGCGTAAGCGCGTGCGTGCACGCATGACCGAGCGCACGCGAGGGCGCGTCAAGGATCGCGATTAACTCCGTACTTGTAACTTGACTGCATAATTCACTCGCCGTAGCTATTTTTCTTATGAAAATGGCCGCGCGATATTCATTATATTCCCGCTAATGCGGCCGATTATGTATCGGTTACATTGCATTGTATCGCGCGAAGCATAGACGTTGCCGGAAATTAATCTTCGGCGGCGCCAAACTTTTACTTTGCGATGTAATAATTACAATTGCGTGTATACACTTACATCTCGCGTCGGTATTATATTAGTGTATTCTTGTCCTCAAAAAGCTATACGTATAGGTAGAAATTTATTAATTAGAATCGATGCACTTTGATGAGAGATGTTGCGTAAACGACATGATCCAATCGTGTTTTGTAGGTCAATCAAAATCTTATATTGTTATAGATTTATGAAGAAGATCCTTTTAATTGATTTTAATCAACCGTTTATATTCCTGACACACTGAGAGCATATAAAACTTACGTCCGTTTTTATATTCGTGTGTTGATTAATTTTTTCTTAACATCTAGCGTGGCGTTAAAAGGATATCAAATTAGCTTTAAAAGCCGAAAAGAAGTAGAGTTATTAAAAATTTATATAGCGTTAATTCTGGAAAGCGTTAAAACAAACGAGGGATTATTTAAAGATTGATCTCCTTTTTAAAGACTGATCAGCGAGTGGTTTACATTTTTTGGCTTACACTCCGAGAACATAAAAACTGTAAACTACAAAGCCGAAAAAAATTGCGCGGCAAATATCAAGACCGGATATATCGATCTACGATGATTGCCGCGCGTACGCCCTTAGGCGCGTCACCCTGTATATCTCTAAGAGACTACATTATGCTTGCCGACCTGTTGCTACCCTTTCCTACCTCGCACCCTTCCACTGTTCCTTCCGACCTAATCCACCCGCCGCTACGAAACGGAACCCTCCCCCTCCCCTCCCCCTCCCCCTCTCTCCTGTCCCTCGTCCTTCACCTCGTGTGCGCTTTCTCATGTTCCTTCTCGTCCGGCTCATTGAAACCGCTCTATATTCTTCATTTCGGACTCTTCTCCGTTTTTCACCGCCTTCTTCTCTCTCTCTCTCTCTCTCTTTTTCTCTCTTCGTTTCTTCTACTTCAATCTCGATCTTCATCCACTGTCTCTTCTCAAAGTCTTCTATTCCTTTTGTTTCCTCTTTCTCTTTCCCGATCCTTTTTTTAAGCTCCTTGACTTTTTTCTTTTCTTTTCTCTAAAAAGATGCCCTCTCGAAATACTACGATATCGCAGTATCGATACCTTGACACAATATGGCATCGTTATTTTTAACTCGATAGTTTAAAAAGTACAAGTAATTTCTCGCCTTGTATTGTGCCAGCGATACGTTATTTTCTACCTCAGACTCTTAACGAGGATTTATAGGCATGGACGTCTGCTATACGCATGTATCTACGGGGTGTCCGGGAACGACACTAATCATAGCACTACTAATGACGGGCTCTTTGTCCGACTTGTACATCTTTTTCTTCTTATAATCGAAACGTCAAAGCAACAATGATCTTTTCTTCGAAAGTTCTTCGCGACTCGATCTTATATTTTTCGATTAAGATTCAGATGGATTTTTGCTTTTCGAAAGCTCCAGAGCTTTTCAATCGTCAGGATATTTAAAAGTCGATGGTATAAAGATATCGAATAACAACGCGAAAATCTCCTCCCGTCGGGAGAAATCGGCTTCGACTCGAGGAGACAACCGCACGATTGAAATTAAGATCGCGACGTCGCGCTCTCTCTCTCTCTCTCTCTCTCTCTCTCTCTCTCTCTCTCTCCCCCCTCCCCTCGCTTTCGCGCGCTCTCTCTCTCTCTCTCTCTCTCTCTCTCTCTCTCTCTCTCTCTCTCTCTCCCCTCGCTTTCGCTCGCTCTCTCTCTCTCTCTCTCTCTCTCTCTCTCTCTCTCTCTCTCTCTCTCTCTCTCTCGCCTGAAATTGAGATTAATGCCGTGCATTTTTTCTCGATTCTCCGATTGCAGCCTCGGGAGGGGGTGGTTCGATGTTGGTCCCTCCCGTGGGCCAAGGTGGGACCGGCGATCGTCCCGTGGGAGACCCGGTGGCACGGGCGCAGCAGACGACGACCGGCGCCGCCGCCGCAACAACGACCCTATGGCCTTTAGCACCTGCGCAGCCCAATCAGGTTCCCAATCAACAGGCCCATGGCATACCACCCCTGGCCGCCACGCCTGCGCCCGCTCACAGTCAAGGTTCGCATTACATTATTTATATGTATGTGTGTGTGTGTGTGTGTGTGTGTGTGTGTATCAATCATTATTATCTCGCGGCGGCGTGACGCTCCGAGGATTAAACTCCGAGAGAGAGAGGATTCCGATCTTTTTGAATATATTCATCCCGAAAAATTGCGGAAAGTCGCGCCCGGCGCGTGTTTCTCACTTATATCTTAATTCTTTCCTCTCAGTATTTAATATCGAGCCTTTCGCGAAAGTGCGAAAAATAAAAGCGCTTGATTTCGTTAAGAAAGGAGCGTCTCCCTAAGCTCGATGAAAGATACTTTATCGGATTTTCTACGGTACATCCGGTATATCTCTGTTATGCAACATTCAACTATTGATCGTGGGTCGTTCACGCTTGACATGTAATACGCTTATCACGCATTATCAACTCGATAACTCGAATTTGAGTTGTACGTTAGAAGTGTTTATATGCCGAAATAGCTCAGTTGGGAGAGCGTTAGACTGAAGATCTAAATGTCCCCGGTTCAATCCCGGGTTTCGGCAAAGGTTTTTTTTTTATCTTCGATATAATATTCCTTTTTTTTTTTATATAGAAATGCCAGAGAGAAATGTACGATGTTCTTCTTTGATGGTATTTTATCAAGTTTCAAAATGGAACAAATATTTATTTATTTTTTCCTCGTCAAATTAACGCTCACATTCAGTGCAACTTGGCATAATCATTAGCTCTATGTTCCATAGCACACATCTAACATTATATATCATACTTGACCTAGGTCAATATTGTACTTGCCCAGATGAGAGATTGATTACTATCCATTGAAAAACTGGACAAAACGTACCTCATTATTATTAACGTTTTTTACGAACTGCCGTATAAATAATGAGTTGCTTATTTTCCAAATAAGTCTAGCTGCGAAACATTATGAATTTTGATGAGGTTCGAATTTTATGCTAATAGGCATCGCTCTTAATAATTTTATGTTAATTCTTGTACATGCCATATATTACCATTGACAAGTATTTTGAAAGATCATAGCGGTTCTATAACGGAAACTAAAGATGAAATTCTGATTACCTTTTGCACTTGGCGATAAGAGATATGCAGAAGAAATATTGTCGCATCTCCGATAAAGATTGCACATGTACCAGTGTGATTGATCGATACAGAAAACTCGTGGTTGAATCCATGTAAAACAGAGCGTTAACAATAGATATAAAAAGATAGACCGACATGTCACATACTTTTGTCTAGCACGTGTTGAATCAGATATTACGAAGAGAAAGAGAGAGAGAGAGAAAGAGAAAGAGAAGCGAAATATCGAAACTTTCCCGTTATTTATTTTATAATAGTCAGTTGCGTAAGATAATTCCGCAAGATAAGGGAAGAACGATCCGGTTTTTTTTTTTCAGGATGTTTAGAGGACAGATATCATTGTTAATGCATTGTTAATCTATTTTTATATGTACATGGTTTTAATGCGTCTCTTGGAAATGTAGCGTTCGCGAACCTCGTTCGATCGAGAGTTAAACGCCTCAATCGCGTGTCGTTGACTTATTTGACCTGGATTAATTATAAACTCTCTGACATCTTAACGATGTTACAGGTGCGAACCGCTACGGACTGTACTCGTTATTCCCAGGGGGTGGCGGGGGCAGTTACGTCGCCGCCACTCCTGCCACCCCCGGGCAACCGACGCCAGCACGGGCTTATCACGCGACGACGCACAAGGGTAAGTTTACAACGACTTCCTCTCGCCGATTCGTTTTCTTTCAAGGCCGCGCAATCATTTAAACAGCATTTCTTGCCGCGCAAACGCGAGAATCTTTGCAGCCCGATCGTGCGTTTGGTGATAATGACGTTAAGAATTATATCTTGCGAAATATAAAATAATCGAGAATCTTCGAGGTTGACCTCAATTTTCATAGACACGTTTCCTTTTCCATTAAAATGTGCGAACGCCAATATTTTCCAAAGATAAGATTAATGATAAAAATATCGCGCCAATATATCTGCAAAGTAGACCTCGGATAAAGGATCGAAGGAACCGACTAGGAGTCGGTTCTTATCACTTTTAGGTCCAACTTGGCGCGAATTTTTCCAACCGTCCTGGTGACAAGACCTGGCTCGAGGCCTCCCTTCGGATAATTGAAATCTCGCCGGAGATTCCATTTTCGACAGGACCTCCTTCCGAGAGGGAGGAGGGGGAATCGACCCTTCGACGTGTCCCTTGCGCGTCCTTCTCTTTTCTTTTTCCTCCGAATTTGCTGCCGGTCTACCACCACCGTCGCTTTTACGGAGCCGCGTTTTGGGTTACACCTCGGACAATGAGGTTGTTAGGGACTAAGGAGGATTCCGAGTTGGGGAAACGAAGAGGGGAGATGTGCGGGAAACACGTCTACACGACAAACCGGACACGCGGCCGCACGCGGGAATTCTATTTAGGCGCGAGCGTTTTTTCTTCAATTCCTCTCTCCGAATCCACCTTCGAGCCTTAATTGCGTAATTGCTCTATTGTGAGTTGCGAAAGACTTTTTTCTTTTTTCGTGTCGCTTCAAAGAAGCGCTATATAGAGCTATTGATATAATCGACAGGTAAGCTGGCGAAATATATGGACCCTTCGATGAATCTCGGAACGATTTTTTTTTTTTCCCTAGCATAAAGATTCGATTTCGCGATTTCTAATTTTCCACGTTATCTTTCATGCTTCGTTGGGACGTACGTGTTGCAGAACGGACAAGTAAGTATATAAAGTCGCGAGGCGAACGAGGGAAGAATCGTAGATATAAATTCGAAATTTGATTTTTGACAAAATGCGCCTTAAGCAGAATGACACTTTTCGACTAACGACAGTCAATTCCGTACACATGGTTGTAGATATCAACGTCGTTATTTTTCACACACGTTAATTTGCATAGGCAGATACGTATCCGCATTTAGATAAAATCAATAGTCCTAGCGATGGCGTAGCGCGCTGCCGAAGATATATCGCGCTGCCGCGCGCTCTGATAGAACGCGTTTTCTCTCTCTCTCTCTCTCTCTTTCTGACTCGCGAGAATAACGCGTTTTCCCTCCGAAACGCAGATTTTGAAAATTTTAATATCCGCTCCATTTCCACCACCGTATTCTTCTCCCTTTGCAAACTGCAGTTAGCTAATTATCGATAAAATATCCGGTTAGGTAATTATCGATAAAATATAGAATTCTAATTATTGGCGAAATATGGGACCGAAGTATCCCTATCACGGGGAAAATACTCTCCCCGTATTTTATCAATAATTGAAAATGGAAAGTCTTCTTATTTTTCCGCGAAAATCTAAACGTTCCAGAGAGATTACACGCGTACTATACACTAATAAAGAAAATTCTACTCAATAAAATATCATATTCCGAGTAGAGAAAAAATCACGCGCGAATTGCATACGCGAAACGGATTGACACACATCGTCAAGTGGACTCGATCTAGAATCGCGAAATAGCCATATCTTTTCTATTCACGGCCGAGAGAAAGAGAGAGAGAGAGAGAGAGAGAGAGAGAGAGAGAGAGAGAGAGAGAGAGAGAGAGAGAGAGAGAGAGAGAGAGAGAGAGAGAGAGAGAGAGAGGAAGAGAGGGAGAGAGTACGAATACCGTATACTTACCGTCCGTTCGCGGTGAGGCGGGTCGATTAATCGGCGACGGCGAATTCTCCAGTTTCAGAGAGCGTGTTTTCCGCGGCGGTCGGGGTCGGGGTGGGTGGCTACACCTGGGGCGCTCCCACGCCCCCGCCGGGATCGCCCTACAGCCCCGTGCCCGTGACGCAGCTGGAGCTGCTGGCGAAAAACTTGGCGAACCTGGCGCCCGCGGCGGCGGCGGCGGCGGCGGGCCAGCAGGCCCTGAGTCTGCAGGGTGTCGGGGTTAACGTTGCCGGTAGCCTGCATCACGCCCAGCATACGCAGCACACCCAGCACACCCTCAACCTCACCGGGCTCCATCATCTGCATCACGGTAAGAGAGCCTACTGAATCTCCGGAGAATTTCGGAATATCACGGTGTACATGTGTAAAATTCGATCATTCCTTTTTCGAAACGAGCAACGTGAATATTTTTTTTTGTTTTTAAACGAGAGAGAAGGAGAGAGAGGGAGAGACGACGTCTAGTGTCATCTTTCACAGGTGAAGTATTTTTCAAATTAGTGGTAAGGTATGCATATATGTTCGAAAAAGGATAGATTGTATAGATAATGTCATATCAATTATATATGTTATTTTAATCTTATTCCGATGATAACGCGCGCAATTCTCTATAACGTAATTGTGCAATAAACGCGGAAGAAGAGATGAAGTCTGTATAGCTGTATAAGAATTAAATATAGTGGAATGCATGCGTATATCTCTGATTTCCAGCAGAGTGTTATCAAGAGCGGAATGATTGCCATTACAAATCGCGTTGCATTCGTTAAGTTTCTCATCTTTTATATTAGTCGGGATTTAACGAATCTAATCAACGGAATCTGATAAGCGAAGCGAAGAAATGGAGAACTGACATAAGAAGGATAAATTAGAATCTCTCTCATGTACAGATAGATATATCTCTCATTTCTTTCGCTTGTTATACGCGGATAGCGTTATAACAGTTCTTACTCATACAACGAATCGACAACTTGTAGCACTTTCCGCGGAGAAAGCATCTCGGAGAGAGCTTTCGAGAGAGAGAGAGAGAGAGAGAGAGAAAAAGAAAATATCGATTATATACGAGTTTTTCCGATCGCGTTTGCTGAACCGGAAACGCTTCCTCTCTCTCTCTCTCTCTCTCCCCCCCTGCCTTCCGAATTATCCTACATTAATATCTTTCTAATTATCCTACATTAATCGGCGTAATGCCAAGCGCCGCAGAAATAGCACGTAAATTGTCACAATTCGTGCGTTCACTCTCTCATTATGCGTCGCGACGCGACAATTGACAGGGAATGACGTTAACGTAAAGTTTCTTGTGTTCTGTCTGGCAAAAAAAAAAAAAAAAAAAAAAAATATAGGCGGCCTCCACCAGAACGCGTTCTCGCCCCAGCTGTCCCTGGTGACCGGCGGCGCGCCTACGCTGACCATCAACAGCTTTTCGTCGCCCAACTCGGCCAACGGCGTCGTGCCTACGACGGGCGTTCTCCTGCAGGAGTACCAACCGCCGATAGGCGCGACGGCGGCGACAGGATGCAACGTCACCGTCAACTCGGCTGGCTCGTCCTGCCTGACCAACACCAGCAGCACGACCAGCGGCATGCTGGTGCACGGCGGTGGCGCCGTTCAGGCCGCCGCCGTTCAGGCCACCGTCGCCGCCGCCACGGCGACGAAGAAGCGGGAGGCCTTTCTGCCGAGTCAAGGCCAACCGGTGAAGCTGGAGAACAAATCGACCAGGACGTCGTGCCTCTGCAGGAATAGCAACGGTACGAGTTCGGTGTCCGTTCGGTGGACTTGGTACATCTTGACGTTTTACAACTTCGAATAGATGGCGGATCTTGATTTTTTTTTTTTTTTTTTTTTTCCCCCAAAGTTCCTCTCGCATCCCCGAGCTTCCTTTTGGATCTCTCTATAATCTTCCATTTTTTTTTTTTTTTTTTTATTCATATTTCTTAGGCCTCAGATTTTCTTAGGCCTTTTGATCCTTCTGTCAATACCCGAAGCAACTTTACATATTAAAAATGTCGGAATTTTTCTCCGTCCGAAGTTCCAAAAGATCCAGTTGCTATAAAGAAATCGTCGCAACGATATGTGTCGAAAACACGTGGTTGGGTACCCGGGTACCCATGCATTAATTAATGAAAAGGTAAAAAAATTATACATTGAGACAGGAGGGTTAATCTCTCTGAAGCTATACTTTCTGCAATTTCAACTTCTCGAAGAATCGAAGAGGAGGACTTAGAGGACTTAGGGTTTAAATTAAAAAAATCGAGACCATTGTCGCGCGCGTGTTGCTCTTGGATTAGATTGAATTGAAGAAGGGACTCTCGATTATGAGACTCACGACTGACGATCGCGGAAACGACCGATTCCAGGAAAGACGAAGGTGGTGCACTCGGACGTGGGTTGTAGCAGGACGCTACCTGTCGCCTCGTCTTGGAACGGGCAGGACGTTGGCAACGCGGGCGCCAACAATAGCGGTGCCAGTCTGACGGTGAAGAGGGAACCCCTGGCCTCGGTGCCCTGCCAAGTCGCCGAGGTTTCCACGTCCCTACACGCCACCACCACCTCCGTCAAGATCGAGCCGGTTCCGCCCAAGTCCGAGAACGGTAAGTGTTTTTTGGAACGTAAAAAAAGAGTCGATCATTCGTACGCAGAGCGATGTTTCTCGAACCACCGAATTGGTCAGAGTTATCTGTCATAGAAAGAACATCATCGAATTTATCGCGTGTCTTCGTCGCTCGTCGTTCCTCTTACGTTCCTTTATGCGTCCGACTCGAGATTATGTATCATTAGCGGCAGATGCGCGATTGAAAATCGTACGCGAATTCATGTATTATGCGCGCGATATATCTCGAGATACGAATCGCGGAATCTTCGAGAAGAGATGAGACGCGATCGCGAATCGAAGCAATATATCGCGCGATATAAGATTGTGCTCGAGAAGTAAAAACATCCTCGGTATCGAAGATATATGTATAATCGCGTTTCGCTCGACAATCATACAGATAATCGTCGGTCATTCGATACTATACAGCGTAATAAAACAATCTTTCATATACGTGTGTTTAACATACGATATAAGATATTCTTCAAGTCACGAGAGATATAGGTAATTACGTTGTCGTCAATTTACTCCAACATCTTGTCTCCGAGATCTAAACGTAATGCGAATCGACATAATCGCACAAATTTTTCAAAAAATCTCGATTACGAAATCCAAGATAATTATGTTTTGCAACGAGCGCGCGAGAGGAATCGTCAATCTGCGACGATGAAACTTGCGTACATATACACAAAGCTCTTATCTACGAAAATACCGTTCGAATCGACATAATCGCATTTTTCATCGGCCACGCGGAAAATCGTCGCGCCGCTCGCCTAACTCGGGAAGGTGGCGCGACGCTTTTTTTGATAGGCGCGCAACGCGTCGAGGGCACAGAAGGGTAGGAGGGACGGACGAGGGCGAGGGAAGAAACGCGCGATATGGCATGAGAGCATGAGAGCGAGATGATGGCGAGAAAAAAGGAAGAAGGAAAGAGTGAGAGAAGGAGAGAGAGACGGTGCGAGACGAGATCGCGCGAGGCGCGAGAGGACCGGTTGGTTCGCGAGCGAGACGGCGAGAGGAAAAGAGCGAGATGGAGAAGAGGACGAGAGAGGAAAGGAAGAGAAAGAGAGAGAGAGAGAGAGAGAGAGAGGCAGACAGTCTCGTTAAAGTAGGAGGTGCGTGGCACGCATGGCGACGCAAACACAAGGCGTGGTTCGAAAGAGTCTCGACCCTCTCTCCTCTCCTGGTCGGTCCCGACACATCCGCGCTCTCGCACCGGTTTCTCGCGTGTGCGTGAAGCCCAACACGTGTTACGTCATGCGAGCGTAACGCGCGTCGCGTCGCGTCGCGCCGCGCCGAAGGCCGCCGGGGAGAAGTGTCGGAGGACGACGCACGGTGGCGGAAAGAAAAGGAGGAAGGTGAGACGAGAGGCGAGGAAGGACGAGGGATCGAGATGGTGATTTAAATGAATGCACTTTTCCGAGCGCATCGATGAAATGCGACGCGTAAATCCGCGCGCGCGGTCCTCTTTTTCTCGAAGGTAAAAATGTCGAGACCTATCGACAAAGTAGACGGATGGGTGAAGAGGGGGGGGGGGGGGGGGGGAGAGGTATAAATCGAGACGGTGACTGTGAAATAAATGCGTTTCGAAGTAGAAATTGCCTTTTTTCGGTAAAACGCGCGAGAAGTATCCGGCGAGATTTTCGTGAAAAGGCCAATCAACGGAAGGGAAGGGGGAGATTTGGACGGTGATTTAAACGAATGCGTATCAGGTATATAAAATACGCGTGAATCAAGTTCGATTGGAAACATTTCCCCGTTCGAGAAAAATTTCCGTATCGACGGATTTTTTTTTTTTTTTTTTTTTTTTTTTTTTTTTTAATTACAAATTTACGGATTCGAGATCGCGACAATTATCCTTATTTTTCCGAAATTATCGAGCCGACAATCATCTTTATGTATTTATTCGCAATGATCGACGCTTTTTTACGTGTCTACAGCACGATTCAGAGAGATCCGATTCCTTAGATTCCTTAAATTCTTCCAAGTTAAAAAAAAAAACTGCTATTCGAAAACGCGACACACGTGACCACACGAATGAAAAAGCGCGATTCTGTGCGAACTCACGATAGATGGATCTCGTTCACTCCGATGTGAAAGGGGATAATTCTTTCCAGAATCGCGTCTGTTCAGAAATCGCTCCGTCGTTGTGAATATAAACTTTCGTAAATGGAAACGACCAAGACGCCGAAGACGAGCTTCGGGTTGCAGTTTGCGGCCGACTGCAGAATCCGACGTCTTCTCACGGACGATTTCCTTAATCGTTTCAGGGATAGCGGTCTCCAATGCGGCTGCCGGTGGCATACCGGTCGGCATCGCTGTGGCGAGACAGCGGTTGCAACATCAGGAGACTTCGACGTCTATGCGCAACGTGTCTCTAAGTCATCACACGTCGCATCACGCGACGAGCTACCATCACTTCCAGCCGGACAGCCTGGGTGAGTCCGCCTCACGGAGCTTTCTCTTTCTCTCTCTCTCTCTCTCTCTCTCTCTCTCTCTCTCTCTCTCTCTCTCTCTCTCTCTCTCTCTCTCTCTCTCTCTCTCTCTCTCTCTCTCTCTCTCTCTCTCCTTCGGGATTACGAAACTCTCGGGTATTCCTGAACCCGAAATAGCGAACGAATCACATTCAAACTCCTTCCGGTATCGTTACGACGAAAACAAAAATTCGATAAAGCGATTTATACGAAAATAACGGTGCAGCGTATATGAATTTTACTTTTCGCGAAAAGCAACGCGTAAAAGTCAAAATAAGGTTAATACTAATACGATATATCTTTGCAGAAATATGAATTCCGTGTCACATCTGTGAAATTGTTTGCGAGATGTAATCTGCATTTCAGTAACCGCGCGATTGTCATTCTCGCTGACAAGTAGATCGCGTATTTAAAGATTCACCACGTGGCTAAATATTGATGTCGAATTATAAAAGACGATTTTTTTTTCTCATTCTTGTTCCATTTATACGTTTACTAATCGCGTAGCGCTTGACAAGTTCCGTTATCGCTCTTTCGCGTTGATAGCACCTTTCGCGTATATGAGAATATCTCGATGCAGTTTTGAAACCCTAAATAATAACGAAATGACATACAAGTTTGCGAAACAATTCATTCTTTGGATGACAATTTTCCGCGCGGAAAAAAATATTAAAATACCTCGGAAACAAATTTTTCAAGAGATATCCCTTTCGAACGTTAACATGCGATATATACGGTGTCCTCGTAATTGCGATTACACGCAAGCTTCAATTCTAAAGCGAAAATTAAAGAGGGGTCTCGCTTAGGTTTGCTGGCGTGCATGCGAACACGCTTTAAAATCGATCGACGTGATCCTTATCGAGCTTCTTCGCGTTTTACGTCTTCGATATCGACGTGGAAGAAGGAGTAATTTTGCCTATCGCGTTGTTTTTTGAGCGTAATTTATTGCGAGAGGCATTATCGGCACTATTACCGTCGCCTAGGGCTCTATCAAGAGACCACGTTAGTGTCTCGCCTCTTAAGTCACGCGTAGCAACAGCGAGGACTGCGTATCTATACGCAAGTATCCGCCCAGTTAAAGGTACTTTAGATTAGCCGATGTCGGCAACAACTGGACCGTTAGAATTCTTAATAGGTTTAATAGTCTTTCGATAAACTGGGTCTGTTTTAACGAAAGTGTCTTTATTCTGTAAAAAAATAAGTATAAAAAAAAATTAAAATTATTTATATTAAAAAGTTAATCTTTTAAATTGGAAATTCATTTTCACTTTTTCATTAACGCGACGTTTATTTTGAGGTAATATCATCGCAAAAATAATAGAGCCTCCGGCAACAGTAATAATGGCAATATCCTTTCGCAAGTAAAAAAAAAAAAAAAAAAAACTACCTATATCTTAAATAGATTAAATATTTAAAGTAAAAAAAAAAAAAAAAAAAAAAAAAAAATTTAAGTGGTTCCAGAGTTTTTACATTTGTCTATGTACATCACGTGTCTGTCTTAAAATCCACGGAATAATCGTAATTAAGAATTATAAGGGTTGTTTTTGCGATGCGAATATGAGGCGATCTGAAATATTGCGCGCCAAATTTCGCCAATATACTCCACGAATTTTCAATATCCTCCAAATATGTATATCTCTGCATACAATCGCTCACCTTGACGTCGCTCGACGAAGAGGGCGAAGCGAGACTCCGGAGTCTCGCGAACGCGCGCGCTCGGGACTTTCCCTTTGTCGATCAAACCCCCGGTGTTCCACGGTGGACGGATGAACCCCCAGGATGAATGAGTCCCCGTTGCAGGCTCCAGCACGGCCATGGCGGTAGGCGGCACCACCCTGGTGCACTGCGGAGGGCCTGGAGGGGAGGATCGTGCGGCCCACCTCGCTGCCATTCCCTCCGGGGCGCTCGCGCCCTCGCTGAGCCTGAATTCCAGTCTGAATTCCAGCCTGAATTCCACCCTGGGCAGCATCGGCGGCGCCCCGGCGGCCGACGCGGCCGCCACCGCGTGGCCGCCCACGCTGTGGCAGTATCCGGCTGCAGCGGCCGCAGGTGAGTAGTTCGAATATCATTATCAAGAATAATGACTCATTAATGAGACATTATTAATGAGACACACCGAAGCATTCACTTCCCCCCCCCCCACCGCCCTCCCCCCAAAGATCCTTTAACCCTTGTACCTCTTAAAGGCCCATCGAAATAATTTCCGATTTCGAGTTCGCCTAAGGACGAAATTTTGATTAACTCGTCAGTAATATCTGCAATATTTTGTTAGTATATGAATAGAATTATTAATATTTCGTCCCCCGTACGACGTCATTGAAGAAAGAATTATGAAATTTTAGCTACTGGCAATTCTCTGTTCCAGTTGATCAAGTTAATCGAAATTTAACCCTTCTGTCAATGCATAATTTTTTACGTTTCCATCAATGTATGGGTACCCGGGTACCAGCTGCGTGGTGGTTTTTTTTTTTTTTGACACATTGCACTCTGCGACTGTTTCTTTATAAAAGAAGGTTTCCGAACACAAAGGCCCTTTGTATTTTGTTTCCGGCGGAGAAAAGTTCCGACACATTTTTAACATTTAGACTTTTTTTTAACTTTGAAGCATCGACGAATTATATTTATACGCCGAGTGAGCACTCCTAGTCAAAGATAATGCATGAGTGAGAAAAGAATATCTTGTCTCTTGCTTCGATCAGTTTTGCAATAATGTTGTCTAAATTTGTATATCTCTACCAAGATATCACATCGCGATACGGCGTGGCGATACTTGAATGTTAAAAAAAATATGACGATTAGAGATTGATATCTACTTGAATGTTAAAAAAAATATGACGATTAGAGATTGTAGATAAAATTTGAACTTTTCAATTTTGATGCTGATGAATTTCTACATAAAATTCTATCAACGTTCATTAAATTCTCTTTTGTACTAACATTTCGATATTAATAATGTAGTAATTCATATTTTGTTCTAAGAATACATATATATATATATAAACACAAGTATTGATGCATTAAAAATAGAGCAAAATATATTAAAAAATAATGAAATAAAATATAGAGTATATATGTATTGTATAAATGAAAACGCAGACAGAGCGAAGAAAAAATATAAAGAATCGTAAAGCAAAGAAAAAGAAAAAAGAAATATACAAAAATCATCATAAAAATATATAAAAAAGAAAGAGAGCTACGCGCGTATATATGATTATATAATAACAAGCTAAATAAAATTAAATTTATAAAGAGCTCTCGCGCGCAAGTAACGACTATAAAAAGTATATCGTACACACACGAAGTATATCATATACACCCTGCGTAATTCGCGTAATGTCCAAATTTTTGGCGACGTAAACGGACTACGTCGGACGGACAAAAGTACGAATTAATTAACGTTCCGTGACGTGTATTACGCGCATCCGTCAGCGCGGGGCGATTAACCGGGCCACTAACGAGCGACCCTATACAATTTCGGATCGAATTCACCCCCTCGCGCTCCGAACCTCCCCCCCCCCTCCCCCCTCCTTGGCTCCGCTGACCGAGTGACATTTATCCTAAATAACGCGAACTGAACTACATCTGCCGTTTGCGCGCGCATATTTTCGCGCCGTGTAAATCATTCACGCATACTGCCGTTTTTAATTTAATTCGTCGCTCGATCGAGCGTATATAAATTGAGACGAAAATACGCGCGCGCTAAGACATACAAGCCCGATCCCAATTTTGCCGCGATATTTAAATAATAATATAGCGTAGTAGTACGGTAACGGTAATATGCATCTCTCTCTCTCTCTTCGTTTTATATCCCGGATCCATATATATTCACAGAATACTGAATACAGAGCGCACCGCATATATTCAGAATTATAACGATCATTCGGACAATACGGTCTAATCCTTTAGGTCTTTTATCTCGTTCAAGTTATATCGTGCGCTCAAAGTGCATATTTATAAATGTGGATTATAAGCGTAATTGACTCCCGCCCCCTCCCTCCCTGTACACACACACATACACACACACACACACACACGCACACACACACACACACACACACACACACACACATAATGAGGCAATCGAAATTAATACACACGAGTGAGGAATTAATTTGGCTTTTGTATAGCGATGCCAACGGAGCCGCTCGGCTTCCCGCAAATGGGCTCCGGGCTACAGGGCGGCTTGCAGCTGGTCCGCGATCCGTCCGGACACGTTATCCTCATTCACGCCGCGGGTAACGTAACATTCAATCCCGAAAACGTCGATTACCCCGCGACGACGAGAGGGAGACTCAACACTCTCGCATCTCTCCTTTCGACAGAACAAATGCAGCAGGCCGTGGTCTGGCCGAATTATCCCAATCACAACGGTAACATCGCCCCGCCGCCGCTCCTGCTGCCGCCCCCGCCGCCCTCGATACAGCTTCTGAGCGACATCGGCGGCGCCCGACTCGTCCTGACCGAGAACAAGAGGAAGCAACAGAGCGCCCTACCGATCGTCAAGATCGAGGCGGAATGCAGCAACAGCCCGACCACCATAATCAGTGAGCAGGACTTTACTTTTTTTTTTTTTTTTTTTTTTCTTCGATTGAAAGGGAAACAGTTTTTTGGAAACAAGGGACGAAAAAAAAATATATATCTTCAAAAGGACGATTTTAGCGGATGTAAACTGCAGGGAGGAAATATTTCATCAGTTTTCTCCTTCGCGACGATATAATCAAAAATTGAAAAATTGGAGATACAAATTAATTCTTGATGATACAAAGCGCGATTTAAAGGGGGGGGGGAGGAGGGGGGAGAACATAAATTTCGTCAAATTAAAAATTAATCTCGCCAAATAATTCTCGAAGGAAATATATATCTACGATTGATAGTTGAACACCACGTTGTGATGGAATGAAAGATTCGTTAAAGTTTTATTACATTACATTTCACACGCAGCCTCGTCCACCGAGTCGTCGAAGACCGCGCTGCAGACCATGACCTCCATGACCGGCGCCCTGGTACCGGACGCCGCCCTGGTCACCACGCTGCACTACTATCCACCGGCGCCGGCGCTGGTGCAGATCAGCCAGGCCGAGCCTGCCACGCACTGCAGATCGCAGGTAGGCGCGTTTCGCGGTAGGAATTTATAAACGTCTAGGAGCAACACCTATCTAGAAGCGCGGGATTTATGCGCGCGCGAATTATTACGCCGACCGGCCGGCGCAATATCTATGCAGATACCCGATGCAAATCGGGTTCGCTCGATGATTAATACAATGTACCGCAACGTTTCCACATTATGCGAATGGCTGGACCGCGCCCAAGACTTGACGTAATCACCGATGCACACCCCCATTCATCTCTCTCTCTCTCTCTCTCTCTCTCTCTCTCTCTCTCTCTCTCTCTCTCTCTCTCTCTCTATTTATCCTTTCTTCCTCCCCTTCGCTCCAAGATCTCTCCCTCTCTTTCTCTCTTTTAGTTTCGCCCGTGTGAAACAAATCCAACAGATTACTCTCGACGCTTTCTTGAAACAGTAATTAACAATAATTAACTGATTCGTGAAAGAATTGGAGAACATTGTCGTATAAAAAGTTTTTTTTGACGTCTTTTTACTCTGCTTATGTCTACTTTCGTTTTCGCGAAGAATTAGAGATTCAGGCAATGTAAAAGGGAGAATGTAAAGAGAATCCAAAACTTTCCTAAGAAAAAAAAAAACCTTGTATAACGAGAAAATATCTTTTTTTTTTACGAAGGCCACGTCGCCGGTCTCGTATCTGACGCCACCCCCGGAAGTACCGGCGAGTACGATTCGCGCGATCGAGCCGCCGTCGTTCGGCGTCCAGGACGCCTCGAATCAGACCGACGCGCCCGAGGATACCGAGGATCAGAAACAGGAACCGCTCGTGAAGCAGGAGCAGAATCCGAGTCCCTGTCAGATCGCGTCCCAGTCGAATCCGGGGAATTTCGAGATCGCGGCGCCGCCACCGCCGACGGAGAGGATCTGCAACGTCGTCAGAATCACGACAACCACGACTACGGTGAATCCGACCGTCTGCGGCATCGTCGCCAAGGTGGATAAGGCGGAGAACACCATCATCAACATGGCCGATTGCGCCAAGTACGCGGCGAAGGACGGTAGAGCGATCGTCAGGGCGATCGAGCACGACGCTCCTCGGACAGATGAGGAGATCTGCAGGAACGACAAGACAGCATCCGTCTGCGGCAGCAGAGGCAGCAGGATCGGCGCTAGAATCATCGAGATCACCGAAGAGAACTGCGACAGCTTCCACGAGAATCTGGAGTTCTTCGCGAGAAGGAGAGACATCAGCATGGAGCAACGCGAACGTCGCGACAGTTATCCCAATGACGAAGAGGACGTTGCGCAAGAGCCCAAGATTCATGAAAAGATAGAGGTAAAACTTTCGTCATTATCCAAAGTTCATTTCTTAATTCCAACAAATATGAATACTTTTTTTAAAGAGAATTTATAAGAGTTCTTCTTCGTTCAATTAATATAAATAGAGAAAAGTTTCTACTCTGATGTTGTTACTCAACCAATTTTACACTCAAATATTTCGATTTTATAATTATTAATGTTTCGAATCACTTGACCTTTCAGGTCGAGTCAAAGACGATCGACGCTTCGGAAAACGTCGAAATTCATCGTCAAACGTGCGCCAAGACATCGGAGCCGCCAATCTTCAATGGATCCAGGGCAAACACCGTCGATTCCACAGAATCGTCGAGAATCAATTGCGAGAGTTGCGACAAAAGCGTCACAAAGGACATTTCAAACAGTGAAGTACGGCCTCAGGTCATGGTAAAGTCCTTCGACATGCCCAATATCGATTGCGACGATCAGGAAATCGTGCAACAAGTGGTCGTCAAGCAAGAGGCCGACGAGAGCTGCTACGAGGTGTGCTACGAGTCGTCGAGATGCGAGCCGACGTCCACCAGCGAGAGATCCAGGCTGCCTAGCTGCGAGAAATTATTACCGGAGGCGACGAAGAGGCACGCGATGGAGAAATCCCATTATCCAGGTATCGAGAACGTGGTGGAGAAGCTGAAGAAGAACGCGGCGGCGCTGCAGGAGGCAGCGGCGCTACCCGCCGCGCAAAAGTTCGACGAGACCATCGAGAGATCAAACGCGGAGAGCGTCAAATCGCGCAGACATTCCGAGACGATCCCAAAGAAGCTGCATTTCTTGAGATCGTGCCTGAACTCCCTGGAGGGTGGCGTCGACGTCGAAGTCTCTTCCTCTTCGCAGTCCACGATCTCGGAGCGGCACATCCAAGATCAATCAGGACAGTATTCATCGATAAAGGACGACAAGCACTTGAACGATGGCAGCAGGTCGTGCAATATATCCGGTGAGACTTGCCTGCTCGGCGACAACAACAACGACAGCAGGAGCAACAACAACAACATCAAGGCACTAAAGGACGACAAGAAGCTGCTCGCTAAAAGCGAAAAGAAGAACCTCGTCTGCGAAGTCACCGCCTATGTCAAACCCAAGACCGTCTGGCGCTGCGAGGTACAGCCAATCGAAAAGCCTCAGACAGTTTACAAGCCCGAGGACACGTCCTCGGAGACGAAATCCAGAATCCAAAGCCAACAAAAGCCGGCCATTGACCTGAGCGGTCTCGAGTTATTGTCGAACAGCATCGAACAATTGGAGCAACGAGTCGGTCAACCGGAACAACCGCAACCGGACACGGAACCGGTCGAAAAGTCGTCTGTTAGAGGCAAGCTGATGAGTCAGCAGAGCGAGAGTAATAACAATAACGTCGGCAGCCCCCTTGGCTTGCTCTGCGCGTTGGCCGAACAGATTATGGAAGTGGGCGACAAAGCTCCCCGGAAATTGAATCTGGAAAGTTCAGAGGAGATCTCGCAGGCCGGTAGGTTACTATTGAATCTGGGCAGAGGTCCAGATTATCCCGAGCAAGACGGAAGCAAGAGAAAGTATCCTGAGAGCGCATCATTCGATTCGCATCATTCCAAACGATCCAAGCTCGACGATTGCGAAGAACAGACTAGTAAGAACGCATCGTCGCCGAATCGTTACGACGAAATTATCGAGGACAGGACGGGAAGGCAGCAAGAGGAAATTCTTCGAAAGAGGTCGAAAGAGGTTAGTAAAGACATCGCCAAAGACAGGACCACGGAAACTATGAGGAAACAGCAGGAAGAGACTCTTCCAAAATCGAAGGAGAGCATCAAGTGCGGTGCTTCCCTAGCGAAAGGCAAGATAATGGAAGCTGCAGGAAGGCAGCAAGAAGGAGTCCCTCTGAAAGTGAAGGATATTAAACGTGCCCTTGACTTTTCCGAGGTGGAAATTAATAGCGCAAATAAAAGAGTCACTAGTTTGGAAGATCAGTCTCTTGATAGGGATTGTTACTCCAATCAACGTGGCGCGAAGCGTATTAAATATCTCCAAGTTCCCTCAAACGAAACATCCGTTAATTCGCAAAATAACGCTGTCCATAATGATAAGATTGGCAAAGAAAACGATTTCTCGGAAGGCGAAGTATTCGAGTCGAAGATTCTTCCCGATCAGCCAGCGAGCTGCGAAATTGAGAATCGTAAGATGTCCGTCGAAGAGAGAGACGCCCACGATTACAAAAACGCACGGACGAAGTTAGAGACGAAGAAGTTCATGGCCAAAAAAGGGAATTGCGAGAACGATGACGATGACTGGCCAAACATGAATGCTACCGAGCTGGACATGAGAGTCAGGATGGCCGATATCCAGAGGCAGTACAGGGAGAAGCAGAAAGAGCTATCCAAGCTGATCCCCAAGAAGGACGAGAAGAAGAGCTTTAGCAGGCCGCGGAAGAAGAGCCATTCCTCCACCAGGTGAGCGCGAATCACTTTTAATATACAGTAGCACTTCACATGCATCATCCTGTACAGAGGAGATAAGTGTGAGATACCAATTATCGTTTGCAGAAAATTTAATAAAAAATTTAAACGTACCAATGAACTTCTTCATCTCCACAAAAAGCCATTAATTTAAATGTCAAATTAAAAGAAAGAATTTGAGACATTCCGGACGCGAATAATTCAATTATTGATCGATTTCTTCAGTTCCGAGCACGGAATATTGTCGTCGCCGCCGCCCGCGTTGGGTCCCGTGCACTCTCCGCTGCAAAAATCGCCGTCAAGATCATCGGAATCGCTGGACGGCGCATCTCCGCCGTTAGCCTCGGCCGTCCTGGCCATGCCGAGATGCAACGTGAATCTCGTGAAGCTCGGCGAGCCCAGGAGTCACATAAAGCTTCTGGATAGCATACCCAGCATCCCGATATCAGTACCGCCGGTGTCATCGCCGGTCCCTGGTTCCAGCAAAGCTGCACCGGAGGATGACGAGAAGAGTACGGGAACGGTACGCAGATTAATACCGAGATTTTTTTCTCGTATCTTCTGGACAATTTTATTTATTTATAAATGCGAGAAGAGAGATTTCTTTGGGATATTATATTATTTTAACGCTTAACAGCTTATAAGTGTACTGCTGGATAATATTGACGGAAAAAATAGTATCGAAAATAAAAAGAGATAAAGAAGCAGAAAAGAAGAAAGAAAAAAACAGATAACAGCTATCGAAGATATTGCATTAATTTACGCTTAAACGTGCTAAATGACAAGTGAAAAAAAGTCTATTGGATCGGAAAACTCATTTGCTGTTCGTAATCGATTTTTCTAGATTTAAATTTCCTTCATAAAGCACACAATGTGCAATTTCTCCTAAAGAGCATGCTTTTTTCTGACAGTTTTTTTTTTTAGTGGAAATAAAATTTAATTTGTTCCGAAATTTTTCAAAGCACATATACATGCGACGTGTGTTTGTTTAATAATTCATATAGAAATAAGCAATCCATAATAAATAAATAAATATATGTACATATGTATATATGTATTTAATATAATATTCGGGTATATTTAATAAAATCGGTAAATATAAAGTGATATCTCATAACAAGAATAAATATTGATCTCCCCAAATAAAAACTAGCTCGTCGAAAAAAAAAAAAAAAAAAAAAACCCCGTTTAATACGCTCTATTAAAACACGATAATTGGCTATAAAAGCGTATTTCAGTTGCGATCTGATTAGTATACAAATAGTAATTTTGAAATATTTACAAGGACGGAGTGCAAATACAAGGTTCTTAAATGAAGATCGTCTGTTCATCGAAAGATAAATAGAATTTCCAAAGCACACAATCACAAAGGTCAAGAAAATAATCGTACATAAATTTGTTTAGTTGGGCTACGATACATCGTCACCTGCGCCGACTGTCGCGAGCTTGAGCTCCGCTTCCAAGAAGAGAAAAGTAGGACGACCGAGGAAGCTCACGTGCACGTCGGGCAACGTCAGGCACTTGACGGAGACAATTGTGGCCAAGAAACCTAAGAGCAAGAGTTCTCTAGTGGGTTACGTGCTGTCTTCAAAGAGCAGACATCTACAAACCAAAGTAAAAAGACTTATTTTAATAAATTTGCATTAAAGCGCGTAATTCTTTTTTTTCCTTATATATCCTAACGTTCGTCAAACACACATTATTCATCTTATAAAGTTCCATGCACAATTGTTTCTGTCTTCAGCAATGCATAAACAATAGAACCGGTTATACACCGTTGCCATTCAAATCCGGAGTGTCTCTCCCGAAGACGCAATCTAAGGTGCAGAAAGTCACGAAAGCGAAGGCAAAGCCGGCGAAGCAGACTCCGTTACACAACAAAAACGTGATTAGTTCGATTATCGCCGAGAAAGCGAAGCTGAGCCAAGAGATGAAGCTTGAGAAGCATGGCAGTAAAGTAAAACCGAAGCTAAAAGCGGAGGTAAAGGTGAAAAATTGGGAGGATGACGAAAACGACACGGTACCATCCGAGAACGTTCCACCCGAAGAACCCGTCATTCAAAAACTCGTCGAGGTAGCGAAATCGTTATTACGTTTTATCGTTGAAACTGATCGTCTAAAAAAATTTGAATTTAAAAGAAATATTTTTTACAAAGTTCTGAATTCCTGATTCGAAAACACCGTACCTTCGATAGAGAAGATAGACGAATTAAAAGAAATTAACACAGAAATTTTGCAGAGTTATATGAATAATTCTCGATACCAATTAAAACTGCATTTTCGGTGAAAGTTAATCATGTAAACGTCCATCGTTTCTCATTGTTTGCGTACATTTACAAATAGGATCGATAAAAATTTAACAAAAGAAATATGTGATTATTCTCACAAATTTTGTTTATGTATCAGGAGACGCCGATGGAGTCGTCGATGGAGTCGCCGGTGGAGCAGCCATCGGAGAAAGAGCCGGAAAGATCGCGACACGACAAGTCGAAGAAGAAGAAGCGAAAGTCCAGCTCGTCGCAGTCGCCGAGTCACGACCGGAAGGAATCCAAGCGGCGCAGATCCTTGGAGTGTAGGCAATGCGCGAAGGCCGCCGCCGTAGCTGCCGCGAGGACCACCGAGACCATCGTCAACAAATGCAAGCTGACTGCCGCCCATCTGACCATCGATCAGCTGCGCGTTCTCATGGCGATCGGCGGCCTCTTCTACGCGGGCAGACTCAGCGCCGTGCAGGCGCCCGATGTTTACGCCATCACCCTGGACGGCGAACGGGGGAACAGACCGCACATTCACTCCCGAGAAGAGATCCTGAGAGACGCGGTAATCATAGATGATAATAGGAGAAAGATGATGTACGTTAAATGGAGAGCGACTCTCCATTTAACGTACACGGAACCTAAAAGACATTCATTTACGCATATATCCATGCATATATCCATGTACGCACTCATTCACAAAATTCGCCTTTATAACTTGGAAAATATATAGTTGATAAGATAATTATAATGAACAAAATAATAAACGGTAATATTGTACACTGCACCTAATTATTACAAAACAATTATAATCCACACAAATGTCACAGCCAAAAATTTTACTTGTTTCTTTACAAGAAATTACCTTCGCTCCATTTATCGGGCACCCAATATACGATACATTAATTTATTTTAAGCATTACTTGACCTCTATTTCGAAAATCGTACAGGACAAACAGAAAAAAAAAAAAAGAAATATAACTTTTGTTGAGATAATTTACTTTCGGAGAATGAGAACGCTTTCGTTTATCCCGCAGATCGTGGAAGTGTGTCCGACCACGACAAAAGAGCTACCGCCCGGTACAAGACTGTGCGCGTATTGGAGTCAACAGTACAGATGTTTGTATCCGGGAACCTCTGTGGAACCCATCGTACCTGATCCGGTGCACGATGAGAAATACGTCACCGTGGAATTCGACGACGGAGACAGCGGTAGTATTATCTTGGACGATATCAGATTGTTGCAGCCTAATTATCCTCTCGTAGGCACGTGTCATGTAATACATATGTACCTTTAGCCGTTGGCTCGGGCCAATGTAAACGAATCGAATCGTATTTATTTATCTCTCTGTCACTTTGCAGAATATGATCCGAATCCTCTTCTCTCATTGGGAAAACGACGCCGGCAAATGTCCTCTTCGGAAGACAAACGTTCCGCGAGCAATCCAGCCGTTTCGACGAACGTTGCGGTAGCCGGCAGCAATAATTTCGCAGTGTGCTCCAACGTAGGGGAATCCACGATGAATACCAACGGCGAATGCGCTAACGAAGCGGAGATCGAAACAAACGTCGAAACGAGCAGCACGAGCGGCACGGAGTACCGCAGGAGAAAGCACATGAAGAAAATAAAGAGGAAGAGGTTACTCGAGACCCAGGAAGGGAAGAAGAAGCATAGGAAACACAGGTCCCACAAGGAGCATCGTAAGCATAAACATAGGAAACATCGAAAGCATAAGCACAGACATCATAGCAGCTTTGGTGACACGAGCAGCGTGAGGTACGTTCTCTATGTAATCTATTGTATACAATCTTTATGCAGATTGTTCTAGATTTTAATGGCCACCCTGCGTCGGCGTGCTCTCTGCGAATAAAAATTAAAAAAAAAAGATGTTTTGTAAATATAATTAGACGGCTTATTAAAGCTTCTAAGAGTTTGACCGTTAAAATCTATCACAAACTTTGCATACGTGGCTTATACTTTGTCCAAGTATTGAAGATAGAGAAGAATTTTTTTAAAGATATGAAAATATACTCAAAAGATATAAAAGTCTGTGAGATTCAAGTTCATAATTATGATAACTTTTGTTGTAAGATTTATTTTAAATATAAAATTGTAAAAGAATGTTTCAACCAACTTTACGGCAATCTTTTATCTTTATTTTCTAAATGTTAAAATATTTCTTAGCAACTGGGAAACCAGTCAGGAGCAGAGGAACGAGGAGGAAGCAATCGCAGACTTACCGAGTACAAATTTTCCCGCCGTCGAGGAGACAAGAGGATTGTCCGAAGAGGATGACGAGACTGAAGGCTCGTTATTGACCATTCAGGAAGACGACGAGGCTCAAGTGGAGTCTGAAGAGCCTGACGAACCAGCCCAGAAGGACGACTTGGTGTTCGAAATAGTATCCGTACAGCCGTCAGAGCCTGTCATCCAGCAGGCTCAAGTAGAGTCCGAGGAACCGTCGGAATCGTCGGATCCGTCGGATCCGGTCCAAGAAGACGAGGAGGCTCAGATGGACTTCGAAGAATCGTCGGAAGACGTCCAGGCGACGGACGAACAGTCTGAAGAACCGTCCCCAGAACCAACCCCGAAGAAGATGCGGTCCAAGGTTGCATCGACGAATCGTACGCAACGCGGCAACATGTCTAAGATTGCCCGTCGCATCTCCAAGACAGGTCGCGTCTCTAAAATCAGTCGCGCCTCCAAGATGAATCGCGTCACGAAGAATCGCGCGACGACGAGAAACGCCTCGTCAATGGTTCCCGCTTCGACGAGTTGCGCCAACGCGTATCGCGCCTCGAAGAATCGCGCCACCGTCCAGACGAATCCTTCCGCCCCGTCGAATCCTGTCGAGACGCCCAGTCCGATAGCCCGCATGCTACCCAACAAACGCCATTGGAAATGGGCGAGCGGCAGCCGCGTATCTGGCGGAAACCAATATTTCACAGCCATACGACGCGGCAGGGAGACGATAAACATAGGTGACAGCGTGCTGTTTTATTCCTATCGAAAGCCACACGAGAAACCTTACATCGGCAAGATCGTGTCGCTGTGGTTGAATCAGAAATTAGAGATGAGGGTCAGATCTCAGTGGTTTTATCGCCCCGAAGAGCTGCAACAGCCCTGCATCCTGAATCCTCCGGTAATTTTTCTCTCATGTGATATCTAAATAAGGTCGCTCGGAATAAAAAGACTGAGAAACATTGTTCTAAAATTCCTCATTATTTATTGTCTGCAGTCATATCAGATCGTGATGTTAAAAGTCAAAAAAATCACATAAATTTTTTTTTTTTTTTTTTTTTTTACATTAAATAATATTATAAATTCTTTCGTGTTTGATATAATACATTTGTCGAATGTACCAAAGGTTCGCAAAATTCAAATAACTTATGTTTATTCGTTTACGCAGGGCGGTCTATTCGAATCGAAGCACAGCGATTCGAACGACGTGCAGACGATTTCGCACAAGGTGATGGTGTTGCCGCTCGAGGACTATAACAGAATACTGCAGGCATCGCAGAGACATCAAAAAGGATACGAGGACAACGATCCTTATTACTACTACGCCGGTTTCTACACGCATCCGACGGTGACGTACGCGCCTGGAGTTACGGCTGTTCTACAAGAATGAGAGCAGCTTAAGCTGACGATTAAGTTAAGCGAGATTACTTAATCGCGGTCAGCCAACGACAATTCTGCAAAAATTTCTCCGTTTAAAGAACAAAAAAAAAAGAGATAAACTTTGGAAGCTTATACTGACGAGAAGACGTAGGCGATAACATTTTTTCTTCTTCCCATCACATTTTATTGCGAGAGCGCTGGTCAGATTAAATCCACAAGGCACAAGCATTACTTTATTCGCGAGAATACTTTCATCGAGTAATTGTCCACCAGCTGACACTCATTCACTCGAAGTATCCTAACTTTCACCGATTACTATTAGTTGTATCACACTTTTTGTGTTCATCTTTCTCTAAGTAAAATACTCTGTAGCGATGTAAAAATATCTTTAATTGTCGCGATACATAAGGGACGAAAAAATCCCATCGAACTGATTAAGGTCATTACAAAGAACATGTATACATATATGTTGTTGAACATATATGTATACATACATACATATATGTTGCGCGACAAGTTCGATAAATCTCGACAAACTTTGAAGCCTGCAACTTTCGATCTAACATCTCCATAACAAGCAATACTTGTGCCTTGTTAAAAAAAAAAAAATTTCTCATCGAAATGCAGCCCGACCGCCATTCGATTTGTAATTGCACTTATATATTACGAGCGAAAGAAGGGAGAGGGATATGAAATAAAAAAGTGGATCGATGCAATAATCACACCAAGTGGCATTAAACGCGGAAGTGATCGAGATAAGAAGTTATTTAGTGTACATATTTTGTAAATACGATTTTAGGAACGTGTGTAATACTTGCGCGCACACGACTGGTTGACGTAAACCGAATGTTAAAGCGAAAATGCGGATTAGATTCGAGTTTATATACAGCTTATAAATTTTAAGCCGTAAGTTAATGACCTGAGTAATATGCTGACGAACGTTAACCGAAAAGCGGGGAGTGTATATACCATTTTCATGCTCGAATAGTCAAAGATTTTTTTAACGATTAACAACGCACGCGAACATACGATAACATACGAAATAACATAGATTCGCTGAAACCGAAAACGATGGTGATATTCTTCGAGGATACAGCTTGTAGAGAATTTCATTAGCGACTTGTCGTAATTGATTGATAACGAACATGACGCGTCGTATTTTAATAATATAATCGTTAATCGATATCTTATTTACGTTTATGTAATAGACATTTGCATACTCTGCAACGCAGCCGGAAACATTAGAAATATAGCAAAGCATACAGAAAGGAATAGCAAAATTAATTCTATCCAAGCTCTCGTAGAAAAATCAATTATGTAAATGATTCAGCTGGTCGCAAAGTTTGAAAAATTGTCCGAGCGATATGAAAAGCCGTTTATGCAACGATGAAAGACGGCAGATGCTAAATTAAGGGAACGGGTTTTCTTGATGAAACTTAACGAGACACCAAGATGTTAAAAGATGAAAATTTACGCAATACCGTAAATCGATAACGTAAATGAGAAGTTTCTCCTCGTCAAAAAGATAGTAAAAAGATAAGTGTGACATTCGCTATCTCTTTGACGATTAGCACGGTTTGACGATATCGAGAATTTAAAATTATAATCTCTAATAGCTTTAACTTCGATTTTCTCCAAAGTAAGCGGAGTTTTTGATCCGTATCGTTTAACTGTTTTCGTCGAGCGGCGAGCTATCTATATGCTGTGGTGACATATAATATATTATTCGTTATGCTTTTATTTGCCATATTATAATTTGGATGTCTCATAGCGAGCGCTTCTATGCGCATCCATGCTTTATCTCGATCTTTCATGAGCTTTCGTTCCCTTTGACGCTCCTATCTAGTGTTCAAGATAGAAGGGAAATTACAATTATTTAATCTTTCTACAAAATTAAGTCACGGTAGAAAAAAAAATTGTATAGTTCTGAGATTATAATTTTAAAAATTCACACATTTATTCAATTGTGGCTTAAATTTCAAACTCGGAGACTCGAACTCCCGGAATGGCCGAAAATGTACTTATAAGGGGAGCTCGTGACACGCGACTTAGCGATTTTCTTTTTAAATATCTGACACTGATTATGAGATTATAGCCAAACGATGCGATTACAAACTGTATATAAATGAGAGAAAGTTCGCTTCTTTTGAATATATTTACAAATAAATTCAAAACCGTAGAGTTATTCACGTATTCAGCAATTAATTCTCTCGAATTAACTCCAAGTCACGCGTATCACGAGCTCCTTTTGTTTAGATTAATTAAGGCATTACTCCCTCGTACTATTTCGCTTATCTGTCCGATTCATTTAGCTCAGTAGTATATTCGTTTTTTTTTATGTATATATAATACTTTATATATATATAATATTATATAAATGATATAATAATATATATTATAATGTTATTATTATTATTATATATTTATATATATTATTGTATATATATATAACTGCGAAAAAAAGAAAATCTGACATACATACTTTACAAACGTAGTGATGTGAAACAAGGTGCTGTATATCGATAGATATGTAGATACCGATAGATGACTTTCATCGATTTATAAAAATAATTTTTCATTAAAGTTTCTATCTTTTTCTTTCTTGCGACAAGCCGTAAAAAAAAACGGATTAACCGGAGATGACTTTTTTATTTGCGTGCAACACGTTGCGTTTGGCAGCCAAAGCGGCTAGAGATATATGTATAAGTACCCTAGTGTTACTTTTCTAATATCAAAATTATTTTAATACACTGAACTTCACTGGGAATTAAGGGACTTTTAATAAACTAGGAGCGTTAAATCATGATCATTGTTTATGGAGCAAGCTTGCTCCATAAATTGCCATCAAGATACGAATTGGAAAATTTAACAAGAAAGGTCCATTAAAAAAGTAAAACGTTAACAAATTTGCTAAAAGTCCACGTAACATTCGATCTTTATGTATCTGTAGTTATCGGTAGCCTATTCGAGTAGCGTTTGTGTGTGTGTGTGTTTTTTTTTAAGAGATTCAACACAAAAACAAATAGAGAAAGGCTCTGCCTAAACAATAAATAAAAACGAGTAAAAACAGGCTAATGAGAGTCAGGCGCGAGTTATCTTCAAAAGATTTCTTCAGTTGTCCAGATAGTTTCGGTCCCTTTTCGGATTATCTTTAGTAATTGTCAATAAAATATTACGTGTCATATAAAAGAGCGGATAACGATACAAAATTGAACATTAATGGGATTATATATCCAAGCTTAAAAATACGTGCGTTTTTACCTCCAAGGAATCCCAGCGACTCCAACAAAAAAAAAGAACACATCAAGTCTCCTACCGGCCGTTAGGAACGATGGTTCACAGGCGATGGTTTGGAACAATTCTCAACTGATCAAACATCGCAGAAAGATCTTGTGAACCGCTAAGGAATTAATAAAGCCCATTAAAAGATAATTAAAGATGAACAATAAAGAAAGGAGACTCACCAGAAAGAGATCGCGGGAGACGGAGAGAGCACAAAGAGATAGAAAACGCTGTCAAAGTCAACTGTCAAGTGAAATTTAACCGAATATTTGTTAATAGAACAGGTCAATAGTACACGTGTTATATATAAATAAACATCATAGGTAGCTGTGCCACACAGACATATATGGGAAAATGACGTAAGCCAGCGCGATGATTTTAAATAATTTTAGAAAAGCTGTCAATGAGAGAAGTCGATGGTGCAAGCGATATCGCTTTGAAGGTTGAGACTGCTTTTTTTGTCGGCGAATAAGATTTTTCGACATTATTTCAGAGTACGAGAGATAGCAAAGTACAATTCTCCAACGATAATAATAGAATCGTACGCGTTGTGCAAGGTTGAAGCTTGGAACGTAATGTTTCTCATCTGGGCGATCGAAATTAAAGACTCCCTTGTAGGTGCTAACTTTTAAGACATGAAACTACAAGCGAGGATTTTTTTAGGGCTATGATAAACGACCCTTCAGGCAGTTGATCGATTTTTTTTTTAGGAGCGAAAAAATGAGAATTTTTTTACATACAAAGTTAACGATACGGTAGCATAAATTTTTCTTGTCGACCTTTTGATCGCACTGAGGTTTCAAAGAGACGAGAGTTAATTGACAATTGACGCGAGCGATTGCCCGAAAGGAATAAATTTTTCCGAAAACCTTTGAGGAAATTTTATCGAAATTTCGCGTATGGTCCCGGGAAGTCTGGCGTTTTTTTTTTTTCAATAAAGAAGGCAAACCGCGATAAAAATTTTCAAAAATTTCTGTAGCATGTATCATAATCGACAAATTACCGCATAGATTGTATGCACTATATTGTACATATATATACAGAATCTAGTGCGTAGAGAGAGTCTTTCGAAAATTCAACTGGCATAGCAGTACATGCGAAGTACAAATTGAAGACACAATAAATGCGCGCGCGAGTCATCGATCGATGATCGAGAAAAAGAGAGAGAGAAAAAAAAGAGGTACTTATGCGCGCGTAAAACGGCGCACGTGTGTATGTGTGTATGCGTATGTGTATGTGCGGCTTTGTTTCTTTTTTGTGTAAATATACAAATATATAGGGTGCTCCGACGTGTACATAATGTAGCGCGCATTCGCGCCGCGTCGCTTCTCTAAAGATATTTTTGAACGATCGACACAATTGATCCATTGTATAGAGGTTACACGATTCAATCATGTAGTACGTAAAAGAAAAAGGGAAAAAAAATATACGTGTGTATAATATATAGTATTTTTTCATAAGAATCGCAAAAAAAAAAAAAAAACACGAGACGGCGACGAGAGGAGTATAGCTCTTTCGGCCGGGCTTTTTAAATATATTCGATATAAAACGAGAGATTTTAAGATCGTACCGTTGCTTCGGTGAGCTTCCACGGGCGGTTACTGGATGTCTGGACACAGTGTTGGACGTAATCAGGCCTTATCGAGAAAAACCTCTCAATAGAGCGCGTTGGCCCTTACAGAGACACCGAGATCGTCTAAACGGCTCGCTCATTCGCTATTCGGCTGATACTACAGTTACTAATGTCATCGAGTAACCATCCCTCTTCGCGCATGTAACTATAAGGATTCTGATAAAAAAAAAATATAAATAAATAGAAAGATTTGGAAGCAGCAGCTGCGCAAAGTCTATATTCCGCAATAAGGACCGATGAAAGAAGCTCGGTTGTTCTTGGATGGGCCAACATGACGACGGTGAATTTATATACGGTACCTTCTCTGCAATGCAAAGAGTCGCAATTCTTCTAACACGCTTGTAGTAATATATATTATAGCGCTGATATAATATTATTAATTACCATTGAAACATGACGACGTTGACCGCGCACACGGTTAATAATATTATATCAATAATATATATATATATATATATATATATATATACAATATATTTCGTATAGTACTATATATACACCCGTTATATATATATTCTGAATATATTATATATTTTTATTGTGTGTATAACTACAATAAATTGCTATACGATTATTAATTCAATCCTCTGGACGCGTAATTCATCCAATTAACGATTAACGAGTCAACATTCGATACCACGCATACGAAATTATTATTGTGAAAATGGAAACTCTGTGTCCATCACTGGTCTAGCACTTTTGATGTGCCGCTTCTGGATTCCCTGCTGCATCCGCGAACGTTACGTTTAGGGACTTAGCCGCGTTCGCTCTTCGTAGAGCTCTTTTGTAAATATGTACTTAGAAAGAGAGAGAGAAAGAGAGAGAGAGAGAGAGAGAGAGAGAGAGAGAGAGAGAGAGAGAGAGAGAGAGAGATCGCAGAGATCAGATAGAGACGAAATATCGATGTTCTTCGATGTTCTTTCTACACGACGCGAGATGAGTTCATCAAGACAAGATCCTCTCCCCCTCGTTGTATTTTTCAGGGCGGCAAAGAGGGAGAGGAGTAGATTAACACTAAGGTATCTTTAAATATTGACGTTTCGCGTCCCTCTTATCTCGGGTTTTTGCGTGGGATCGAGCGGTGATGGGAATAAAAAAAAAAAAAAAAAAAAAAAAAGAAAAGAAAAAGATCCGAAACGAAATTTTTATCATCGACAAACAGTTACGAAACGCATCGGCGCGATACTTTCGGATGCTGCAATTAATTGCATCCTCGATCAGCGCGTAAAATTGTTATCTCAATTTCGCTAAATCGTGCGGCGAAACTTTGACTTGAAATTGCAATATCCGCGCGTACGGTTTACTTAAATCAATTTCTCTTCCCCGGAATTTTCCTACAATTTTCTAGTCAATTTTTTTTTTTAATTTTTCGATACGTACATATCCGCTTTTCCACGTACGTACAACTTTTCTCCACACACACTCGCATTTCTTTTTTATACTTGGTTCGCGAATATACGCGAGCGAAGATCCACGTCCTTCGCTAAATAAGAACGAAAGGATTCGCTCCACTTTATTTTCGTACGACTCAATTATTATCGCTCGAACTTTCTGGCCAAGGTTGCGGGGGCGGGGGGGGGGAGCGGGGGGATGGACAGGGAAGAGGGCATCCGTTACGAATGAACGAGATCATGGGTTATCTGGCACACGTTATCGGGCTAAAGTTTGCGCGCGCACGTTTCGTCCACCCGCGCGCGAACCAAGTTACTCAAAATCAAGTCCTTTTCGTTCGTGCTTTGCCAATCGATAGATAGAAGGTAAGTATCCCGACCTATTCTCCCCCTCCTCGATTTCATATCCGCCCGATAAATACGCGATTAATTGAATTCCCATCACCGGCTAGTCGTCCGGCAGCAGCACCTTGTACAAACACGAATTTTACGGTAGAACGGAAAGGTGAATGAATTTTAATAACACGCCGCGCGTAAAAGGAACAAAAGGACGAATAATCGATTCGCGGAGTTGGCTCTGTTTCTCGCGCGCGCGCGAGGACAAAGGCAGTTTGTAGATTTGTAGGGAGAATCGAGATTGATTATATTTTAGTAACCCGCGATTTGATAGTAGACGTAAAGAAAGAAAAAAATATATATATATTTCGAGCGAGAAATTTCCAAGGAGACCACGTGCGAGATACGATGCGATTTGAGACACGGAGAGGGAGAGAAGGAGAGAGAGAATGTCGCCTCTCTCCTTCCACTCATTTGCACTCTCAGAGACGTATGCCTGTGTACGTGTGAGCGTTTTTGATAGTCGTTAAGAATCGAGATAAGAATCTTAGGACGCGAGTTTTTTCTTCTATTTATGTGCTTCTAGAGAGAGAAAGAAAGAGACGCACCAATGTATCGATTGTCCTTAATATTAACGATCAATCAATTCGTTTGGCTGCTCATTAGTTTCCGCTCGCTATTCCCGAAGCTGACGAAACACAAAAACGCACACGTTTTATCACGGACACGTTTATCTCGAGACGACACCTATATACACACATATACACATCCACAGCTGTAAATACACCTGTACGAATTTAATTAAGCGTATGAGATTTTAGAAAGATTAAGTGAGATTAACTTGGACTTGGAGAATTTCGTTACGAGCGAGCGCGCGCGGGGATATACATTCTTCTTTATTTTTGTCATATCGATATTAACTTGGCCGATAATAAAATGCATATTAGATCACGAGACGAGTGAATGAAGGATCGTATCTGTCGATTATTTTATACCCTCCCCCCCCCCTTTCCACCCCCTCTGCATTTTATCCCCATAGTCGTTCCTATATAGTCTGATTGAAATCGATTCCTTTATGCACATTTTTACGCTCGATCAATTTTAATAAGAGCTTTATTGGTAATAAAAAGGGGTAACAAATGCTACATTATAAAGTTGTGCTGTAAATGACTTGAAGTTTGTGTTTTTTTAGTCCACATCGCTGATATAAAAGTGTCTTATTGCCACTAAGCTACTTCTTTATGAGCTTTGTCGCATATATGTATATATATATATATATATATATTTATGCTCGAGCGTGAGAGAAGAGAAAGATATATATATATATTAATTTCGAAATTATTTAAATATTACCGCGAACAAAACTTATCAATAATTTAAAAAAATGGATCGGTCTTTATCGAGGATCGATTAATCGTTCGACAGACAAGCGGGGTTCGACAGAGACCGACCGGTAGTTAAGAGAGTCACCGCGGAATAAGTAGTATCCAGAGAAGAGAAATTACAACCCTCCGTGTTCTCTCTGCTGCGTGATAAAGAAAAAGTACGACGCCATAACGAGAGCCATTTTCAAGCACTGCCTCCAATATGTCCAGGATGGAAACGACCGTAGAGCTCTAATCGAGCTTGTCCTACTTTCTCTCACCTCCTGGACCTTTTGTACTGCAAATGTTACTACCGTAATAAAAAGTTATGCACGCTGTCGCGATGGGAGAATAGCGAGAGGGAGGGAGGAAGGGGCGGGGGCGGGGGTGAAGGTGGATGGAAGGAGAAGAGAGGGAGACACGATCGCGTATTTATACGCGCGAGAGACCATCTCGCGACCGGATTTCTATTAATTCATTAATAGCGCGGAGAGAGAGAGAGAGAGAGAGAGAGAGAGAGAGAGAGAGAGAGAGAGAGAGAGAGAGAGAGAGAGAGAGAGAGAGCATTTCATTTCCATTCGTAATATAACATTACGTAAAGGATATTTGCTCTTGATTATTGAATAATTAAATACTTCGTTAAATGTAATTAACGAGTGTACGCGCTTCTAAACATTCGTTTCCACTAATTTCATATTTCAAATATACAGCGCGAAAGAGGGTGAAGTTTATATATATATATATATATATATATATATATATATATATTATAATTCGTCGAAATTGGAGCCTGCATTCGCCAAATGGTCGGTAAACGCAATTATTATCGCGAAAATTTATTACTGTAATTTTCTCGTTAAGAGACGGCAAATTCGCCATCACTTGGGAATGGAAAATCGACGTCGGGAACAAGGATTAGTCCTAAATTAAAAGCTCACGAGGCCAATAATGCGCGTCGCGCTAAATGACTTATCTCCATAGTTTTCGTGTATAAATGTAAAACAAAATGCTATTACGCTATTAACGTTATTACATATACATACGAGACGTTTGCGCCTCGCGATTTATTTACGTTTACTCGCTTCCGATCGCGACAAAGCGCGACGAGAGGCAATTAAGAATTCAGAAACGCGTTTCTACTCGCTACTTTTGTTCACGTCAAACGTATTATCGTCGTGGATAATTAATGTCACGGTCGCGCAAACTCTCGCGATCCAGAGACGCGGGAGCGTGCATTTTCTCGCGCCAAGTATATACATGTAATATAACGTTACAATTTTCGTGATAGAGCGAACGTTCCAGCTTAAATATAATTATTTATCCCGAGCACAAATCGCGCTCTAGTTTGACGATCGACGCGGAATTTTGTGCGCGCGCGCGCGCAGAGGAAAACCGAGAAACTGCATAAAAAATCAAAGTATTCCTCCTCTCGTCGACTTTACGTCTCCGAGAACCAATTTCCACGCGAAAGCACGCGAATACGTTATGCATCCCTCGCCGCCAATGAAGCGATTGCCGCGCGCGCGTGACCCCCTCCCCCTATTTTCATCAATCGGCGTGACCCCTCTTCCACCCCCTCACCCTCTCTCTCTCTCTCTCTCTCTCTCTCTCTCTCTCTCTCTCTCTCTCTCTCTCCCCCTCCGGCAACACTGATATAGAAAGCTATTGCAACAAATTGGATTTCAGTTTAACTCGGTTACAAACATGTTCGCGCGCGCACACGCGCCTCGGATTGGACCGCCGCCAGATAATCGAGAGCTTAAATGGAGTTTGAATGGAAAACCGATTGTGTTCTTTGCAGGCCGGGATGCTCGCTCGCGCGCGCGAGCCACTTTGACATCCGTCGTCTACCTACCTGCACCCGCTCGTCGTACTTAAGCGGTTAAAAAAAAAAAAAAATCGCTCCGACAAATTATTCCCCGCGATCGTCCTCCGCGCTCGTTTAATTTAATAAGCGTCATAACAGCGCGCGTGCGCGCGACGCGTCAATTAAGATCGTCCGCAAGACCCCCCGAGGCCGCTATAAAAGTCGGTTTATTCCCTCGTACTTGTATATACGGGCGTCGTTCCGATTTTATATCATTTCTCTCTTATTTCTCTCTCCGTAATATCTCACGTTCGCGAAAAAAAAAAAAAAAAAAAACGCGAATATATAATAGTATCGGTATCGCGATAGTTGTGCGTCGACCTCTTCGTTTCCACTTTTTCTCGCGAGGACGACGTGTATATGTTTAATCGGATGTTGAAATCGGTGGGCGCCTCTCCTCGTGTCGCGGACGCATATATTGCGCCGGACGCGTGACAGATGACACGGACGGAGCAGTCGACAATCGATTAATTTGTCCGCTCGACCACCGGCTACATCCACTTATGTACGTTCCATTCGCGCCGCGACGCGTGCGTCGGCTAATCAGCCTCGATTTGTTCGCCGATCGGAACAGGCGGCTATCAACCGGATCGTCCGGATTGTTTACAACCGGAACGCGTGATTGAGTAGATTGCGCGCGATGGATACTCTTTCCCCTTCGCTCGTTCGGTGCAGGATATGAAAACTCCTGGAGATGCTATCTAAACGTTCGGAAACGACGTGTGACTCGATCGAGATACGTTTCATGTTGAAAAGCGTCGAATCGCGAAGAGAAGGAATAAATGAACAGATGATGCAACGCGATTCTTTATAATCTATTCGATATAATCGAGATACCGTTTCACGTCGTGAAACCGCCGTAAATGGGAAGAGAAGAAATAAATAAATAAATAAACCGTATGAGACACAGGAACATCGTTATGGCTCTAGCCATCAAATTTTAAAATCACCGCGAATTATAAATTCCTCCATCTCATCCACTCGAACCACCGATCATCCATACGTGCCAGCTAAAATTACGCGTCATTAATCATATATCACGCGAATATGCATTATACCGTATAGGTGCTTTCAAAATTACCACGATCTTATCTGTAATGGCCTTATTTTCGTTGCCAACTGATCGTCGAATAAAAATTAAGCGCGCCACATTTTTTTCCCCGGTATATAAATAAGTTCAATTCTTTTCTCTTTTTATAGAGTTCAAGTTATAAATCATTTCAGCCGCTTTTTTAACCCCCAAAAATGTGCAGTACCCTACGTATATATTTCCTCGGGATCACGAACGTAATTAGCCTACGTTGAAAAGAGACGGCTGGTATTAAGGTCGCTCGATAATACGGAACGTATAGGTATATTGAACGTAATCGCGAAATCTAGCGGGTCGATGCACTTTCTGTGACATAACAATCGCATCTCACGTAAACGATTCCTAATTATCGGTGCCGCGACAAGCGTGACAGGGCGGTATAGAATTTTATACGAACCAACAAATCGTCGAGATACACGCGATATCGCCCCTATTCCACCCCTCCCCCCCGCACCCATGACTTGTTAAAATAAGTTTTTAGCCTCGATACCGGAAGAGCGATTGCTGAAAAAAAAAAAATCTGAGAAGTAAACTCGAGTAAAGAGCGAAATTATAGAATAGACATTTCGTAGAAGATTTGTGGGGTAATAATCTTGTGGGTAATAAACGAGTCTATCGATTAATCCTACGCGAGTGTTTGAACAATGAAATCTGTGCCAACTAGAGTGTTGATAAGAACGCGCGTATACGATCGGCGGGGAATATTCCGCAATGACAATGCGAGATCTAATTAGATAACAGTAGTAGAGTGAATGAATAATGTTGCTCGAGACTGTAAGAGCAACTGTAACAACGGTAACGAGGTTCATATATACTTGCCCCGTGAAATGCCAGAAATATCGAATGCGACGCTGCGTACGTAATACCTTTGCGTGTATGTGTGCGTACGCGTGTGTGGATGCGTGTACGATCGTAAATAACGTAATGTCAAGAGAACCCCGAAACACGAAAAATGGTCCGAAATATTTTGAAACAACAATCTTTCCGCCCTTCACGATGCTTTACGCAGCTCGGAAAGAGAAGATGCCCGAATGCATAAAAAAAGAAAAACTCAAGTAACGTTAATTAAAAACGAGAAATATCAAAGTGAATTAAATACACGCGCACGCACACCAGCACGCGCCAATAATTATCTGCATATAAAATAATCTCGCAATTTTACTCAGACGATATATGGTATCTTATATTATTATCAGTTATTATCAAACATTATTTTGTATATATTCGGACCGATTTAATTTATATGATTAATTTATTTACAATTCTCGTTTTAATACGGTTTATTGTATAAAATTACATTTTACCATCGCGCGCGCGCGCGAGCTGGCTTACCGCTAAAATTATTTCCACGATAAAAATGATAAATTCAAACGATTAATCCTCTGAAATATTTCCACCCACACATACGCACAACTTACCGCGTATTTTTCAAACGACGTAGAAATACGTCTCGGATGTAACGTACGAAATTGTACGTACGTAGTACGGCTATACTTCCGCCTTCGCTTATAAAATTTACTTGAAAAATCTTAAAGTTTGATTATCTTATCGGGGCATCGTAAACGATATAGGAGAACCGAGATGTGTGTGCTATAAATATATTTATATTTCAACGTCACGCAAGCACACATAGAAGAGGAGACACCGCAGTCACACCGCAGTCGCAAAAGGAACGCGCAACGAGATGAGATCCTTACATATGATGCCGGACGGCGGCGACAAATAGCCGGAAAAGAAGGAGGAGACTCGGTCGTCGTCTCTCGGTAACGTTTCCCGCGGCGAATGCGAGAGACGTGGAATTAACATTTCGATTTAGCCAGACGGGACTAGATATATCGCCCCGGCATAACGCCGGTGGTTCATCGCTCCCGTGACGCAGTGCGCCCCAAGGAACGTTTTTCGCGGCCGATATCCGCCGTCCTGACAGAATAATGCGCCAGTTACAAATGCGTCGTCTATATACCGAAGAGAAAAAGGAAAGAGAGAGAGAGAGAGAGAGAGAGAGAGAGAGAGAGAGAGAGAGAGCTTGGTCGGGAAAACGGCGTTATCTTTCTGCAACAATGCGCTAGTTTATCGACACGCACTCGCGTTTATTAACAATCAGATCCTTTTTGTCGTTTTTATCATTCACGCTTCGTTTATCAGGGCGACAGGGAGGGGAGAGGGAGAGAAAGGACGATATCCAGCCCTACACACGGAGGGTCGCTTTTTAATTATTACTTTAAACGATTCACGCGCGTTACACGTGTGTGCAATCTATCGTGCGGGGGATGGAAAAAAAAATTCGATATTTATATATGTATAATCTCGTATTATTAAATTGATCCTTCGAGTAATTTATGCGCGACGTCCGCGTGAAACGATTAACGTTAAAGGGAGCCCGTCTTCGCGCTCTCTTTCTCTCTCTCTCTCTCTCTCTCTCTCTCTCTCTCTCTCTCTCTCTCTCTCTCGTTTGATGTTGTTTTCTCTATCGTCTTCATGGAGATTCTAACTTAGTCTCTTCCTAATTTCCACGGGGTGTAATTTTGACGAAACATTCGCCGTTTATTCCGTATTACTCGTTTCGTCGCAGTCTCTCGTCGGATTTATCTCGCTGACTTACACGGCAGATTCGTTTCGCCCGTTACATTTACTACAGTCGTATCACTCGAGCTATCGTGAATCTTTCTCCAGAGGAAATCTTCACAGACCAGCCATTGTTTGTCGCTATTTATTAATATTCGATATCAAAACTTTAAGAGAAAAAAAAAAAAAAAACTCAAGCTTGCTTAAGGCGTACAGCAAAGTTTTGTCTAATTAGACACCTTAGAAACTCAATTCGTGAAAAACTCCCTCATTTCCCAACTAGTTTGTTTTTCTTTTTTTTTTTTTTTTAACTACTCAAGCCTCGGATCCGGTAATTAGTTTTGAAATTACATCTCTGTCAAAAGAAAATTCACTCGAAATGGAGAGGCGCAAAGTTCCACATCTCTCTCTCCCTCTCTCCCTCTTTCTTTCCTCCAAACTCCTGGAGCTTAATTATTCATGGTTTTAGTGCGAAACGATTGCCATCTTCTCTCGCTTCGGATATCGCCGATCGATAATTTTGGGACGCGCGCGCGAATTACGGACGGCGTTATCTCGCTCTCAAAGGGTTGGCGAAATGATCGGAAGGTATGAGATTAACAATCCATATCGCGGTACGCACACACGACGGCATTAACGGGTATACATTAACGAGTCGAGCTCCGTTACCAGACGGAGTAATATAAGTGCCGCAAAGACCGTATATATAGCGGAGGGATGTGGCACACAAGGGATCCCCCCCTTTCTCTCTCCATCTCACCACCCTCTCGACCCCGGTCTACCGTCTCGTAGCACGGTTTCGCAGTGTGGAGAATACTATACACGCATCTCTGTGTTAAGCCTTCGTAATGCTCGCCATGTATCACGCTGGTAGCGCGAGGCTGAAGATGAGGGCGAGAAGGGGGGGGGGCGAAGGGGGGGGGGGTGAGCGCGGTTGTGATACACCGTTGTAATACGGCGCATGTCGCGCAAGTTTTTGGCGCATAGTGTAGTAGATCAAAGGGGGCGAGAGGCCGGTTTAAAGCGCGTCGCCTTTATACGAGAAGGACGAAGGAATATTCGACGAGGTCGCATAGCTGGGCGCGCGACTCGCGATTTTGCGCGCCACATCGGCCTCATACTCGCGATATTTTCAATTTTTATCTTTCCACGTGGCACACATTCCTGGGCGTCGCGTCGAGATATATGTATGTACATGTACAGGGTGATTCATTTTAATCTTAACAGGAAAATACTTTGAAAATATGCAATTTTATAACTTTGCGAATAAAAGTTGTGTGTTGTAGAGGGAGACGTACAATGGTGATCCTGGTTTGATCTTGTGACTTTTTCTTAAAAAATTATGTGTTTTCTTTATACCGATTGATTCCTCTCATTTTGTGCATAAAAGTATCGAGGTGAGATTATCGAAAAATGAATATTTTACGAGATATTTCATAATTTATGTAAAATTATGTATATCAAATTAAAGTACAAAATATCTCGTAAATTAGTCACTTTTGGAACATCCTACCCTCATAACTTTTTATGCCGAATATTGCGAGGAATCCATTTATATAAAAAAATTAGGATGGTTTTATTGAAAACAATTAGATTGGCTTTTAAATGACCTTACAAGGTAGACGTCACAAGGTAAAACCAGAGTCATCATTGTACATCCCCCTCTACAACATTGCAAAATTGCAAAATTGCAAATTTCCAAAGTATTTGCCTCTTAGGATTCAAATGAATCATCCTGTATATATACCTATATATATATATATACATATATATACATATATGTATGTATATACACACATCGTATATCGTCGACAGTCGCCGCTTTGCGCGTATATTCTCTCGTCGAGGACGCGGAGAACGGCGACCATTAACGAACGGTGGTGTACGTAACCTGCGTCTCTATATTTTCTCTCTCTCTCTCTCTCTCTCTCTCTCTCTCTCTCTCTCTCTCCCCCTATCTTCGCGAGCAAAGTCTCTCCCGAGAGGGTCGTACCTCAACGAACATGGGAGACCTCGTTTATGGCTACAAGCGTGAAACGTTACCGCGTTACTACCCACCTACCAGTCAATTTCAAGAACCGCGCTGTTCATATTTTAAGTTTTAACAGTGCCGATCGCTCGCACCCCGCGTTACGTGTTTATCGATTCCGCATACTGTGATTACAACCGCACCCACCACTCTCTGTCTTTTTCCCTTTCCGCCTCCCCATCGAAAAAAATTACAGAGTTAAAAAAAATATATATATATGTATATATATATATATATATATATATATATATATATGTATATATATGCGCCAATTATTATTATAAAAATATAAATTTCCGATTTGGCATGTGAGCATATAGAAAAATATAAAACACGTGAATAAAAGAAAAAAAATTTCCGAATTTGCGGTAAATTGTGAAAACTCTTTCGAAATTTTTCAAAACGTTGTTTTTTTTTTTAACAACGCTTGAAAAAAATCGTTATACTCCGCTAAGAGCCGTCGTGATGGAGAATTTACAATATGACGAAGGATTTATTTATTTCTCGGGAACAATTCAGCAGAATTTGCATTTATACGAAGGAGAGAGAATGTAGACCTAAGTTACATTTATATAGCACATAGAGAACTTGAATTAATTCAATAACAGTTCTACCACGTAGCGCTCTTTGCACCTATACATCCACGTTCATCTATTGTTTGAATAGCGCAGCGATATATTTCTTTGAATTTCTAGTCGAATCGCGTAATGTCCCTCTAATCTTTACCGTTTCGACGATTGGCGCGTAAATCCTAAGCAAGGGGACCCTTTAATATTCGCGAATAATATCCGGGATATTCGCTCATTATATACCTGGTGCGGAATACATTAACATAAGTCTCTCCCTTATCGCTCGGTCACGTCCAACTGTATAATACATCTCGCGAAGCTTTATGATAGACACTACTAGCTCGAGGCCTAGAGACAGAGAGAGATAGAGAGAGAAGGGGAGAAATCCGCAGCATCGCAAGACCAACGCGGGATCCGCGTAATTTGACGCCGTCATCGGCTATATCTGCCATGCAGTCGTCGGCTTAACGGCCGCCGCGAGGCGAACTTCCCCCGATCGTATTTACGAATTGAAAGCAACTTCCCGCGAAGAGAGAGAGAGAGAGAGAGAGAGAGAGAGAGAGAGAGGGAGAGGGAGAGAGAGAGAGGGAGATAGAGGAAGAGAGAAGGGGAGAGAGAGAGAGAGGGAGATCCGCGGGCGGAGAAACTTTGGTCGCGCGCGCGTGAATTAATTAAGACCGAGTAAATACCGAGGGAACAGGAAGCTTTAAACGGCACCGACGAAAAACTTTACATTGTTTAAGTAGCGCGCAGTCGAAATCCCAAAGTTTTAATTGGCGGTGAGTACGCGCCGCGCGCACAATCGAGTTTTGTCATTTGTACTTAAGACTGTCCCTAAACGCGCGGCACCGAGACTGTCGGATATGATTCATTCCGCGTCGCAACTTCCGGACATTCCCGGCATGAGACTTCCGATCAAAACGGTATCGCATCGGTAAAACATTATCCGCGTTCCGCGTGATAAATGTGTTACAACATTTCTTCGTTATAAATTTATACGTCGTATATATAGATTATAAAGAATTAACAATATCGATTTCTGTATATATTATAATCTTAAAATCTCATAAAGGAATAACAAATAATAGTGTAATCAGACTCGAATGAATCACGGTTGAATAATAACGCAAAATATTAAATATTCCCCCTCCCCCTTTACGTTTATTCCCTCTCTTTTACGAGCGCGGAATAAACTGCCGCGATAAATAAAGTAGCTGGATTTTCGCATTAAGCACAACTCGTATAAACGTATATATAAAACGCGTAAGTTGCGCGAGCCGGCGTTACATGATATTGCGTACGAGTTTCAACGTCCGGTTAAACGTAGCGACAGGTGTGACGACAGAGAGAGAGAGAGAGAGAGAGAGAGAGAGAGACGCGATGGTGCGCGTTTTCCACCCCCCCTCTCACCTCCCTCGTCCCTGCCGAGGGGCGCAGGGGAGTGTCCGTCGGAATAATAATTCGCGACGTCGCGACTCGCGCGCAAAAAGCCGGATTTGCAGTCGGCCGGGACCGAACGACAAGTTCCAGAGAAACTTATCCACCCTCTCGGCTCTCCCCCCACCCCTCTATCCTCTTTCCGACCCTTCTCCCGCCCCATCTCCCGTGCATCTCGTCTCTCCCTCTCCCTGAGTGGAAAAGCTCAAAGAACGTAAGGACGAGTCGAGGGCACGAACGTGTCTGGAAAAATTCCGAGAAAATGTAAGAGGAAACCCGCGCTCTCTCTGTATTACTTCCCTACTCACTTCCTTCTTCTGACTTGCCGTCCATCACGTGTTTTTCGCAGTTTCCGCCGCGCACGCTCTCGCGATAACGCGTGGTGGTGGTAGACAGACAGCCAGAGGGGTTGCATTATTGACAGTATGTAACAATAATGTGGCAGAATTTTTCTACAATGGCGAAAACGTGGTGGCCTTTGTGGCTTTTTGGTGTACGATCATTGATGGATAAATCGAGGGGGAAAAAACGGTGATTCTCTCTCTCTCTCTCTCTCTCTCTCTCTCTCTCTCTCTCTCTCTCTCTCTCTCTCTCTCTCTGTTTTAACAGAAGGGCTATCGATTAAATTTTCTTTAAATATTCCATTCACAAAAGATTACATTATAACTTCAGTGCATGTATTATAACGGCGGCAAAATTTACATTTCAATTTATACGGAGCGGTTCAGAATTATTGTCAATTGAAGATACTGCGAGAGAAGTTTAGAACGAGAACGAGATGGTTTGTTTTTAACGTAGAGTTTACGTACAGTTTTTGAGTTTTTTTTTTTTTATAAAGATCGAACGGGTTTTTGGTTCGAATTAAAAAGAGTGCACTTTTACTTTTCAGTTAATCTCGGGCAAAGATTGCGAGATTAAAGGCAGTTTTAAGTTGAAAATTTGCGCGAGAAGATCCAATGAAATTCTCATTAAGGCAAAATCAATTCGAAATTGGTACAAGAATACTTGGATGACAGAAGAATGCCAAAGGGCGCCAAGAGAGAGAGAGAGAGGAGAGAGAGAGAGAGAAGAAGAGAGAGAGAGAGAGAGAGAGAGAGAGAAAGACGCCAAAATACGTGAGCACACTTCGCACAAAGCAAATTAAAATAAATTGAAATATTTGGTACGAAATAAAACAGTTAAAGTCCGAAATTACGAATTGATTTAAAAATTTCTCGCGAGGAATTCACTTTGACGGTCACTTAATCCCGAGTGAGAGATTGATTTCTTTAAATTCCGATTGTTCTTTCCCACCCTTTCCCCTTCTCTCTCCCTAGATTTCGCGAGATAGATTCCTATCGATTCCTTTTAATTCCTATCGATTCTTTTAATTTTTTTTTTTAATTTTCGTTGTACGAATTAAATCCGTCGAAAATAATGGACAAAGAGTAGATATTTGCCGCGGCAATTTTGGGGTTCCTGTTCTCTCATTGTAACCGCATTGAATTACAACAACAGAAACGACGGAAGTCGAGCGAATTTTATTCTTGCAAAAAACCTCGTCCGCTAATATTGCGTTTGTTTATATGAAATGTTAAAATATCCGAAAACTTCACTCTTTATTATTTTGCATTAGCAAATGCATGTATAACTCAATCTGGATGTGTCCCACATTTCCGACGAAAATGGCTTTTATGATAATTTCATCGAGATTTATAACAATATTTATATCAATTCATAAATCGAAAAGACAGTCTTTTGGTATATTTTATCATCTGTACTGTCGAACACGCGAGCAGTGTACGAGACAGAAAAAAAACAGACAGAGAGAGAGAGAGAGAGAGAGAGAGAGAGAGAGAGAGAGAGAGAGAGAGAGAGAGAGAGAGAGAGAGAGAGATAACTAATTTATTGCGACTATTGCGCAAGCAAAAATTTCACATGATTTCTCGCTTCATAATTCGATACGAAGGTTCAAGAGTCTTAAAAAGAGTCCCGACGCATTCGTATTCTCGTCAACATACAACAGCGTTAATCGGTATGTCTTGTGGGCCGTTGCATCTTTTAAATCGCGGATATCCCGATAGGATTGCATATCGAAAACATATTTGGCCCCCGGAGCCGTTTTCGAAAATACGCGCGAAAATTAATGGGCGCACAGCCCATAATTCTCTTGCGCGAAAAGACGCGATCTCTCAAGGGGGCGAACAAGGGGGTACGATATTATGGCGTCCACCGTTTCTCTCTCTCTTTCTCACTCTCTCTCTCTCTCTCTCTCTCTCTCTCTCTCTCTCTCTCTCTCTCTCTCTCGCGATCGAAAATAAAATCCGCGTCCCGATGCACGTTGATGACGATGAGATCGATACGTCGGAATTAGAAGAGTCGCTCGGGACGCTGGATCGCTCGATACGCTTCGTCCAATTTATTTTATTCGCGAATGAAAGGAAGAAAGGAGATAAGACATACATATATTCGAACAATTAATGCTTTCCCCGTGAAACGCGAAAATATACCGTCCTAAATTCCAAGATAGAACAGTTATCGACAACGTTATAAATATTTATAGCTACCGCTATTAGAAATTAATAAAAGCTCTTTCGCGAATTGATCCAAATTATCAAAATACGAAAGAGAGAGATTTTATAAATAGAACGATTTGTTTTCAGGAGTGACCCGTTAAATTTACCTTTCCGCCTTCTCATTTATCAAAGTCCAAATCGCTCTTCGAGTTTCGAATTAAAATGCGATTTGAATAGTCGAAATCTCTGGGTCGGAAGGTTGTTTGTTATCTTCTCGTCGAGAGAAAAAGATTTTGTCACTTATTAATAAAGCAGTGTCATTCAAAGGCGTAACTTTTCAAAGAGATTCAAATATCAACCGATCGAAATAATTCCGAGTGACCTAAGATTCTATTTTAATTCATGTGCGATGCGCGCAGTAAAGTTCATCATCATCGTCGCCGTCGTCGTTGTTGCTGCGGTTTGCATGTAAAAACTAATATCCTCTTTAAAAGCGACAGAGAGAGACGCCATTAACGTAACGGTATCCCGTACAAATGCGCTCGGTATAATTATATGATAAAGCGACGCTTGCTACCCCCATGTGTGTAGCCCCCCTCCCCCTCCCCCCACCCCCCCCTCTTTGGTTCTCTTCACGAATTTTTTGCGGGGATACACGTGCCGTTACACGTGTGCGGGATACGGTCAGCGTCCAGTTTTTAATGCAATTATCCAAGAATAATGCTCGGCGTGCGTGATACGACACAGTTTGCTCGCGCGCGAAATTTTCGTCGCCTCGCGTGATAATAAATGAAAATATTCGGGCTCATGTTTTTAATTGATGACTAGTTCTCGCCCACCCCTCCCGATCCTCCCTCCCTGATAATCGGTCACTTGGAGAGAGCTTACGACCGAGTTTTTCCGCTTCGCGCCTCGTTTTCATACGTTCCTCTTCGCGTTCGCACTTTCGAAGGAACGGAAATACAGTGAAATATACAGGAAGTGAAGTAAAGTAACGAGGACGGGACTTCCGCATCTCGCGCGAATGACGGACGGCGTTAAGACACGCGATTAAATAATTAAAATTTACTCGTTAGAAATAAAAACGTTATTATCGGCATGTAGATCGCGTATTTATTATTCAGGTATCTGGTCAAAGTGTCAATTAAGTATCAAGGTATCGGCTTCGCGGGAGAAGTGAGTCGGTTAAAATTGTAATGCTAGAAAGGGAAAGAAACGTTGAAATAAATGAAAATTAAATCAAGCTGCGATGAAATAATTCGTGTGATCGATAATTATTATTAAAATTTCGTGATATATTATATCTGCATTTTTTTTTTTTCAATATACAGAATAATCTGCCGATTTCGGAAACAAGTGCGCTCACTGTGCGTTTATTGGCAAAGCAAATTTTAATATCGTTATTGTAAAAAAAAAAAAAAAAAAAAAATTGCGAACGCCGGAAGCTTCGACGGAATGCAAATGCTCTTAGCTTATCGGAAAGCCATATAGGACATAGCGGTAAATTAGAAGGCAGCGAAGTTTTCATAGAATAGGGTTCGTATGTCGCGAACTACTACTTGCAGTAAATAGTGGAAAAAGCGAGTATTTGCCCGGCGCAGCGTGAGTAGTAGAAACCAACGCGCGACTCGAAACTCCTTTTATGCTCGTATAATGCACTCGTTTCATTTCTCTCTTTCTCTCTCTCTCTCTCTCTCTCTCTCTCTCTCTCCCTCTCTCCCTCTCTCTCTCTCTCTCTCTGTCTGTCTTTTCTTGCTCCTATCCGCGCTCTCTTTACAACGATAATTGCTTTGTTGAACGATATGTCCCACCATCTTGTAAATTACATCTTTGTACTCGACGGTCGGCGACCTTTTACTCCCGATTCGCTTCGTTATTCTTTGCCTTTGAGAAGTTCAGCGAATTCAGTGAGTTCTCGTCTCTTCGTTTTCTTTCCCTTCGCACTTGTATCTAAAATTTGGCTCCCCCCTTCAATGGGCCCCGCTCATCCCCTGCTTGCGCAAGAGAAAGATGAGGGGATAGATTGCAGCGTGTGGCATTCGGTTTCATTCTTGATCTCTCTCTCTCTCTCTCTCTCCCTCTCTTTTTCACGTTACTATGACGCGATATCAAGTTTTCATCGTACACCCTCTTTACATTATTGGCAAATTGTCATTCGAATGTAAAATCCCGCGCTAGGTTCCCCACACACACAATTGAACATTCATAATTTTCATAATTTTCCGCAGCATGCGAACCTCGATCGCTTATTCAACCATACTATACTTAAATACCCTTCAAATATTCACACCCGGATATATTTCCTTCGTACTTCAATATTAACGCTAAATGCCGAATATATATCGCTGTACGAATAATTACCAATTAATGACTCCGCAAATCACATGAATCTCATTCGCATATTCATCTTATCATAATAGATTCAAGCACGTTGCAAATCATTGATTACGTTTACAATGCTATTCCGCAGCGTTTGTTCCACGCGCATTCGGAATGTTATGTCACTGTGAATTTTCCTAATTTCGATTGCACATTACAAAACAATCTCTATACACGGCAGTTATTGCTCGTACGCGAGACGATTAAAAAATCTCGATTGAACGAGACAGCGCTCGCGGCTCTTGTAAAAATTTACGTCCGCGCGAGCCTTTGGTGCCTCATCAGCCGTAACGCTCAAAATCCAGTCAGCGAAAAGGCTCTTTCCGTCCCGTCGTTCCCTCCCCCTCCTTATCCTTCATCCCCCCCCCCCGCCCTCGTCGTACCCTCCCAATAGCGTGCCATTATTTTTCGCCGGAGCCACACTTCCGTGTAGGTGCCCTATTATATCCCAGGATCACAATGGAATCAGTGTACCTTCACAGCCCGCCACGCACCCTCCATTATACGTCGCACTCCTTTTCGCTTCCGCCGTCGGCCGTTCTCGCTCGCCGCGCCGTCGATGCGCATCCCTTTCGTGTTTTACACTTCACGCCTGATAGCTCCTTCACGTTTTACTCGCGCTCGCGTCGTTGCACGCTCGCCGATTCCGCCGGTCTTGTTGCGGCCATCGCCCTCCGTCGCGTCGACGCGACGATAAGAGGTGTTAAATTAACATCGAGCGCAACATTTCATCTCGATATTTTCAATATTTCTTTATTTTTCGATATATATATATACACCTGTACATTTTATATTGTTATATTTAGCAAATTTTATATATATATATATATATATATATAAATTATATGTAAAATTTGATAAATATAATAATATAAAAAAATATATATATATGTATATAATTATATGTATATATAATCGCGATAGAGAAAAATTTAAAAAAAAAGAACATTGGAAAAAATATATATATGTATTCCAATGTTCTTTTTTTAATTTTGACACATCGCAGCGTGTAACTCTTTGTCAGCGGAACCTCCATTTTCAGAACTGGTATAGTCGACAACTCTTGTTAAACGCGAGATACATACTCGTCGTAAAAACTGTATTCACGTCGCCGTTATAATCGTGCAATCGCGGCGTACGTTGCATTAACGGCCTCCCTTTTCGTCGGAAGTCGTACATAACGCGTCGCGGAAAATCGTTGTCGTAATAGCGCGTCGACGATTACGATTCTATCTCGCGATCCGAGCGAGCGTGTCACGTATGCAGAATTAATGTAAAGTGCTATCTTAATCTTACGTGTGATAAATAACATCGCGCGAATAAGCGCACAGAGCGTGAGACAATGGACTCTGATAATTTTCAAGAAATTAACGCTTCCGAATATGCTCGCTCCGCGAGGGTATCTTTGTTTAAAATTTGTGATTTCTTCTCCGCGAGGAGAGACGAGGGGGAGAAAGGGGCTGTATATCGAAATAAATATCTATTAAGTCTCTCGATTGTATAACGTCAATGTGAAGCCGCCAATTCGCCTTTATCGCGCACGCTGCTGATGCAACCATATTGCATCAGCCGCATTGCAGCTCTCGCCGCATTCGCCCCTTTCCGCAAAACCCGAAACTTTGGCGCTGAATATTGTTACGTATCGTTATCGGGGAAAGGTAAAATAAAATATGTTCGCCGCACGACATTCTTGTTCTTCTTCCTCCTTCTGGCCGCGGGGTCGAATTATGTATACGTTTCTTCATCTGTTCCTTCCCGCATCGAAAGTGCATCCGAATATTTTCCGCGTGCGGCTGACTGACAGCGTGAGCTTTTTCGTGCCCGTCGAACGAAAAATCCCCCGACTCTTTTCCGGGACACGGAGGATTTTCCTCGATTTTTAGTTGGCGGATCGGCGAGGGATTAAAAAGATAGCGGATGAGAAACGACCGTGCGCTCGCACATTCGCTCTATCGGGATTCTTTGATCTGGAAATGTAATTAGTCGTGGTTTGATCAACGCGAGCGCGATAAACCAACGACCAGACGTCGGATCAGATGGACGGAAGAAAGAAAGAGAGAAAGAGAGAAGAGAGAGAGAGAGAGAGAGAGAGAGAGAGAGAGAGAGAGAGAGAGAGAGAGAGAGACAGAGAGACAGAGAGACAGACAGACAGACAGACAGACAGACAGACAGACAGACAGACAGACAGACAGACAGACAGACAGATAGACGGAAACATTTTCGCGTGGGCTATCAGTTACGCGTACTATTTTGTAATCGCGCAAGTGTCTACGAGGCATTAAAGCGACCAATTTTTGACGCGGCATCGATACAGCACTCGCACAGACACACACACACACACACACACACACACACACACACACATATGTATACACGAAAATGTCGGCCCGGCCATTTTTCATGCGATCGAGCGAGCTGGGAACGCGTAGATCACGGGATTAAAATCCAACTTCGATATTTCAGTATCCGAAATACGGGATCGATATAAGGGAGAGAGATATGATCTAAATCGCCATCAATCTCGCAGCCACTTTTGTTCCGCCCGAGCGATTCCGCTTATGCATATGATATATGCATCACGTGACTCGCGTGCCGGAAGGTATCGCTTTATTTTTACGCGCCACCCTCCGCATTCTTCCTCCTCCGACCCCGAAAAGAGGTCTTCCTATTCCGTCCGAGATAAGCAGTCTTCTTCCTCTTTTTCTCTCTTCTTCTTTTTCTCTCTTCTTCTCCTCCTTCGTCTTCGTCCGCGCTTCACTGTCTCAAAACTGTGCCTCGATCGCTCACTGCCATCTTCGATTCCTCGCTCCAGGCGATCGAGACAAAACGGATGGAAAGGGCCGGCGGCCCCGATGCCGGAATAGTCAGCAATTTTGTAATGATGCGATGCATGCGTCTTGGAAGCCAGACAACGATATATGAAGAAGGAGCGATCGCGTTGGGAGAGACGGAAGAGACGGGAGCGAAGGGCGACGTGGACGTGTCGCTCTTCCAAATCTGAGATCTCGCTGTCTCTCTCCTTCTCGGAATTAGAAATGGAATCGCAATACGTATCCCTCTGTCATTGTAAAACGTATTTTTATCTCGTTGTATTTGAACAAACTATCGATAGCATTTGCAATTTTATGCAAATAACCGTTATAAGGGTATTTTGCTCATTTTTTCTTATTTTTTTATAGCTATGAAAGCGAGAGAGAGAGAGAGAGAGAGAGAGAGAGAGAGAGAGAGAGAGAGAGAGAAAATTGTGCAGATTCTTTAAAAAGCCTTTTACTTTTACAATATTGACAAATAGATATTAATTATTCATTCCAAATTCATAAAATAAAATTATTACAGATTGCAAACTTTATGGACAGGCAAATATTTTATCTTAAATCAGCAATTACGAGCACTAAACGCGTTTCGCATAATTTATTAATTAAACTGCAAGTCAGCGAGAGGAGCTTTAAAAAGTACACGTTTACGTGTCAAAAAGAACACGCGGGGTTTGTTGTAATGGACACACCGTGTCCAAAAGGATTAACGTCCCGACACATCTCAGGAAACGAAGTACTTCCCCAGTCACTTCCGCATAGAGGTTTTCAACCTCTCGTGGTACGTGGTACACGGCTCTCCAAGTTTCGCCCCCTTTCCACCCCTTTCCTCCCCTTTCCTCTCACCTATCGCAGTCACACGCCGTCAGCCGTGTACGCGAGGCGAAAGGCGTAATGATGCCGTTAGCTTCCCAAGAACCCCGACCACGTAGCTTCAATAAAGGTACCTACAAGGGTCGCGCGCGCGCGCGCGAGAGAGAGAGAGAGAGAAAGAGAGAGAGGCAGAGAATATCCGGGGCGACGTGTTCTGGACCACGCGTGAACTTTTGTTCGTCAGAGATAAACAAAACTGAAAGTGTATACGCCCGGTGTGTGCAACCGGAAGATTATTCCGCCCCCCCCTCCCCCCGAATCTGTCCTTCACTCTACTCGCGGCGAAAGGGGGAGGGGGGTGGAAGGGGGAGGAAGGTCTGTAAATCGACGGAGGCGAAGCGATATATAATCGCCTCCTCCGCGCCACGAATCGATCGTGATATTCCGCCTCAAAGGCAAGAGAGAGAATGTCACTCTCGGGCTTGGCACACACGTACACGCACATACACAGAATCCGCTTCCGTTACTGCTACTGGTACCTTCGTTGCGCGTAACACGTCCTGTGCAAAGCAGCAGTTGCAGCGAAGGGGCAACGGATCGTCCCCTCACCCCTCCCCCCTCACCCCCTCTTTCGTTATATCGGGGGGCGCGCGCGTTCGACGCAATTTCTTCCCGCTCGCAGTTTATCGTATTATTTACGAGCGCTGTGCGCGCTAAGCTGTATGCGTTCTAACGTGTAACGATCGACGATCGGCGCGTGTTCGTTCTATGAAAAATCCGGACGCGATCAATAAACGAAAGTCCGTGATTTGTTAGAGCGCGCTTCTACAAAATCGTATAGAAATTCGAGAAAAATTCGCGGTTTTTCATCTTAAAATTTGACACCAAAAAAAAAAAAAAAAAAAAAAACACTAAACGAGAGAGCCTCGTACAGCATCAGCTGTCCCGCATTTTATTTTCATTCCAATTCTCGCGTATTAGAATTAATAGATTATTGATTAAATCCCCTTCGCGCGGATATCTCTCGCAGTAGGGGTAGATAGGTTAATCGGTTATTTCCTCGCGTATTCAACGTGCTGTTTGATATCACCGACATCTCCAGGTATCCGATGTAAATCGCTACTCTGCGCCAACCTCCTACCCGTTCGCCAAAGGAAGAGGGGGGTGGAAGGGGGGGGGGCGGGAAGCGAGAGGGGGCCGAAGGAAGAGAGGAAGGGCGAAAAAGGGAGACTGATTCCGCGACCTTAAGCATCTTAGAAGCTCCTCGCCGTGGATTATTCACGTTTCCATCCTTCCACTGTTCTTTCCGAAAAGCTCTTACTTCCACTTGTCGGGGTAAACTCGGCGCAGAAAGGCGCCCCGGATAAGCATGAATAAGTAACGCAATTTTCAGTAGCGGCCGGGCTGCCGAGTACTTTGCGGACGTACGGATTAACCAATCTCGCCCCCTTAAAAAGGCACCGCGCGAGCGATTACATATTTGCAGAATAGGGCGCGCGTGTACACACACACACACACACACACACACACACACACACACACACACACAAATATATATACACACATACACGCTCTTCGCGCCGCTGTGTGTCTACGATCGATCATTACGATAATTAACAAATGGGAATATTATTTGCGCGCTCTTCACATCGGCGTGTGTTTCGAAACGGAAACATGCTAGTAACCGGATTATCTTTAGCCGTTGTAATTATATCTCTGCCATCGATTAAGGACGAAGAGGATGAATTTTACTCGCGGAGGGATATTTTTGCACCCTCGATGCAGGAGACGGAAACGCGCGGAAGACGAAGAAATGGAAGGCAAACATTTTAGCGATGCGTACTTAAAGTTTCGCGGGGCGCGCTTCGTTAAAGAAAACTAGCTGCGCGAAAGTTTCGCGCGAACGGAACACAGTAGGTACTTCGGAAATGTTCGAACGGCAGCTGACGTTGGTATTAGAAGCCCGCCTCGTCTCTCTTTCTTTGATTCTATTTTTTTTCTTTTACGCTTTCCTCTCCAATTCTCTCTTTTTCTCGAGTTTACGTATTCGGTCAATTACACGCGACTGTCGCGTGTCTGATTTTCGTTGCGGTTTCTCAAAAACCGCCGCGACGCACACATCTTAATCGTCTAATGCGCGTGTGTACGCGGATTAAAAAAGAAAAAAAAGAGAGCGAGAACGAAGCCACGAGGAGCTAACTGTCACAACATATTTCGGTTTATTATATTTCCCGATAAGAATACGTCTGTGTGAGTCTATGCTTCAACGCTCTCTATATACTTTAAAGCTGTTTATTTCGCAGAGTTATTATAACTTTTAAGCGGTTTATTGTCAAGCAGTGTTTCGATGATTTCTCTCTCGCTATTTTTTTGAGCGGCTTATTTTCTATCGGTATCGCTCGTATTGATTCTCTTAATATCCTCCGCGTACGCGTGCCAGAGGATAGCCTCTCGGCTACCGCGCGAGTAATCGTTCGTTAACACGAAGAGACGTAACGATTTTTTACGGCAAGTCGGTCAAAATTATCAACCGACCAGCCCGAGGGTGCAATAATACCAGCGAAAAGCACAAACGAGCGCAATTAGGAGGAGCGCGCGCGCAACTCGGTCTTCTCTCCCTCTCTCTCTCTTTTCTTTTTTTTTTGTCAGCTAAGCGATATAAATTATCCGCGTTAAATTACTCGGGGCCACGCTAAAACTCGTAATTGGTATTTATAAAGTGCTGCACCTTCTCGAACCGGCAACCGCTAAGCAGCAAGCTAACGTTGCAGGAGGTCCTTAAAATATATAGGGGTCCGGCGGCGGAGAGAGCCACTCGAGCGCGCTTAACGATGATCTATCGTCGTTTTTCTCCCGCGCGCTCGCGCCACCCGTTAGAAAGCGCCGACTTGCCGACCGCGACGAGAAGAAGAAACCTGGTAATTTTTTAAATTAACATTTATTAATCGAAGTGGGGATCTCTGCGCCTAGGAGGTGGAAACAATTAGGAACCCCCTCCACCCCCGCCGCCAAGTTAAGAATCCGCTCGGCGGATTACTGACATCTCGGTGAATTTCAGTTTGAGAAAGAAAAAGTGAATCGAATTATGTGTCTCGTTGAAAAACTTGGATCGTGATTCTGTGACCAATATTTCCTGTATACTGATATTATTTATATGTATATCAGAAGCCGCACAGAGATTCCATCGAGATTCCGATAATTCCTTTGAAGATACGAGAATGATTCTCGGAAGTTACTTTAAGCTGAGAAAAATGACGCTATAACTTTAGTCTCGAATTATTATTTAAAATGGAGTGATATAATGTATATAAGAGCAAATATATATATGTGTGTTTGTGTGCATGTGTGCGTAAGTATTTATGTATATAATGAAAGCAAAATTATAACTCAATTATCGATTTAATATTACTATTGAATCGATCCATATAATTGAATCGATTAAGTATAAATGTGACAGACATTATCTAATATTTATAAAAATCACAAATATAAATTAGATTCACCTTTACTAACGCTGACACATTAATCATTAAATGAAGACATTAATGTCTCATCACGTTAATAGTATTATTTTCACTCTCGATATTCATTTATATATCATTTGCCACATCATCTTCGTTTATGATTTATGAAAAAATGAGCATAAAAAATCGTAATGAAAACGTGTTAGCAAATTAGATACATGTATAACTTCATATGAAAGTTTTGCTAATCTCTGTTTCATTATTGCTATCTATTATTTTTAATATACAGTAAACTCGCCGCAGGTTAATAAGGCAAGGAATATTTCATGGAGTCGCGTTTTATATGTTATATACATTACTTACACAAATAAAGAAGCCTTACAATCAATTCTACTATTAGTTTGTATATAACTTAATTAAATTTAAAGGCTTATAAAAGTTTTTCGAAATATTCATATTTCTCGTTTAGTTTTTTAGATTGATAATATCAAAAAATATTTTAAATTACAATTTTTTTTTTAAATTTTTTAGCAACCCGAGCAGCAAAAATATTTTTATACAAAAATTTCATATTTACCATCATATATGATTTTTGTGAATTTTTAATAAATCTTTGAAGCTAGTTCTGATCAATTATTTTAAAACTCTGATTATATATGATTTTTTTTTTAGAAATGTCCTTAATTCGAAAACTAAAAGTTATCCAAGTGCTTTTTGCGTTATTTCGTGCTGCAAGAAGAACGATTAAAAGCAGTCGTTAAATCACATTGCCACAAAGTCATCGGAATCGTGCCCTGCGGTTCGCACGTATACCGTAGCAAATGCATTGCTACGTAATGTTTGGCGCGAACAATTTTCGCGAACACGCGTATGTGAACCTCCCGGCGAGTCGGAGTAGAGGAAATGACAAATCGCGGTTAAATCTTGCACGAGAGAAGCAGGGAGATAACCTTCGCAGGGAGGATTTCGTTTCGCCGGAGGGTGGATTTGTCACAGGTAATGCGGGAGATTCGGGGGCGAGGGACCGAGCACGTAGCTTGTTACCACTTGTTTATCCACTGCAGGGTTGTTGCTGGCAACCTTAGAAAAACCTCACTACTCCGTAGATGCTGTCGACATACTAAACGTACATTTCTACGTGTACTCGTTAGTATCCCTCCCTCTTCTCTTTGTCCCTCCTTCCGCGCAATCCCGCGCTTTCTTTTCCCTTTTATTACGGAATGTCGATTTCCAAGGGGAAACAACAATGGCGCATATTGCATATTGCATATTGTATAAACTCAAATGAAAATTAAATGAAAATTAGCAGTTTCACACGCGCGAGGTGTATATTTTAACAATTATTACAACGTGATTAGATTTGTTAATCATTGCGCGATATGTACGGTGCGTGTGGCAATTTATTTTTTCTCTACCACGGAGGAACTTAAAGAGAGAGAGAAAAAAAAAAAAAATAACCAAGATATTGCATAGATATTGTATAAGCTCAAATGAAAGCTAAATGAAAATTAGCAGCATCACGAGGTGAATATATTTTAACAATTATTGCAACGAGATTAGATTTGCTAATCATTGCGCGATATATACGATGCAATTTATTTTTTCTCCACCACGGAGGATCTTAAAGAATGCCATGGTTACATTTTTCTTTTTCGCACGAAACGTAGGGATATATATTTATATATAAAATTTAAGTAAGAATAAAATAAATCTTAAACATAATATAGAAATATATTCTACACGTATCTAACTAAAAGTTGAATTATTATTATTAAATATTTCTCTCGAGTGTTTCTTGAAATCAAATCTAGAATGCATTGCAGCGTAATTAAAATGAATTGCGAGGATAAACTAGCAGTTAATTTCACAAGTTAATTGAGCGAGTGAACAAATGATAAATAAATTATGAATTGCTTACCCCACAATTGCTCGACGCTTTTCTCTGCCCAGGTCTCCCTCTCTTCTCTCGTTCATCTTTTTGCTACCTCTTCATGGCACTCACACGACTCGCTCGCGAAAACACTGTTAATTACGATCGTACGTTTACTAATCAGCGAAATACGACAATCGCGCGGCACTTTGCACGGCATTTCAGACGTTAATTATCGCGCAACTCGCACTTTAATATATTGTTGACGGAAGAACAATGCCAAAACTATGAAAAAAAAATCGGAAACAAAGTTACGATTCGCTCGGAATTCGCGTACCACCCGTGGCTGCGACGCCTTATATTTATTGCCAAAAAATAGTACGTTTTCTAATAAATTTTATGACGACTATAGTATCTTGCATTACAACATAAATGTAAATAATTACACGGATTATACGAATCAAAATTAAAGATAATTATCCGAGGAAAGCGATATCCGAAAATATTATCGCTTTTTCAATTACTCGCATGATAGATTTCAATCAACTAAATTACATAAAATACATAAATTCTCTCTCACGTATTCTAATCATTTATCGATATCGAATTTTTATTATGCAATTGACGAGTAAAATATATAATTAGATACGATAATTGAAAGATGTGATACACTGTCCGAAAATATACAAAAGAAAGTTCAGTATCGACCACGAGATACATTTCGAACGAGTAAATCCCGCAAAAAATATCTATAATTGTATGTAATATAATTATATATTGTATATATGCATATATATATAATTGTTAAATTTGATTAATATATTACGCCGCGTTATGTTACTTGAATCGCACGATTCGATAATATTACTCCACGTTTTAAATCCGAAAAGTGGCCGACAAAATAAGTACATCGAAATCGGCGAAACAATCTAATTGTAAGCGCGTGATATATTCATTTCATTAGAAAAACAATTTATCCGTAAAAAAGTCGCAACGAAATGATAATTTACAATTCCTATTCTCTGTCGCTTTGATTCTTATTGGAAATTGTGCGAAATAGCCGTCGCTTCGATACGACTTGTCAATCGCGTTAATTATTTAATCGCGCACGGACTGATAATCTCTAATCGTTTATAAGGAATGATCGCGTCTCGAAAAGTAATAATAATAACGCGACGAGCGTAAGGAGCGGCTCATGTCGTTACCTTCTCGTTCGACTCTCGTCGCGCGAATGACAACAAGGTGACCGCGATAAACACCAACAGATACGTCGCAAATACGCTATACGTCACGAAAGACGTGCGCCGAATTTGCGGAGTATTATCTCTCGGGACATGATCACGGCAAATACTACGAGATACTAAACGCGATCATTCCCTACAATTATCTTAATTAACGATTATCAATTTGCCCGATTAATACGCTGACTGCCATATTAGTGTCACTGATGACCGGCGCTATGAAATTCTTTTAAATGCTTCTTGCAACAAATGGAAGTCATCGAATAAAAATTTTTTAATAAAATAAATAGCTAGATAACAATGTAAAGTAATAAGTGCGTCATTCGACACAAATAATAATTTTTATTTTTATTAATACGGAAATTAAATCTCGCGGTGAACATTATTAAATCACTGTAAACAAAAGTGAGATTGACCATCGCATTCTTTACATAATATTGTTACCTTTTGTGTGCATTATTATTTATTTATTTATTATTAATAATTATCAATAATTATTATTATTAATTGTTAGAAAATTATTAATTTATTATTTATTTATTTATCATTATATACCAATGAAAATTCCACTTTGGTGTACACGGTAAGACATACAAAATTCGTTGAGAAGTCAACGTGTTAATTAATTCTTGCGATTAAAGACTCGTAATCGTGTCGACGGCTGTTTATCGCAGCGATATCTTTCTCTCTTTCGCTATACATACATACATATCGTATTAGTATCGCGTACAAGGTGCGTTGATAGAATAATAAGCTTTAATAAGAGTGCCCCACAACGAAAAGTATGATCGGGAGAGAGGGAGGAAAGGATAAGAAACGCGACGCGCAGGAAAGATTATTATTATTCCATCAACGCTCGCGTACGCGAATACTACGATATGTTACGGACAGTTGCGACATGTTACGGGGGATAATTATCTCTCTTTGACGATGAATGATTCTCGAGTCGCGCGCTTTGAGAATTTTTCACTCAGACGTAATTCGCCAATTCGCCTATCATTTTCGCATTGAGAACAAGCGTGCAACAATTCGCGATGCGCGAATCGCGGAAACGAGCGCGATTAAAGTAACGAGAAACAAAATGTACGTAGATACGTATGTACAAAAATTAATTAATAATTAATTTGATAAACACAAAGAACATAATATTCCGCGCGTAAATGCATTTTATAATACGTTGAATATTTCGCGATGGAATTAACTGTCTCGCGATATTCGACAGCGTACACGTATATAACGCGCAAATTGTTGACATACCGCGGTTTTGTCGTCGTTCGACATGGAGAGACTTGAGCGAGCGCATCAGATCGTCGTTTTATTATTTCTCTAAATGCGACGAATACCGAAAGATGCCGAACGCGATCAATCGGTCCTTGCGACCAACGATTATCAAACTCGCGCGATTAATTACTTCCCGCGAATAAACGACACGTAATATTGCGCGATATCAGGGATCAAGGTTACTAATGTTATTTTCGAATTTTTCTCTCATTAAATAAAACGTCGCGGATACAAAAGGGATCAATTCCGAGTATAGTTACGAGAAGAGTTTAATTAGCGAATAGTCATACGTATAATTACGTATTTTAATATTCGTAATTTAAATTCGGCGCTTTTACATTTTCGGCGCCAAATTTTACATTTGTTAAAACTTACCTTTGATTTGCACGATCGAAGTCTATTTCGCGAGTGATCGGCAAAGCAACGACATATTTTTCAATATTTATCTTTAATTCTATCACATATATTTATTTCACATTCATGTTATAATGCAAGATAGCAGTCGTAGGATAAAACGAAAATCTATATCATTTGTTAGCAATAGCGTGGCCGAGTGGCACGATCGTAATTAACTGTATGTTTTCGCGAGTGTCGTGTGAGTGTCATTAAGGAGCAGCAAAGGATGAACAAGAGAGAAGGAGCTTGATAAGAGATATCGGGGTGACGGCGGAGCAAAGGTGAGTGATTAGTAATTTATTTGTCATTTGCTACTGGCTGAATGAATCTTGCTCTTGGCACACAACGCTGTGATTATTCGTAGAAATTTCGACACCTCGATATTGTTCAACCTCGTTGTTTTGCATGTACGTGTGTATGTGTGTAAGCCTACTATAAACAAACTTGAAATTTTCGCTCCCCGAATTTCAAGACAGAATTGTTTACCATAAAAGATTCCTCTCTTAAAGTAAAAATTACGCAACCAGCTGTTACGCGCGATGTAATTATCTGGATAATGTAGTATTACTTTACGTAAGTCGTACGCTTACACGTGTCAATATATTTAAACGAACGAGATGAAGGAAAAGCATGTCGAGGAATTGCTTCTCTGGATATTGGATTCATAACCCATAAAGGCATCAAGAAGGTTATAAAAGCCGACAAAGCGGCAACAGTCGAGGGTAGACAAGGGATTTCATATAGGATGATAAAACTGTGCCTGTATATATGCATGCCTATCTCGCGCTGTTTCAATCGATCTCGTCAAGATCTCACGACGCGACTTCTTGCCATTTTTTTATGACTAGCAAAATCGAAGGTGTATTATCGCATTTTATATCGTCGCAATGTCGTAAAGAACGAATATATCTTAAATTTTTCAACATTCTCTTATATCATCTCCGCGATATAAATACACGCGGAGGCTTATCTATTAATAAGAAAGGATATAGAAGTGAGATGAAAAATTTGAATAAAATCTACATAAATTCGTATTGAAAGTAAATTCTAAAAATTCAACCTTAGAAGATCGAAGGTATTCTTGACATATTCATTATATATTAACCTATACATTAACCTTATATATTAACTTACTAAATGAATAAATTTAGTAATAAATTATATATAATCCATTTATATTAAAATAAAAGATAATTTAGTCGTGCAAATAAGAGGTATTTCCAATAATTTCTAGACTAAAGGAGAAAAGATTTTAGAAATATCAGATGAGATTTTACAATCGAGCTGCAATAATACTATATTTACGTCACGAGCACTATTAAAATTGAAGCAAAAAAAAAAAGTAGCTTGTTCGTGCAAATTGAAATAAAGGAGAATGTAATGTTCCGTCGTCTATTGATAATTCATTAATAATCGTTCAAACATGTCTCTGGAATTCATACTTCTTTTCATCTATTTAGGTCATAAATGATCTCCAAAATTATACTTGCTTCTGCAATTATTCAAGCCGAGAGACTTGAATGATTATATATTTATATGTATATATAAAATGTCTGTCACATCAAATACGTATTGTATGTATATAATCGACTGCACTCTCTCATCTAATCTAATCCGACTGTTTCAAAATGAGGACGTAGCATTGCCAAATATATTAGCATAGATCTTAATTATTACATGCTCGCGCGAATTGACGCAATTATTTACCGGATTCGCTACCTCGTTCCACGGTGAGCCTAATGTAGCAATATCGCGGAATCCGCGTCTACATATACATATGCATAATCTCTTGCATGCGAATGTATTATTCCACGGAACCTAATACGAAACACATTTTTTATTCCCCCTCCGTGTGATGATAAATAAATAACAGGTCGGCCGAATATCGCTGACTGAGAGAGTCTTTCCCTCGCAAGGGGAAAAGGAAGAGGGGGTAGATAGGGGGGAGGTGAGGGTGGCTGGCGGCGCTTTTACTTGAGAATGCGAATCCGGCAACCTTTCGGTTTCTCACGTCTCGCGTCTGACATATTTCGCGCTCGCTTCACTGTCAGTCCAAACACTGGTCGAGCTCTAACCTTCGCGTTTCTCGTCCGGTCACGTCTCGCCCGGTATATACCCGGTGACTCAAACGGACGTACACATAAATAGACACGTGTGCACACGAAATCGTCGATCTCTTCATCTCACCGCTCGCCTCTTACGAATGTTTTAAGGGAAGCACCGGGAATTGTCGCGCACTAATACGAGACATATTTTCATTGCGCTTACGGTCGCACGTTCAGCCAATATTCCATTTTAATTAGTTCCATGCGCTTTGTGCATGAAATCTCATTACTGCCATTAGGCGCTGAATTAATGTTGTACCTTAATTAGATTTGCATGCAATAATCGTCGTACGCGTACGTTTCGGCCTATAAATGCGCCGATATATGTATACATGTGCGAGTATACATATATTAAAAGCGCGCGGTGGGAAATTGTCATTTCCGCCGATCGTGTCGGATAAACTTTGGGTTTCCGAATGCAAACGCGCGCGACTTGGAGAGTTCAAACGAGCTCCCTCGAGAGATTTCGATAAAATCTTGATTTTATTCCAATTTCCCCTACAGATAGACACGTATACAAAGTGCCGCGTATATTTTCTATGCATTATTTTAACTTAACCCCGCATATACGCAGGCTGTATTTGCGCGCGTAATTTCTCCTCTCTATTCTCCATTCTCGTTAATTACACAAGTCTCATTAACCAGTCAGCGATACCTCGAGCGGCGCGATGGATGGACGAAGAGAAAAGCGGAGAGAAGAATATTTCTCGATTAAAAAAAAAAAACCCCAAAATAAAAAAAAGAACATTCGTATAAAAAAATCTTTCTCTCCGGCAGAAACGCGATATATGTTTTCGAAATCGCTAAAAAGTCGTAATTTCCAACGATCGTTTTCCTTCGTTAAGTCTCTCTCGCGAGACGTATCTATAATTATAGCTCCGATACTTGCGCTAAGAAAATATCACGGTCCTTGCGAAAAGACAGAAGGCAGAAGTTATTAAATACAACTTTTTCATTTGTCGCTCTAAATATTTAATGACAAATGAAAGATGTAGAGAATCGAGCACAGTATAACTAACTTTCGATAAACAAGACAGTCGTGACGTCCAATAACTGCGATATATTAGGGTGATCATTGTTTTTCAAAGATCGTCAAAAGAATGAACTCGTCATTCTGTAATAATTTTAAAAATGTATGCAGGGATCACTAAATCATACTTTTCCATCTGTCGCTCTAAATATTTAACGACGAATTAAAGATGTAGAGAATCGAGCAAAGTATAACTAACTTTCGATAAACAAGAGAGTCGTGTGACGTCCAATAACTGCGATATTTTAGGGTAATCATTATTTTCCAAAGATCGTCAAAAGAATGAACTCGTCACTCTGTATTAATTTTAAAAATGTATGCAGGTGTCAATTAATCATACTTTTCCATCTGTCGCTCTAAATATTTAATAACAAATTAAAAATGTAAAGAATCGAAAAAAAGTATAACTTTCGATAAACAAGACAGTAGACAGAATGTGACGTTGCAATAACTGTGATATTTTAGAGTGATAATTATTTTCCAAGGATCGTCAAAAGAATAAACACTCTGTAATAATTTTACAAATGTATTGTTACGTTTACTCGATTGTTACTTCACTTGATTACTTCGCTCGATCTTTTTCACGCGTTACATACTTGAGAAATGTACTTGCTACGTCAGACAGACTGTAAAAGAGAGAAAAAGCTTTCTCGGATAATATCCCGCCCGCATTTTGGAGAATCACGGTCTGTGATGGAACTGTTTCCGACGTAGGTGCACAAGCCGGATCATATTAAATATGAATCCGCAACTCGGCCATCCATCTTGAAAGTTTTGACGCGTAAGCGCATTTATCGAGCAGAGCGAGCAAGCAAGCAAGCTGAGTAACGTTCGCTTCACCCATAAAACCGTGAAGTAACCGCTTGTAATGTAATCGAATGGGAAACAATATCCGAACGCGGACCAGATCAGTGACCGAATAAGTACAAACGCGACACGTACGAGCCCTTACTCTCAGAAATAAAAAAAAAAGAACTAAAGAGAAAAAAACTAGAGATTAAAGGTAATTAAAAATACAGTTAAAAAACATAATAAAGAAAAGGATGTATAAAGTGTTTCTTATAATTTTGAATCAGATCTTTCGAAATAGCTTTAATATGATTTTATCATCAATAGTATAGACGAAAATTATGCAAACATATTACAAATTTTTATACTTGGAGAAAGAGATTAAAATTATATCTCGACATTTCGAATTTCCATCTGATACTTCTACTCTTTCCGTCTCTCGAATAAAAAATTAAATAATATAAAAATTAAATTACTGCAACCAGAGTAAGCGAATAAAGAGAGAGAGAGAGAGAGAGAGAGAGAGAGAGAGAGAGAGAGAGTTTGAAAAGTTGAGCGCCAAAGGAGAAGTCAGCTCGCAGTCGTTGGAACCGTAAAATATTTTTATCAAATGTCTCAGAGCCAGTAATTTAGCGCGTGAAGGAAGCAGAGCGAAAGAGTTCCACGCCTGACCGACATTACTGACCGTTCGCCGCCACGACCACCGCAAAACTCGAAGTTCGTCCATAACGAATCACCAGAAGTGCAAGTCTGGCTTCCGGCCACCGAAGGGATAGAAATCCGCCGTGCCGAACGTAGGGAGCCATGTCAATTTCCGCCGAACCCCTTAATCGTCTTCTATTTCTACTTCAGAGCGAAAAGACGGGAGGGGAAGAGAAGGAGATACGCGTCTCTATTTTCTGACGCGATACGTATATGCGCGCGTCATTTGCATCCGATAATGGCGTGATCGGAGAGTCGGAAAATGGGAACAAAGAAATGTCCCCGGCACACATCACCAGCCTTCTACGGAAAAAAAAATATATATATATAACTTGAAATAAAAAATTTTGAAATAAACTTGAAACCTGGAGGTAGCCCCGTGGCACCTTTATTTATTGTCCACCGTTCTGGAATGGAAAAATTAATCCACCGAAAAAAGTTTCACAGTCGGGTTGTCTACTCTGACACGTCAATATGGTTGACTAACCCATGCGGTGGCTTCCGCTGCTCTTTCACAGATTTCGATTTTTCACGCGAAATCTCTTTTTCACAGTTGCACGCGCTCCTGTAGGAGCAACGGTTTGTCGAAAAAAAAAAAAAAAATTATTTTTTTTTTTTTTATTTCGGCGCACGCAACGGTCTATCATTATTTATCAGAAATCGGAACATCGTGAAAGCGTCATTACTTCCATTAAAAGTCCATTAAAAATGATAAGCGCCCGGCGATGCCGGACTCGTTAGCGTAGTGTATAAATATTTCGCGATTTAATAAATTTGTACAATTGGAGAAATTTCGACTGTATCATTTTACGGCGAAGCACCAGCGAGCCTCAATTTTGCATTGTGAAAATGACATATAATATTCGTTGCGTTATTAGCGTCATGCATCTCGAATCTCGTCGCGCGGCTTAATATTTCTCGTATGCGAGAGAAATGTACGCGTTTGATATGCGTTGCGCGCGAGTGACGTGGCAGCAGTGCATTAGCGGCGCGATTCGCGGTGACGCGCGAACGCGGGGCCGTTAAGATCGTTAAAGTGATGAATCGACGGACGAGGGCGAAGGGCAAGATGCATCCGCGGGATGACGAAGGGCGAGTGGTAAATCATGCCTCTTGCCCGCGCGATGGCGACTCAAACGATGACTTCCTGGACGATCGCCAAAACCGACGCAAGCGAGCGAGCCGGAAAGCCGGCTGGAAAGCGTGTGTGTCGTGTATGTGTGTGTGTGTGTCTGTGTCTAGGGGTGAGAAGATTGGGGATGAGAGAATGGGAGGGAAATACAGAAAGTTGGACGAGGTCAGAGAGTTGGGTGACAGCAACCGGCAGCCTCCGAAACGGTTGCCCCGTGTTCGGAGAGAAGCGTTGTTTGATAAGGCATCCACGGATAATGTTTAATATAAGTTCGACCCTTTCACGGTACAGACTCGTCGATCAAATAATCAACTCGCGCGGATAAACGCGCGCGAGATAAAGGAGGGGAGTTCCTTCGATATTATTTTCGCCGATCAGCTGATATTTTTCACGAAGTCGAAATCTCGCGCGAGCGCGAGATTCATTTCGAGAATGTACTCATCGATCGTGAACTGGATCTCCCTGAAGGGGGGGGGGGAGGGGGGGGGAGATTCGGCGTTAAGAAATTTATTACTCTACCGCGGGAGGCATAAGTACTTCCGTCCATATTCTTTATTGTAGTATTAAACGAAGTAGAGAGTTCGAAACCTCGCCGTAGAGTTCGCGCGAAAGTAGTATAAATCAGTAAATGGTCGGACATACGTTTCAGAGGATATAATATCGTGATTATATTTTGGCGCGATATATATATATATATATACGATTTCAGATTTTTCTCCCACGTCTGCCGCGCCACGAAATATCGTACTATAATAACGTAGCAGGATTTTATGTTTTAAGCTCTTGCGCAAAGAGCTTAAATGCACCAACTGTCGCGTAAAATAATAGTATAATCATTTTATGGCCCGCGCGCGTGTGTTATATGCCGTTTGTCGATCGCATCGCGCTCCTGTTTTTATCGCGCGAAAAAAGAACGATCTCCCTCTCTCTCGATAATGCAGGCGATATATATGCGATAAGTAATACCGGGATTTTTTTTTCAACACGGTAAAAAGGTCATATCCTATACATCGCGGCGCTCACATCTTCGGATAAACGGCGAAACGCGATTGAAACGCATCGAATCGAACGGGCGGAATCTCTCTCTCTCTCTCTCTCTCTCTCTGTTTGTCTGACAATATATTACACGCTTTATGTATATCCATTTTGCGCAAATACCGAGAGAAAGAGAGAGCCGAGGACATTCTACGGATATTCCCGATAATCCGGAGACTATAGCCCCGATATCCAATATAATATTTCCAGAATTTTCCTTCATATTCGCTGATCGACGGGCCGGAAAGATCATGAATAATAAATGTTGCAAGAACTTCCGTTCGTCGTTCTCTCTTTCTTTTTCATGATCTTACTCATGTCAATTATCCAGCCCATCTGTGATCTCTCTTACGTCTCTTCTCTTTTCACGAGTTTTTGCCGTCGACTTTCGCTCCGCTCAGCATTAGCCAGCCAAGTTCAACGAGTTGACATAACGAGCTTTTGTCCAGATTAAAGAAACGAAGTAATTAGCGGGGCGATAATAGACGGAAGTATAATCGATGCGTGACACGTATTACAGAATGCTATCGATATGCTTGCGGGCCTTCGCTCGGTCAAATTGTTCCTTAAGCGGAATCTCGTCGAACGCGTTATCTTCATCTTATTTTTCTTCGCGCAACTTTTTAATTTACCACTTCCATTACCTCGGTGACTAAGATTTAGCTTAAAACTTTGTTAAAAAGTTCGCCCGACATTAAATCGATTAAACTTTTTGTCATTTATCTATTCCTCTGAACAGGTTAATTCGCAAGGAACCATTACGAAATCCCTTACACGTATATAATTCACTTATGACGATCTCGATCATTTTTATTTAGAAAAATTCCAAACTAATCGAATACACGGAAATACACTTGTGATCCAATCCATTATTTTACAGGAAAAACTGGTATACATATGAGAAAAAAATACGGCCGTTTTTTCTCCTATTATTGCGATAAAAATCTCCCTTCTGATTATTCATTTCCAGAAAAACCAACACCGCGATGTTTTCCCTTCATTAAGAAGTGCTTGCTGGCAGCCCTCTTTGAGATTTTTGCGCGTCAGGCGTTTTTCGCCATTTTACGCAACGCTCGTGAATCAGAATTAGAGTACGAGCTATTGTAATACTTGTCGGCACGAACCGGATCCCTCCACCGGAAACTCGCGGAAAGACGGGCGGACGTACGCATCGTGTAATTAGCCGCGAGATCTTTCTGCCTACGCGATGGGAAGAACAATCGCGACGAACGGGGTTAGTTTCTACGTATAACGGACTCATTTTTCCAAAATTGTTCTATTTCAATCTACGTTCTAGAATAGACAGAATTTGATTTACAATCTATCTGTTAACGTACAAAATTCTCCGTTCGGAAATTCGATATTCTGATATTTTTAATATGGAAGACACTTAATCTAGAAGACAGTATGGTGTTGTATAATGACGTTAAGGATAGACGGTAAAATGATTCGATGTATTTTTTTTTTTTTCTTTTTTACAATCGGCACAAGTTTTTCTCGATTCTACAAAGGCGTAGGAGGGAAAAAAGGAGAAAATCCGAAGAAAACGAACTATTTATTTTTTGTATTAAACCTGTTTCTCTACGAGGAAAGCTTACTCCTGTAACTTTTAAACGTTTGCATTTTTATTCAGATATAACAACCAAGTTTTTCCTCTTTGAAAATCGATAGAGAAAAGTTGAATGTTGTAGAAAGCGCTTGAAAGTATTTTCTACTTATCCGTAAGATCGCGACTTTTAGCGGGGATTTTTCTCAAAATATCGTTTCAAATTAACGAGCCCCCCTCCCCCTCCCCTCCCTTCGCTTTGATTGTCACAAGGAGAACTTTTCCCACCCTCGGATTATCGATTGTTGGATATATACATATATACAATACATATATATTCTTATGACACGGATCAGCTGTTGTCAGTCGCGCAGCGTAATTGCTCGGATGTAGAAACGAGGGAAAACCAAGAGATTGCGTAAAGGGGGCTGCCGGGGCTGACAGTTCGATGATTCTCTGTCGGTGATTTTTTTTTCCTTTTTGATCCCTCGAAAGAGACATGTTCGACAATCGCAAGTCTGACCGTGTATCTGTCTATCGACAGTCGCTTACGAAAATCGCCGCGGGCGTTTCGTTTTAATTAAATCAGCACAATCCCCGCCCGCCGCGCGTGTAACACACATAAGTATTCTGTCATAAACTAATTAAAAAGCTTCGGTCAACAATGTACACGGTGCGTGTACGAAGCGCAAAAATAATTTCCGGAAAAGCGTAACTACAAAATATTTCATATAATTATTAATGAAACGCTCTCCCCATTGAATTTTCAACGCGAAAGTCCGCGATTCATTACATTTATTTCGTTAAATTTTAAACTTTTAATTTTAAACGACCGCGAAACTCTGTTGGATTATTTACGCCGGCGCGTGCAATATTTATTCGATATCAATTAGTGTTAATTGGAATTACGATTATGAAATTACTACGATTCGGCCGGTATTATTTCTGATCAATACAATTTTCTCCCGTTCTCCCTCTCTCTCTTCGCGCGCGATTTAACGTGTCACCGCTAGAAAAAAAAAAAGAAACAAATACTCCCTCGCGTGAGATAAAAGTAAATTGTAATCCACGCGTGTAATCCAAAATTTATCGAGACAATACGGCGCTTTTGCCAATTCAGTTTTAAATGAAATTTCCGATAAATAATATAGATGGGTGTTGAATTTGTTTCGATTGTTCTTGGGAAGATTTCACTGCATACCACAACGCATACACATACACACACGCATTGACGAAAATAGCGTGAAAGCTCGCGGGCGATAAATCTTGGCGAAATGCATTCGATCAGGATATGACTGGCAGAGTTGGAATCACTGTGCAAAAACTGACCGTGATGCCCGCACACGCGTGTGCATATTCACGCGTGCCACCGGATGAAAATTCAGTCAAATTAACTATAAATCATCGGGCCCGGGAGAGATCGGCGCCGACGATTATTTATAGTTTGCGCGAACACGCGAATGGTTTTTCGGCTATTACTCCGGGGCGAATCGGAAATACCGACAGACGCAATCATAAACGCATAAATGGGTCATCGGGATCGCTATTTTTCTCCCTTCTTCCACCCTCAATCCCCGAATATATATGAACGCAGAAATTGGATAGAGCGCTAATTGGGCGCATGTAATAAAACCGTTTAAACAATGATCCCTTACGAAGTTAGTTGATTTTGGGAAAATCAATTATTTCCGAACACTGCAATTCGCCGCCATCTGTCTAGATGATTTACAGTGAAACTTTATGAGCGTTTGCTGCCGGATATACAGTTACTTTTAAACAAGTGAAGGATACAATTTACTCTTTCGCCGATATGTAACTAAACCCAATAAAAAGAAAAAAGTACTCTTCTCTCGATATTTCATGATTGATGGATGGATTGATTGTAGGATCGATCGTATAATTTCCATTATGTAATTACAACCAATATTTCCCTTCGGTTTTATGCTCGGACACGTTGAAGGGACAAAAAAAAAAACGCAAACATATTTACACGTACGTCCACACGGATTATTCGAATTATAGAGTCGCGCCGACAATATTTCAAAAATATTCAGACAGAAATGAGTTCCATTATCGCGCGCGATTGGAATATAATTCGCTTCCTGCTTATCTCATCCGCCGACTCGTCAGATTGTCCGATCGGCGAAGGGAGATCGCGCGTGGAGGGTCCAGACTTATTCAGATAGAAATGATAAACGGATCAATGCGTGCGCGATTTATCTTCGGCGGGAACGTATATATATACATTCAACGGCGCGACTCGAATCGAATTTCGTTAATCCGCGCGCGACGTCTTTTTTTCACGCGGTAATGATAATAGATAATAATCCGAACGGCAGAGAGAGAGAAAATTGCCCCATGGCGACTCCTCCTTTCGCTTCTTTCTCTCTCTCTCTCTCTCTCTCTCTCTCATTTATTTCCCGCCAGAGCGGGCCATTAATTTCCATTAACCATCGACAAAACTCGCCCATCGATACTCGCCGGGCGCTGACAACTCCAGAGGAAGTCACTGGAATGGGAACAACAGAAGTTAAATGATACGCGCATGTACAGCGTTGAAGGGTGCATGTACATGTACACGCGCAGCGGCTCGGCTATGTGTGTGTGTGTGTGTGTGTTGGGGGGGGGGACTTGTGCCTTTGTCGCGCGTATTTTTTTATACCCAGGCTCTCGTATATAAACCAATAATTCCCCGGTAAAAGCTGCTCCTACGGGAAACCACAGGAAATACGAGCGCAGGTTACAGGAGATGCGGGAGGGAGGGACCTCCGACTTCGTCGTTTGTCCCCATTCAATATTGCACGTATTATTGCATACCGATACCGATACCGATCTATCGCAGCGATTGTCGTGCACGCACAATGTGATTGACGTGTAAAAAAAGTGTTTGAGTGAAAAATTCCATGTTTTACGAGGGCGAACATCATACATGGCGATCGTTCGCTCGATATACTTGCGTAATTGTACACGCAACGAATTTTCGATGCAAAAATTACAGGGTTTTATAGATAAGAGAAAGATGAATCTTTAATGACTGTAAGAGTTTCTCTCTGCGATTATTTTAGGTCCTTTCTCCTTCAAAATTGTATGCACATATGCGCTGAAACTTATTGAAATTAATGCGTGTTGTTTCTTACCTGTGTGTAACCGTTACGCAAGTTAGCTAACCCTTCACGTCCTCTTTCTTCTTGGGTTCTCCCTCCGCAAATCCCCTGTAATCTAGTACGTAACTAGTTGGAAACTTGGCGAATGCAGAATCACTACTAATTCCTGGACGCAAACTTATTTGGCGCGGTCATTCTCTATTAGCTGCTCTGATATTTTAGAGCTCTATCTCGGGATCTCGTAAAATTTGTCAAACGTAACGCCATTAACGGATTAAAAACATCAATAATCTGTTGAAGAACATTAAACAATTGAGTTTTTAAGCTAAAGGAGAATATTTTCGCTCGCGTACTTATCTCAGAATCAGTCAAATGAGATCATATAATCCTCGAAAATGGAAACAAGATTATTCCTCTCTTTATCAAGAAACAATATATAATATATAAAAAGGAGACACCGTTACAAAAAATTAAGAAAAATGGACAAATATTAAAACAGAGATTTTCATATTTTCGATAAAAACGCTGCAACTTACAATTGCGCGCGCGCTAGAGAAAAACCAATATTACTCTCTTTTACAAAAATATAATTGCGTTACATTACGCGGACTCGCACAAAAACATGATAAATACTTTCGATGCGATCGTAAAAAAGAAGATTGAGTTAGAGATTCAGTTATCCTGTGATTCATCAGATAATGCGTCGTTCATCGATGTATCTGTCACGAGCTCGATGACCTTTAATACTGACGCGCCAATTTGGATGCATCATCCCTGGCGGAACGCTGTATCATAACCACCGGCGAAGGGTTAAAGGGAGCTTATTACTTCACGAGCCTCTGACATCGCGCATGCGCATTGCCTGTACAAAATACACGCCGTGTATTCGCTCGTGCGTCGCGCGTTCCGGGGACAATATCGGAATTAACAAGAGGGACACAAACATATTTTTTTTTTTTTTTTTTTTTAAAGAAAAATAACAGACTTTATTGCGAATGTATTTAAGTTATCTTACACTCTCTTAAGCTCGACAGCTCGATGATATTTACAATGCTTTTCTTAATTAACTATATATGTATGTATATGTATATATATGTATATTACAAATAAATATATCTCTCCGTTCAGGCATGCCGTGGTCTTTCTTCTCTCGATGAAACGATTACATGATTTTCGGGAGCCCAGAAAAAAACGTATCGAAACAATATATTTCTATTTTTTTTTTTTTTTTAACATTGTGCTAAAAGCGCGCGCAAATTCTATGAAATTATAAATGATAAATGACGTCGACATCGAGTTCACATTATAACACACGTGCAGAGCGAGCGAGGCTATCGATAAACGTATCCCCCTCTCCCCGTTGAGCGGAATTTAATTTCTAGATTATTAATCTGCATTATATTCCGAATGGCGCACAGGATAATAGAGAAATATCGATAATTGCATGAATGGGACACGTTTGATTAAATATCGTGACTCTCTCATATGGATTTTATAATAACTCATAAGCCAAACAATTGGTCACGATTAATTGTTTACGACACATATTCGTGATGTAATAAAAATTTTCAATTAATCGAATTATCTTACTGTCGCAAAATTATTATTACAGGGCGATAACATAAAAGCCCGTTTAAACGCCGCATATTTTAAGTAAGATATTTTAATGAGGTACCGCGAAAAAAATATTTTTCTAATATAATAATAAAATGCTTAATAAAAATTTGTTTAAAAAAATGCAAATAATGTAACGCGCGAATATCGAAAGATCGATACTTCGGCCGTATCGAGAATCGCATAATGCCTCAGTGATGAATGCTATGAGAATCGATACGACATAGAAATTTCTCTCTCTCTCTCTCTCTCTCTCTCTCTCTCTCTCTCTCTCTCTCTCTCTCTCTCTCTCTCTCTCTCTCTCTCTCTCTCTCTCTCACTCACACACACACACACACACAAACACAAACACAACATTCTTTCTCTCGTTCCGCCTACTTTATAATTAAGACACGACAATGCAATGTGCTAATACTATCATTTGTGCAGCGATTACAATCGCGCTCGTGTGTATGTGTGTTACGTGTCTCTACAGGTAACACGTAACAACACTCTACGTCGGATCCCAGAAAAATATAGATTCGTTCATATCCGGTTCTTTAGCTAGGATCCGTCTGACATGTTGCATTGTACAAACGGGCATGCCAAACAAACATGTCAAACACACCGCAAGTGGCCCGCAACGCGGCTCTGCAACCTTTTCCTCCCTTTCCCTCGCCCTTCCTTCCCTTCTCACCCTCTTCGCGCTCACTCTCACTCTCTCTCTCTCTCTCTCTCCAAGTTCCGTTTATGAATAGCGTTTCGCAAATATCATCCACGCGTGTTATTTACGTGTTCCGCGAAATTTTTATATAAAAAAAAATGAGCGATCATTCTAATTATATCTCGGCTATTTTTAATTAGGCAAAATTCCTCTGTAATTCTAGAGTGCATTCATTAGTGCGTCCTGGTGAGAAAGAGGATTTTTTTTGTAAACTACTTTTTTTCAAACTGCATCGTGTGTGAATCTCTGAAATTAAAGAGCGCTCTTGGAAAAACTTTCGGATCTCGCTCATTTTGCGTAAATATCAAAAAATGTACGTGTGACTCCCGAATACAGTGCGAAAGTATTATTCGTATATGATGCGTGGAGAGAAAATTGCTTTGACATACCTATAGAGAGTTCTCGAAGCTCCGTGATAACCGTGTCGACTCGCGCCTGTTTGGAGAGGGCGAATAGTTATACCGAGCCCTTCTCCTCTTGGACAAAGTCCGCGATAACGCGCGTCAAATTTTTACTACTTCTTGAACTTTCGACGAGGTCGAAGACACTCGTGCTCACGGCGATCGGCGTACTTTGACGAAACACGCTCGCGTTCTCTCGCGCAAAGGAACGTACCGTGATTTCATCCGCCGTACTTTGAACAAGCACAGAAATTCTTTGCTCTACTTAGATTCTTCTCTCTCTCTCTCTCTCTCTCTCTCTCTCTCTCTCTCTCTCTCGGTAAGTCGCACGAATCGATAGATCGCGATTATTCGATGAAATTGATTTCAGGGCGACGAGATAGCTCGTTTGTTCGTTCCGCACGAGCGCCTTTTTCCGAAATCGAATCTTTCCGGAAACACTTGCCTTTTCTTCTCTCGTCTCGCTATAAATCTTTAATCCTTCCCCTCTCCCCTCCCCTCCTAACGTCGCCGCCCTTTTTTCTCCGATCATCCGATCGCGGAATTGACTTATCGCGCGCGGCAATTAAGAGACAGCTCGCAAAGGACATCTCGCCGGTTAATAAAGAGTATTCTTGTTTCATCTTCATCTTTTCGCGATTTTTCTTTTCGCGTGAAAAAGAAAAAAAAAATTGAGTCAGTCTTGCGTGTCGTATCGACTTGGCGGAGAGCGAACGATCGATCGAAGACGACTCTCTCGGGCACTACACGTCGGGTCTACAAGGGATCTATTTTATTATCGTTCGATTCGCGATATTGCCGCGACGTGCGCATCTTGCACCGACGATTTTTCTCCCGCGCGATCCTCTTCCGCTCTCTTCCGGTGCTCTCCGTCATATCGTATCTTCTCTTGGGGTGTCCTTCCTCTCGATCTCCACAGCGCCCCTTCCGCTCTTAATACTGATCTCCTACACCGTTGCTTACTTTCGTAATCGTGATTATCGCCGTCCTCTTGCACCATCTCGCAAATGAAAAACATATTCTCTTTGAGGGGGGAAAAAAAACGCGCGCGCTCTCTTCCTTCCTCGGCATATATTTTCCCTCTTCTCTCGCCCTTAGATCTTCTTTTTATTTCCCCGAAGCTTTTCTTCTCTCCCCTTTCGGCCTTTCCGGTCTCTCCTCTCTCTCTCTCTCTCTCTCTCCTTCGACCATTCTACGAGCACTCTTCGAAAATAAGGAATATATTCTCTCTGAAGCAAAGCACGATAAAAGTCGAATGGCTCTTCCTTCTCTTCCTTCCTTCTTCCTCGCGTCCTCCTTCATCTCGCTTGATTCCCTATCTTTTGCCCCATCCATCTCCCTCCCTCTCCCTCTCGCGCTCCCCCATCCTCTATCTTTCGAAGGTAAAAAGTGATCCTGGCCGGAGCCAATTATGTGAAGTATCTCATAAGGAGAATAAGCGTCAGTGGCATAATGGCAGAAAGATTTGGCGTCGAGCTACCACTGATCGTAGCGCACTCCTCGTGCGTGTAAGACGCGCAGTGCGCCTGCAACAAACAAGACGGGCAATTCGCCCTTCCTTTAGAACCCGGTCGGCCTCGTTATCGACTTTACTACTAGCTAAGATCGTCGTTCGCTATCTCTGTATATATTCGCTTCTCTTCTCCTCGGTTTTTTTTTCTATACTTGATCTTGCTTTTCAGGTCTCTGTACTTTATTTTAAAAAATTAAGAAATAATGACAAAAGATATCACAAATATCATAACTTACTTCGACTCGTACAATAATAATAATGTTGATTAGTATGAAGAAGAATATAACTTACTTTTATTATTATATTAATCCATGGCGAATAACGAAGAAATTGAATTGTGTAAATTTCTTGAATTGAATATTATATGACAATATAATTTACTATGTATACGCACATTAGATAATACGAGGAAATTACTTGCTTTCAACAAAAATTGATTTTTGTGGTGTCAATAAAGATTAATGAAGAAAAATACATATATTAAATGAAATTTATTAAATTAGATATTCACTATCGAGATAAATGTATCGATTTAAATAATATGTACAGATCTTTTAAATAATGTAAGAAGAATTAACTTACTTTTTCTTTGTTTCATGAAAAAATTTTGCGCACCGTTAAATCATCGAAATACAGAAAGTATCAAAGTTTAACAAATTGGAACATGACCTACCTTAAAATTTTATCGGAAAAAAGTCAAATTTAAATTCGTCGAAAAATATAAAAGTCAATTTTTTTAAACCATTCGTACATTTGTCGAAAGGTCAATAGGATCGTACCCGATATTATGATATCGAAGAAAATAATTAAGAACGGAACAATTAGTCCAAGTATATTCAACACATACTTTTGGTGCCAATAAAAAATATAATACAAGATGATGTAATACTCACTTTTAGCAGCGAGGTTGACATTCTGTCGAGGAATTCCTTTGTGAATCGCGCTGTATCGTCGCCACATCGACGGCGCACTGTATGATGAGAGCATTCCAAGTACTCCGTGAAGGCGCTGCGAACACAAACAAATACCCCAAACTCTATTGAAAATCCCCTTTTCAAACGCTCAAATTGGATAAAACACGCGGTTACCAATTGCGTTTGCAAAATGTTAGCGAGCGCAACAATTTGAAATACAAATAGAGAATACTGTGCAGAAATCATATTATCGCTTACAGATTATTGCAAAATTTTTTTTAAACGCATTCTGCATTTATATATATATATATATATATATATTCTTATATGTGTATATATATTTTTTTTTTCGATTATTCTTTCGCGATAATATTTCAAAAATATAAAACATAGCTTTTCGCGCAGAATGAATTTCTTCCAAATCGTTCGTTTTTGCCGATCGGGTAATCTTTTTTCATCTTCGTGAGCAAGGAAACGATAGCCCAAAATTCGATCTTTACGGAGAAACAAAATGACGCGAGAAATGTGTTTTGCGGATCTGTTATCCACTTTCTCGGGTCAGCATCGAGTCACTACTTACGTTCCTCTCCCCCTCCTTCCCCCCTCGTTCTAACCCTTTCCGCGAGAGATGCGCAAGTTCAAAAGCTGCAGTAGACCGTGGCAGAGATACGCTAATGACATTACGTCCCCACCCCCTTCCCTCTTTTGTGTGTGTGTGTGTGTGTGTGTGTGTGTGTGTGTGTGTGTGTACAGGCATCAGCGTGAAACTTCCGACCTAAAGGACTGATTACACTCTTTTTGCGCGAGTCCTTTGAGCAACGCCCGTCGTTACTAATGCATTTGTTTCGCCCGGCAAGCTCTTAAGTGTTAAATTATCACAGTCGAGAGGATCTCGACATCCTTTTGCGCTAACGCGAAACGCCAGAATTTCGAGTATTGCTTAATAAACCTATTTGTCCGTATTTTGTGCCTCACTCCGTTCCGAAGATCCTTCACGTCGCATCTTAATTCGATTTCTCCTTAGCGGATTTAATATCGGTCTAGAAAAGGATTGATAATAACCGGTATGACAGAGATCTCGCCATTGTGCTCTCGAAACACGAGGATGCGGCGTATTGAGAATTTAATGTTGTACGTGTGCTTTATCTTCTTTTTTTTTTGCACGTTTTGTACCTTAAATTAATTTTCTTAAATTATTGACATAATTGCAGATTGATTCTTCTGAAAGAGCTTATCGGTCGTAAAGACCAGAAACTTTAATCGAACAATCTAATTAATGATTTTATGATCACGATGAATTATTTTATTATCAAGTATTTATTCAATTATTCCCTCTTTTGAGCAAATACATTTAGAATAAATATATCTGTCTATTTGTATTGAAATAAATTTTTGCATAAATGTTCTCTCTGTGTAAGATATAAATGTTAAACTATTTCACTCTATTTTCGTGACGGAAAAATTGATAATCCATAGGGGCGTGATAGAATTCAGATAAAACAGTCACGATAGAATCTACATTTTGAAAAGTGACTAGGTCAAATTGACTTGAGCTTTGAGAGTTCCAAGCTTTACCTCCGCGTTGCCAAGCTAACAAACATTCCCGGATAAGCAATGGACCGTGAACGCATCCTATTTACAAAGATGTGAAAATTTCGGTCAAATGTGTACAATGGAGATTTTACATATAAATTTTATAACAGTATCATTTAATTTATAATCGCAATAAAATTAATCCCTCCGAAAAAAATGCAATTGTACGTACATCTTGCAATACTTTGGTATTCACGTATCTCGTTTTTTATTCAGCCATGTCTATACATTTTTCGTGGATCTTGTCAACTCTCTACTTCCGGTTTATATCTTTGAAATAATAATCACGAATCCGCTGCGACAAATATTTACTTTGCATTACTTCCGCGCGTACGTGCAAAAAAAAAAAATCTGTTCTTCGACTCACCAGCAGAGAGACTTGAGATCTTCTTGTGTTCCAATTGAGCGATTCGAAGCCTTTTCCATCTCCATTGTAGTCTTCTGATACTTTTTGTAACACATCTCGTACTCGGCCTTGACTTTTTGCATGCACGGGGCGTGCTTCAAGAATTCTGCAAACAGAAAATTTTATTCCCTCCATTGGATGATTACGTATTGGCCGGAATGTGCGGGAATCGATAATGAAATTCTCGTGGTCAATCAAGCCACGACTCTCTTTGCGCGGCCGGAAAATGTATAATCTAATATTACTAAAAATAAAGAAATAAAAATATGTACTATTACTAACTTCAATAAATGATGGCTTTAATTTATAACAATATAATCACATATTTCATTTAAAAAAGGAAAAATGAAATATATAATTCGATTACGCTACGCGCGGATTAAAAGTCAAAATCGATCAGATCGCAGACAGAGTCCCGAGCTTTTATTCCCGAGTCTATTCCTATAGAAAAACAACTCGGCTTTATGCGGGCGAGGTCTATAATTACACGAGCGTATATATACGTAGATCGTTGACTGACGCACTAATCATCTCCCGTCGTCTTTTGTGATCATGCTTTTCTAGATGATGAAGACCGCGCTTCTACCTCTATAGCCGTCTTGTTTACGAGCTCCACGTCACGCGCGCCAGTATCCGGCACGAGGAGAAATCGATATTACTCTCCTTGCTAACGATTCATTATGTTACACGATACTCTCGTCTCCGCCAGAGAGGAGAGTACATTATGAAGAGTCATGCCGGCTCGATCGACCCGCGGACAATCTATGCGATATTCCTGTAATCTCGAGAGTGCCGGATGCATTATTGACTCTAGTGCCATCTCCGACTGGAGACGGACAGTTTGGAATTGTATTGATGATGCCCGATGCCGCTTGCCCAATTGGCAAACGGGGAACCAGAGGCCAGAGGCTGGCTTTTGCGCATCGTTATTCCGGCCGATAGCGAAATCTATTACTAATAGCTTTACAAACGCGAAATGAATCCTTTCGAACGAGAGGCCGAAATATACGACGGCAATTTGCAAAGTTCGCGGCCTGATAATAAAAGATAGATTTTTTCTTTGTGAAAATATTTTTCTTTTTTAATATAATCTCCTCCTGAACTTCAATACACTTTGTCCAGCGATTCTCCACGGTGCCTTTATTCCATCCCGAAAGTCCGATTCCTCGAGGTCTTCAAAATATCTGTTTACTGCCACTTTCAGCTCATCATTTATCAAAATCGTTTGCCACCCAAGGAAGCTTTTTCAGTTTGGGAAATAAATGGAGCAGCATTACTTTAATTGGGCAATTTGTGTCATAGAAACGACCCTCGTATGAGCACGGGCATTATCCTGATGAAAATATGATTTGCTTCTTTGCTAAATCTGGTCTAATGTGACCTCACTACCTACCCGACAAAAATTTTATACGCAGCACTAACTTCTACTGGCCAGGTCGCGAACTTTTCAAATTGCCCTCGTAATTTAATTCGAATCATAAATTAATATCGCACTTTCAATACAATACAAGGAGAAGCTGCCTTCATCTCTGTCTTCATTCTGTGCAACGAGTGCCTCTAATTACCGAATTTTCGCATTTCTCTTTAATTTCGCGTATTTAATTTCATCCTTTCTCCGTTTTTTTAAATGAAATTGTTACTTGTAACATTCTGAATACACAAAAAAACGTAAAAGCGTTTAAAAAAAAGAAATCCGAAAGAAAAGAATCTCCGCTTTTTCACCGAAAATTCGTATTCGTGATATTTAAAATAATTCTTCTCTTCTCTCTCGTTCTCTTCTCTCACGACTCTTGCCAACTGCTCTTACGACGACTGCGTTCTTTTTATCGAAAGCACTTTAATCGGTTCGATGATTTAGACAAGAGTGCACTGCACTTACCGTCTTGATACGGGCCGTCGTGGCAGAGTTCCATGATGGCCTTGTTGGTACCGGTATAGAGCGAGTTGAAGTGCTCCCTCTGTTTCTCCTTCATGCAATTGATCGTGTACCTTGTGATGCATTTCATACCGGACTCGAGGTCGCTGCAAACGAAAACAGGAAACCGATCCTGGTTATTATATTTATTGTTTTTGAGATGTGAGGTGAAGATGGAAATTTACCAACTTATTAATAGGGTCAACTTTCGTGAAAATCGCAATTGCCGAAGACGTAAACGCACATCGCGAAGTCTGACGCTTACGTTCGAGCCGGCAGGAATAACTTTATTGAGCAACGTGAACGGAATGCCTGCCAATTGAATCGCAGGGTAGTAATTATATTTGTGTTGAAAATATTTCGGAAATTGTTTATTACTTTTGTTTATATTGTTATTTATGAATTTTATGGAATTGTATTAATCTGAAAAAATTAAATTATCAATTTTCGCAAAAATGCACGGCGCCCCAGAATATGTTAGGATTACGTTACACTTGTAATCGTCTCTGTGAAAGATGTAATGGCAAAATAATTGCCAGAGCTTTTCCTCTGCTATAAAAAATTTCTTTTACGAGATATTTATTTTAATAACGCGGATAAAAAAATAATAATATAGAGCTAATTTATATTTAAGGCTGTAGCACAATTGCTTTTAACTCTAATCGGCAAAAAATATTGTGATAATTTTTATTATATTTTCTATGATAACGCGAATAATATTAAACGACATCTTCTTTCCGAAACACACTTGAGCGTTACGCATTGCTTCCGATTCAATTGATACGAGATTCAAAGATCCGATATATATACGTATATACGTATACAATTCTCTCTCGAGAATCTATTATTGAACCGCGAGAAACAGAAGCCGGGGTCGCGTCTCGCGAGAGACGAGCCTCTCTCGTCAGTTGCATCGCCATTATAAATATGACATCACAAACGTTAGATTGACTCTCAGGATATATCTGTTGAACCGTATCGCCCATCAAGATTCTCAGTCGAGTTACTTCGACGACTATAAATACGGGCTAACAATATAACGGACTATATCTCGAGTAAGAAGACGCACGAGAAACGCGAGGAGGAAAGAATCGATATTTGCGCGCTCGACGTGTAAAAGAATTTTCTATCCGTTATTCCGACGACTTACACAGTGTGCAAGCGAATATGTGCGATACCTTATTTTCAAAATTGATTATGCAAACCGTCCAATTTGCACAGTGTCATCCATCGTTTCGGAAAACAAACGCCGGTAAAAATACCGCGTGTTTCTGCTACCTTGACAGATACGTGCCGGTGATAGAGCGTTTTACTATATAATTACGCAACGAAATAAGCGCGCGATGTAAGGTATCGTGATTAATAATTCGCCGTATCGGACGAAGCGAACCTAGGCTTGCATGAAATTTAAAGTTCCATGAAACGAGCTTCCGAATTTCCTCCACGGGCCCGGGCTAAATTGCAAGCGTAATAAGATTCCTCGCCGAATTCGCGGGGGCCTCTGGAAATATCGTACAAAATATACGGCGGCTCGCATGCAATCATCCACTCAATTACATACGTACCATCTCGCGCGCGCGCGCGCGCGCGCGAGAGAGAGGGAGATAGATTCGAACGATCGAGCGCCTCCGTTACGATAAAGCTGGAGCATTGACTCTGATACGATCGCGATTTCGGACGAATATAATAGACCGAAGCCGCGGAATGTCGGATATTATTCCCCGGCCAATTTCCAATTTCGCCAAGAGCCGCCCCCCCCCCCCCTCTTACGTTCACGCGAAAAAAAAAACGTATGTCTGCGTATGAAACGATTTTTCTTTCCTCTTCAGGTGTGTTGGCGATGTATTACTCGCATCGGGATGATTAATGTTTTATACACGCTCGCGTCGGAATTAACGCGGAGTATATAAATGCGGATAACGTAAACGTGAAAAATGTCTCTAATGAGCGTAAAATCGCCAAAGATAGACGCTTCTTGACGAGTATCCCCCTTATCTTGTTCCCCTCCAACGTCGCAATTAACGCGATTAAGGTCCGTCGAGAATTCCGCGTTGCCGCGCGTTCTTAAAATTGATACGAAATGCGGGGAGAAACGACCGGGCCATTTTTCTCGCGGCGCCAGAAAATTCACCACGAAGACGCCGCCGCCGGAAGAATAGGGGGGGGGGGGGGGCAGAAGGGGAGAGAAAGAAGACCGCTGTCACGGAAACATCTTCGGGACGGTTCGCGCGTCTCACCTTCATGAAACATGTAAAGGAGCGACAAATAACGGCGGGCATTTTCGCGCTCGAAAGAGATCGGCCCCGCGCGGGCCGAATAGAAAGGCGAAAGACTCACGGGCATAGTTTGTTGAGTTCCTCCTTTTTCGTTACGACGAGACTCAGATCGTTGCTGCTGATTCTCTCAAGGGGTCTGGCGCACCTCACCAGCTCCTCGTGTCCGCACTCTTCACCTCGGCAGCTAGCGAGCACTGAAACAGAAGCGCGATAATCGGGTTAGCCAAGAATAGAGTGAGGCAGGCAGGCAGGGAGAGAAGGAGAGAGAGAGGGAGAGAGAGAGAGAGAGAGAGAGAGAGAGAGAGAGAGAGAGAAAGAGAGACGTGGTCGAAACGTAAGGTACGACGAGGTTCCCTCGATACAGCCCCCTCCCCCCATCGATAACAACGTTATTAGTAAGGGAATCGCAAAGAGCAACGTTGCTTCTCGAATTCGATTAAGCGCGCGCGCGCGGAATCGATGTTGCCGTCACCGTTGCGGTGTGATTGCAGCGGAAATATCAAACAAGTTTAATTGACGTGGAAACAATGCAGATTGCACCCGGAACTTCATACTCGGACGAATCCCCGATACACTCTCCCCATTTCCATGGAATTGTCGTGTCGCGGGACCGTCGTATCGTATACGCGCTTGTCCACCGGGACATTATTTCGTTTAAAAGAAAAATCGGGCATTATACTGTCCGTTATTAGAGAAGAGCCATATACGTATATACGTTTGGAATTAAAATTTCGATGAAATAATCAACCCCGCATCTTGCTTCGACTTGACGCGAGACGAGAAAAAAGAAATGAGCGAGATTTTCTTTCTCGCCGGCAATACATTTTTTTTAAAGCTTAATTCGCTAGAACCTCGTATATATTTTTCTCGACTGTCTCCCCTCCCCCCCCCTTCTTTTATCTCTTTTGCACCTGTCCATCATCACATTACAGCGGTTCCGAGCCAAGTTGCCGGATCTTTTGTATCTGAATTTTGAAAATGAAATTACGATGGCGGCAGCAGCGCATACACACACACACACACACACACACACACACGCAAGATCCGCTCGCGTGTGAGTATCGGTGGTCACACGCGAATTCGGGATGCAGGATAAAAAACACAGGAAATGCATTCGCCGTCCGGACTAATGATGACGAATGGCGCGCGATATTATCACGGCGTCATGTGCCGTTGGCGAAAAACCATTCGTTCATATTAGGAAGTTGATTTGGATTTAATGGGGAGTGGAGAGGGGAGAGAGGGCATCGTTTTGCCAGTTTAGCCGTGCTTTCGTCGTGCTTTTCCAACTTTTGGGAATTCATTACCAATTATGCACGGTCTGCTGAGCTCTATGTACGTATAATACACACATTTAAAGAAAATTCTCGTTTTAATTCTAGCGCAAGATTTTGGCACAAATTTAAAGTCGATTTATCTGAAGAAAAAACGTATATATTTCGAGAGAAACTATTATAACAATTTTTTTAAACGATATTAAATTGATATTAAATACATATATTTTAGCAATAAATCTCGGATCGAAATTCGATAAAATTCGTTTGAATCTAAAAACAATATTTTTGTTCTTCTTACAAAATTGCGAATAGTTATATGTATCTCGAAAACTATCGTTGTCTTGAGATTTTAATTAAGAAACGCTAGACTCTAAATTGATCAAAGAATCCGTCACTAAATTAAAGCCGGAGATTCTAGAACATCTTATATAAACACTCGACGAGACCGGGGTAAAGGAGCATCGTATCCAGCTTTTAAAGGGACAAGCGCGAATCTCGAGACATTTTCCGTGAAATTATTAAGCACCTTCGAGCGAGAGAGAGAGAGCGAGAGAGAGAGCGAGAGAGAGAGAGCGAGAGAGAGAGAGAGAGAGAGAGAGAGAGAGAGAGAGAGAGAGAGAGAGAACTTACTTCGTAATAAACAAGCCATTGTAAGACAAGGATGAGATGGGAACAGGGTCAAGATCGACTTTTCTCTCGACACCGCCAAACGAACTTATAACTTCCGCTCGAAACCGATTACCCGGAAGTGCCACTTTCCAGGTAATAAAAGATAACTACCAATAGGGCCGCTTGCTCTTCATCCCTCGCTCTTACACCAATTTTTCCTTCTCCCTCCTCTTCTCTTATCCATCTCCTTTCCTATGTTTGCTCTAGTGTAGAATTTCTGTATACGCGCGATGGTAGTGCTAATGGGAAAGTAACGTTATATTTCATCGTCTCGTGAAAAGTCAAACTAGATGAACGAGCCATAGAATTAAAGTCGAGGAACGTTCCAATTTACCTTCTTCTTTTGTCTTATACGTCTCATTGTCAGACTATATTCGAGCTATCGAAATGTTTTATGCAAAAGATCTTACTCGATTTTTTAAAACACCGGCGAGCGAGCGAGCGAGCGAGCGAGCGAGAGAGAGAGAGAGAGAGAGAGAGAGAGAGAGAGAGAGAGAGAGAGAGAGAGAGAGAGAGAGAGCGAGAGAGCGAGAGAGAGCGAGAGAGAGCGAGAGAGAGCGAGAGAGAGCGAGAGCGAGAGAGAGAGAGAGAGAGAGAGAGAGAGAGAGAGAGAGAGAGAGAGAGAGAGAGAGAGAGAGAGAAGAAAAAAGCACAGAATTGAAACGAGGCAATATCGGTACAAAAGAAAAATTTACGAATTAGCAATTTACACTTGCTGACTTTTTCTGCATAAAGAGATTCTTGAATAAAACTTTTAGCCAACTTTTTCGTACAAAATTCCCGGACTACTGAGTCGACGCTTTTAGAGAGATTGCGCTTCCGATATCTCAAAAAGGATTACTCGCCTGCATATAATAGAGTATCAAATAATCTTTGTGATCCACGCATTGTGTTTGCAAACGTGGCATACATCGGAATAAACATTGCAAATTAATGTTTGTAACCGCTGATGTTACATCGTTACCAAGACGAGATTGCTAAAGCATACAACGGTAAACACGAACCTCGTCATATTTGAAGAGAAGAATCAGCATATTTCCTCTATTGAAATTTGCTATTTATTTTAATAGAACTAAGTAGTCTCGAAAAAGAAATTATCTAGTAGAAATCTGACAATTGAAGGAAATTGAAAATTTCTTCCCCAAATTATCGAAAACAATCGGTGTAAGATATCATCGTAAATTAAAAAATGTATGAAATACGAGTATGACCGTCGAGTCTCATGATACGCATTTACAATATTTGCGCGATATAAATAAAAATATAAATCTTTACAGCCCCGGGACGAATTGTCCCGTTAGACTCGAAGGGATCAAGGGTCTAGCGGAACGAAATTTGTCTCAGCTCTAGAAGATTTATGTCTCCTCGTTTATTGTTTCGCGCGCGAATTGTTCGCAAGTTTCTTCGCCGAGTAAACTCTCTCTTCGAGAGAAAGGGAGGGGGGGGGGAGAGAGAGAGAGAGAGAGAGAGAGAGAGAGAGAGAGACAGAGGAAAAAAAAAGAGAGAAACGTGCGTTTCTCTCTTGGGGGACAAAAGCGCGAATATAACCACCGGGATGGATATGCGACGCACGCAACGCGACCACCGTCGATTCGACGATGCGTGCGACAAACTAGGCGAGCAAATCCCTCGTGCGGCGCGCCGACGACCAGCGGCGCCATTAAATTTAATTACAAACTATCGAAATTATCGGACGAGAGCCAACCCCCCGTCGCGGATCGACGACTCTCGTTCGGTAACGACCGAACGGTTCGACGAGCCGTCGTCCGCGAAACTGCCCGCCGCCGCACCCTCCGCTCTCCCCACAACCCCCTCCTCCATCCCCTCGCTCCGCATATATATATATATATAGGGATGCAATCGTTTTGTAAAACGAGCGCAACAATGGGACGACGGACGCCGTCTGCCCGCGATAAATCTATAAAATCTGTCCTTCGACGATTAATAAATAGCGCGGTTTTGCACGCGATTTGTACGGACGCGATTTATAGAGTATGGTCGTCGATTTTAATTATACGCGCCGATAGTCAAATGCTAAAAAGTGTCCATGTTTTTCTTCGAATATCGCCCTCAACATTACGCACATAATCATGATTTTTTTATAATTTATAAAATATATATAAATATAAAATTTATAAATCATATATATGTATATATAATCTTAATAAATAATGAAATATTTCGAATTTGAAAAAAAAATCTACCGTATAACTCAGCCTAGCGATGCTTGTCGGAATTTATCAATTTCGGCGATGGATGAACGAATAAAAATGTGAATATCCTTTCTCGAGAATGTTATCCCTAGTCACATTGTGATATATCGAAACCTATTTTCCGGTTACCGATCACTCGCGTGTTTCGTTCCCTCCAGCTCTTCTTTTGCTTTCTCCACTCGGCTAAGATATCACACTCGTGACAAGAGTACCCGGCTTACGTGCCGCGAAATATAAGAGAGTTACGTATATAATTCTATCCCGCACCTCTGTGATTCTCTCTCCGTAAAGAGCTGGGCGAGAGTAGTCGAATTATTATCCAGAGTTATCGCGACAATTTCAATTTTAATCGCGTCTAATAAAGTCTTTCCGATTAGCAATCGGAGCGTCGAGCCTCGGTATAATAATTACGAGATCGTAATGAATTCGTAATTAATAACATTTTTAATGCATCCACATAGTAGCTTTACATATTTCTCTTTAATTCGATTTGTACGTATTGACATAATTAGTCGCGTATGGAGGATCGTTGTTACGCGGGTCATTATATATTTCACACTACATCACGATCGTTAAATTAGACCCTAACGATCTCGCGTAGTGTCTGATTTAATTTCAAGCAACAAACAACCGATTTTACGTCAGCAGACTAATTTTTTTAGCAGGCTAAAAAAAAAAGGAAAGTTACGTATTTTACAACTTTATTTTCTTCTCGCATTCTTCGCGCATTGTATATGCGGAATGAGTCGAGTCATTATGTCCTCGCACAATTAACTGAGAGTCGACAGCCTCTTTTCGCAAGAACCTTGCAAGTCACTCGGCAAGAATGCGTTATTCGATGATTACAAAATCAAAAAACGCTTTCGTCAATAAGCGGTCGATGGTGCGTGTTCGTGTGTGCGTGTCTGTCTTCGCTCATCTTAAATGCACGGTATTCACGTGCGTGAACCTACGTGGGACTGTGTAGCAGCAGGAAGAGAAGAGGTCGTTGGTTAGGGCTCGTATTTATAACGAAGCGAAGAGGTAGGACCCTCGTACGATGCCGGCACGACCAATCACGAGCCATCCCGTATGTTGGCCTTGCTAAACACGCGCGCGAACACACGTGTGCGAGTATCATACGCTCGCGCATGCACGCGCGAGTGCCAAATCAACGCGACGAGACGTGACGTCACGCGAGCGCGATTTAAAATTTGACGGGTCTTATCTCACGTCAGGTCGGCCGGATTAAAAAAATCAGGAAGTTTCGTGTAAGAGAGCGATTTTTGAAAGTGTGAAATCATTTTTATATAAAATCTCTCTTTCCTCTTACAAATAAAACTCCTTCACTGCAATCAGGTCGAATTGTAACGTCGAGAGTGAGGAATTGTGTAAAATTTTCTTTTTTTGCGAGATATATGTCGGAATAAACTAATTTTTTCGTATTTATCACAGTTCGTATTTGATAATATGATTTGGTAAATATACTGCCTTTTTTATTATTTCTCGTTGATAAAAAATATGCACGCATAGCTTTTATCTGCATGTTTCCTACACACTTGAATAACTCGAAAAAAATCAAGATTCACGGCTATTTATTATAATCCACGAAACGAAAAGGAAATATTCGGTATATTTTACGAATCTAAATATAATCATATGTGAATCATATGACAAAAAAAAAACTAATTGGCTTCAACATATTTTGTAAGAAAAAAATTTGCATAATTTCTCATTTTCGACATTATAATACAACATAGGTGTAGGATCAACAGTCTTAAGTGGAATATAATTATGTAAATACAATTTTTAACTTTGATAATAGAGGATAAAAAAATATCGCTTCTTATGCAGTGCACGTGTATCCATGAATATACGAGTTTGCATAGAGACTTGCGGATTGAAAATTGCACGAAGTCAATGTCACTATTCGCTTCCTGATAAGTCAGTCACGTCATTTTGTAAGATTAAACGAAAAGATGCAGATATTAGCACTAATTCTAAAAAGTGATAAGATACCGTCTAATATCAATATCAGTAACATGTATATTAACTGCTAATTTTTCATCTTTGCTTTCTTATAACTTCATATATCATCTCTCTTTGTAAACATTATTTTCTACTGTAAATACATCGTCAAATTCAAACATATTTTTGTTCATGATGATGCAATCATCTCGTTGAATCAATGAAAATAGTCCACTCGTTTTTTTTCCGAAGATAAATTTACAAAATGTTAAATTTCGAGAAAATATCGAAGGCGTATGTAAAGACAGAAAAGTCAATTTTTGTTGTTACGGGTACATCTTTTAAATATGATCTTACGCTAAATTTTCATATAAATATATGAAAATATATGGAGATTATAATCTAGCAACGAAGCGTATCAATCTCTCCGAGTCGTAGCTCTTAATTTTGACAAGACTAAAGGCGCGCAGACTGTCTCTAACAATAATAGGGACCGTCTAAAGCAGACGTGTATCGATTACAAGTAACCCCTGTGTTCATTGTTTATAACCACGACAGTGCGAGCGCCATTGTCTGCTGTTTCGTGAGAAAAGCGAATGTACCGCGTTTGCGAGACAAAATCTCGAAAATGATTGGCATTAGGAGTGGCGCGAGGAGTAGCCTTTAGGATGTATTTTAAGTGAATGAAATTCCTTGGTTTAATGAAATATTCACTCTGGATTAGTCGGCGAACGGGCGCGGCCTGAAGTAGACTAAACGACGAGACGACGATAAGAATGATAAGGTCGCGCGCCACGCGGACTTTCTTCCGCGGGGAGGAGGGAAGAGAGAGAGAGATAAAATAAAATCGCTGTGAATAAAATGACCGGCGTCTCATTTTGCGAAGTCGGGGGAAGACGCGTCTTATCTTATCTCCGTGCGTCTGAAAAACGTGCGCGTAAAACGCGAGATGACGATACACCGACGTGTGCGTTTTCGCTTCATTGCCACTTGCTCTCTTTCTTAACTCTCGCGAGAGATGGATAGACAGACGGATAGATAGTTAGATAGATAAATGACGATGACCCTGGTTTTCCCTCTTTCGCGTGCCATCGTCGCGTAACTGACTTATGCGCGGAATGGCCGCCAACACGCATAATGAATAATGCACTATAAATTGCTGCGCCTAAAGACATTTCCATTTTTAATTCCACGTGTATGAGAGATAACGTGCGAAATATTATACTGTCCTTGATCTGAAAAGATTTTTATGATTCATTTGTAGTATGGCAGAAATCGAAATATTTTAGGTATGATATAAATTTAAAATATATAAACAAAAATATATATACTATATAAACAATATATATATATATATATATATATATATCTGTAATTATAACAAGTAATTTAATCGCGATTATACAATATTATTCATTCGGAATTTTTTCCCTCTTATCGTGGTTGAATAAAATAATCTGTAATAATTTCTGTCTGTACTTTATCAGCACGTAGTGGATTATTTTCGATCGCGTTACGAGTCGCGATTAACAGGTCAAAAATGTCTGGAGAACGCCGTGCTAACAATAAGGGATGACACGCGCGCGCGCTATAATACGATAAAGTGGATCCTGGTTCATATTACGTAGTGTCTGCGAGCAGCGTTAATCTAATCGACGCACTATATTAAGCCGTTGCGGTATATCCGGGTGAAGAATTCCACATTTTAGCGCGAATTATCTGGTAATTAGATAAAGATTGAAGAATTCTTCAACATTAATGTTGGTATGCCGTATAATATGTTAAATTTATATTAAAATATATAGTCATATATATGTATATATATATTATAAATGGGACGTGTAATCGCTATACACATATTTACAACGCAAACTTCGATTAACCAATTTTCTTCCTCGGGAGAGGAAGCTTTGCTGATTTGGAGAAAGACGACACATCGCTAATCCGGAGTTAATAAATTGAAACTGTTGTTGGCAACTCGCACAGCCTTTGATCCGTGTTCCAGATAAGACGACGACCTGTTCGCACCTTCCATTTAGCGTCGCGTTTCATACTGAGGCTGACTCATCCTTCGCTACAATTTAGATTTAACTAACATCAGTTTAACGACGCGCCTTTCGTATTATCAGACATTAGCGCTAAACGATGCTGATTAATACATTTCCCTTTAAAACGAAGACGCGCTCTATGCACCGGTTTCACGATTACATCTCGCCTTTAAGTATATATATATATATATATATATATTTATATCGACTATATATGTATATATATCGACTGTACGTGACGATACCGTATCGATATCGGTTTGGTAGCCGCGAAAATTATTACGAAACACGCGCGGTAACGTATCCGAGACACCTTTGGAATAATCGCCACTATTTCCTTTAAAAATCTCAAACTCATTTTACACTAACTATGATTCACGATGTAATGTAATCGCGTCTAATACAGAGAAATTGTAATCAGAATTATATTTCTCTAGAATCTTTTATAAAGTTTTGCAAATAAAAACTGCATATGCTAGAGATGTGTGTGTTTGAGATAATATACATATGATTAATAATTAAACAGAATCAACAGGTCACACAACACAATCAAGCGCGCATAACCAGACAACTTTTGTATAAATTTTTTTCTAGTTTATATTTTCGAAATTAAACCAAAACATATATTTTCATTTAGCAAAGGAATTGGATTTTTATTACAGCAACTCGTTATTTCACGTCGGTTTTATTTTTCATAAATGAAAGATGGAACGTTAATTGTTTATTGTAGTCTTTTGCACTCTCTTTCTCTCTCCACAACAGGAGAATTTGCACTAATTTTAATTAATTTGCTTCGCTGTTATTACTCAATCTCTATCTTCGTTCCTTCTCTTTTCACGTATTATTACTCTTTTCCACATCGTTTCATTATTATCCAAATTCTCTTCCATCCTCTACCTTACCTTCGGAATAAACACGACGCGACGTAAACAGAGTAAACCGCGGAATTACCACTATGTTTAGAGAGGAAACAGGAACAGAATCAAGATGCGAGACAAAATATACAGACTTATTACAGCCGCGAAGAGACGCAACGTACCGAAAATATCAACGACGCTAGATATCTACGTTAAGTCAAAGTCAGTCACATGATTCGCGTCGCATCTCTCTTCGCCACGCAACAAGTCCTCGCATGTAGTTATGTGAAACAACCTAAACTTCGTGGAATGCGTCGTGCGCGCGCGCAAAAGAACCGGCTGTTCTATTTCTCTCTCTCTCTCTCCCTCTCTTTCTGTCTCTTCCTCGCACCTGTCGTCCGTTTCGAGACGTAGAGGTTTCTCCGCTCTCTCGCTCGATCGTCGAGAAAAAACGGCCTCGGTCGGATGTCGCGGATGTTTTTCGCGTGGCGTGATGTGGCGTGACGTGACACGCACACAGCACGAGTGCGAGCGTGTGTTGTTAAAAGGTGAGGCGAGACTCACGCCCATCCGCTCGTCCAATCGCCGCTCGCTACGTCATCTCGTACGATGTAACGGAGCGAGTCGCCCACGTGGTCGCGCGACCGAGCGCCGCCGCGGCTATTTCGGTAGCGAGAGAGAGCGAGAGAGCGAAAGAGAGAGAGAGAGAGAGAGAGAGAGAGAGAGAGAGAGAGGAATGTCTCGTCGCAAAAGGAATGATCTAGAGAATCGTCAGACGAGAGTCGCTCTCGCTTCTCTTCCTCCTCCGTCTCACGAAAATATATTCGCCTTTATCGTATCGATGCACGATTTAATTATTTATTAATTGGATCGACTTGATATTTCGTACATAGATATATTTGTTAGATCGAAATATAAAGAATCGCTGTGATTTATATCGATATATATGTATATCTCGATCGATTAAATTTAACAATTGAGATGGATATGATAAGATGAAGATTCATAAAATTCCGCAGTAAACAAGTCAATTATCTAATAACGTTCCTATATACGACGACGCGCGACTCGTGCGCGATGATATAATCCGACGCTCGGGAAAATGCGTCTGAGCATTTATTTAATCAAAATCGACGTCATATATACCACCACGGAGCCCCGTCACGTTAATGCCGTTATGTGTTTATAAGCGAATTAATCTGCTCGCGGAATCGAATCGCATCGATGAGCGATTACTATTTACAATTTCTATCGCGTCGCGATTACATAGAGGACCGGAAGCGGCGGCAGACATCATCATCTTGTTTATCCGTTTTCGCGCGCGTCACGAGATGCACACAACATAATAGATGCCCCGAATGTGAATTCAAGGCCGGCGGCGATTCTCGTCATCGCTCCCTCTATTACATTCGAGATGATTAGACGCGTCGCAAACACAATTTGCAGAAATATTTGTTATACGGAGAGAAGATAATCGTGTGTGCTTTCGGTATTCTAAGCTCACATATATTCCACCCCCGTCGCTTAAGCTTCTGCCTCCGACTTTAAATTTAGAACTCGTTAATTCCAAACGTATGCTAGGGCACTTAATTTAGATCCGAGGTCTGTCGCATACACGTGTCGTTATTTTAAGAACGCCGATTCAAAATTCTGTATCTCTTAATCGATGGGACATATTTAAATCGCACAATGTGCGTGAGCTCTTTACAATTCATCATTTAATTCACATCAAGCGATTTTTTACATTTCATGCTCGATGTAGCTTTAAACGTATGAACACGTTTTCATGCACATTTATTTCAAAGATGCCATCAAACTGATTCTTAATCGACGCGATAAATTCGAGTCTCGTAATCGCTGCAACATTAATCCGCTATTTGAAATTCCGACACGTGTCGAAAATACGACGAATTATAATTTATAAACGAACAAGCGGTAAATTTTAAAATTTATCTTAAATTATACTTAAATTTTCTTTATTCGGAAACTTAATCTGACAGTAATTTTGACAGGATGTTATCTCTCTCTCTCTCTCTTATCGTCGAGATAATATCTGATGAGTGAGGGGGGGAAAAAAGATTAACGCGCGTTTTTTCATTGTATCTAATTAATATTTCGCAAGATTTTTGCAGTCAATTCGACAAAGGGATTTCATCGTGATTCTTTTCAATCGCCGAGTGGACTTTTCGCTCGCGCACCGACACTGACAGATTAATGGGCTGTCAAAAAAAAAATCGATTCGCTATCGAAATAAACGGGCCGCGGAATGAGAGAAATGTGAGACCAAAAGAGAGTCGGACTAATTGTCGAGAAAGCTTCCTTTGTCCTTTAATATCGGGGATATCCAACCCCCTTCGATAATTTCGGTACGTCACGTCGAACGTAGACGGAGATACGGCGAACAGGATGCGCGCACGAACTTATATCTGCGACCTAATTCGATAACTCCTCTCGGTCGATACTTTGAGAATTTTTCGCTCGCACACGCCAAGTACCAATCCCCCCCCCCCCGCTCTAAATTAAACGTCTCAATTTTACAGCGAGGCTAATTACACCGGCGCCCCAAACGAGGCTGAATTAAGCTCCGCAGCGAGACACTTTCCGTCGCGCGCGAAATTTTCCCACTTTTTTTTTACGACCTTTCTCACCGTCGCCGTTAACTTTAACCGTAGTTTAACTGATCGTTTGCACCTCCCCCGCTTCTATCGCAGGAGCAAGGAATCGCTTCGACAAAGTTGATTTCGCCCGAGATTAATTTCAAGCATAATTCGAAGTCTCGTTAGAAATATTTGTAGAAGTTCGACGTAGAAGACGATTGCGAAAGATCCTAAGAGGGACGTGGACTTAAGGCTTAGCCGAAAATACGAGAATTTCATTGTCTCTAAAATTCACGCGGCGTCCAATCAGCATCCGGCTATATACGCGAATTCTTTCGCTTCAGATTCTAATTTCATTGAAATCTGACGTCGTTGGCCAATTTCATTGAAAACCTGACGTCGTTTTCGCGCATTCGTCACGTTAACCGACGTTAATAATCTCGCGAAACCGAACGGTTATAAAATTATAGAACGGGTAGAATGTCTCTCTCTCTCTCTCTCTCTCTCTGGCGGTTCGCTTTTTTTCTTATCGCAAATTTTAAGCGGCGGGGACGTCGCGTCGCATCGTGCGCGTCCCGCTTTAATCTACGCCGTCGATTTTCCTCCTCATCCTCTCTCTCTCTCTCTCACTCTCTCTCTCTCTCTCTCTCTCTCTCTCTCTCTCTCTCTCTCTCTCTCTCTCTCTCTCCCCCTCCGCCGTTATGCACTTGAGCTGCGTCCTTGACCTACGTTTCGCGAAAGAGACCGAGGGTGTCGCGCGCACTTATTACGTTCATTCGCAAAGTGACGTAAGCAAATAAAAAAGAGTAATAATAATCACAGGTGCTGACTCTGACGTTTGTTTAATGGCGCACGTTTAGCATTAAATCGAGACTATATTCGTAATATTATTATATCTATAGATTTGTCTAATTATACGTATACATTTCATTGATCCGCTGCGAGAAGTCCAATGTTGACATGGAATTAAAGACGCATTTAGCCGTCTGATATGACGTGATTCGTCATCATGTCGCGCGTTTTTCCGCGAAATATTATGTATTTGATGAGTCTGCGATTCAATAATTACGCGCGATTCATCATATGATAAACACAACGTCCGTTGTGTCTTGCCGGATATACGTGCATTCCTCATCCCTTTAAGCCCTTTTCACGCGCATCAAACGTGCCGTCAACGAATGCTATCACGGCAGGAATGCACGTGACGACAACAATAGTTACGTCAAGGAGGGAGAGTCCGACCGGATGCGGAACGTAAGGCGATTAGGCGAAAAAGCGAGGATTAAGTCGAGAGATTCGAGAAAGCGAGAACTTTTTATGTATTAGATATAAAACGATAATCGAGGAAAGACTCTCTCATCGTTGGCAGATTTAAAGCCGAAGCTCAAAAATAAAAGGAATAAATATGTATACAATTTTTAAATATATATGTATATATATACTCTAAATACATTTTATACATTGCGCGCTCTGAAGTAATAAGATTTAGCTCGCGCGCGTTGCCAACATAGTCCAATTAAAAGATCCACCGAGGATCGTGTGACATATAAATCCATTCATCTTACTTGTGCCCTTTCTACGCTCAACGAAAAAAAAATGTACTATAAATATGAGAATATAAGAAATGAATATACATATTCAAGTCCGCGTAAAGGTAGACAGAGAATGAAGTAAATAAATGCGGAAGATTACGAGACTGTATGCACGCTCGTAACGCCCATTTTAAATCGACATTAAGACGCCGGGTCGCCGACGAGAGAGATCACTCGAACGAGAGAACAAAAAAAAATGGACAATACTTACGGGAATACAGGGCGGTCATGAACAGCGCGACCCAGGATAACTGATGATTCTCCATAGATGTTTTCATGTTCTGGCCCGCTCTCGCTGTTCGGATCTCGCTGCTCTCGTACACGGAGTGCGTAGTATAGTCGATCGTCGCCGAACGAGAGAGAGAGAGAGAGAGAGAGAGAGAGAGAGAGAGAGAGAGAGAGAGAAAAAGGTTCTTCGTAACTGAAAGTCGCCCGCGCGCGCGCGCGCCAACGATAAAGCACAGAGAGAGAGAGAAAAGGTAGAAAGTGTAACCGAGATATATAACGCGACCGTGTGCGTGCGCTCTGTTTGCGACTGTGCGTGCCCTTTTTACTCGCTCCTCACTCGGTGGTTTTTTCTCTCTCCTCCCGTGGCCCTTCTCGACACAGCGATTCGTTAAACACACCACGCGACCGACCGTGCACCGCTGACTGACTCGCGCTGCCGCCGCGACGACGGAGAGAACGCGCGCCGAGTTTCGAAGTCACCAGCGCGCATGCGCCAACAGCTCACGCCACCGGTCTCGCGAATCCGTCCGTCGTCCCTCTTTCTTTCGCTCTGTCTATCTTTTTCTCTCTCTCTCTTTCTCGAGCGAGTCTCCTGTCTCCTCTCGCGTCATCGTCATCATGCACCTTCGTCGCGGCCGCTGGCGCCGACGTCGTTACAGCGCTCGTTCAACTGGCGTGAGATTTTATTAATCGAACCCTTACGAGTGCGTGAGTCAAAGCGGCAGCCGGCGAGGAGGGAGTTAGAGAGAGAGAGAGAGAGAGAGAGAGAGAGAGAGAGAGAGAGAGAGAGAGAGAGAGAGAGAGAGAGAGAGAGATAAGGAAAACGCAATGTTTCGCGCGCTTTTCGCAGTGGACTTCAAACGGAACTATATACTGCCTCTCTGGTTTATGACTGTAAATCTCATAATCTTTAACTCCATATATTTCTAATAAAGCATAAATATATGTATATACATGGAAAAATTTTGCAAGTGGAAAAGAGTCATGAATTTTTGGAGCAGTCTGTTGAATTTGAATAGGTCGAAATTTCGAGATCTTGGCTAAAAAACTTTTAGAGAAAATAAATGAAAAAAAAAAAAAAAAAAACCGAGACCCAAAGAATGACATTCTACTCATATTTAACTAATCTTTCGTTCTTTTTGGAAATTTTGAAAATCGATAACCGCGAGAGTCTGTACGGGAAAATAAATAGGAAATAAAAAAAAGGGAGAACAGCTAATCTTGTACGCGTTATTTTGTACACGCCTGTGTCGCGTGCAGCATCCGAGATAGGTGGAATTTCGGAAAACCATTCTCAAATCCATTCTCCAGAACGGAAGATCGCGGGATAGAAAAGAGTCTTGCTCGATTTTCATTAAAAGTTTCTTAGCGTTGCCAGTATGTATGGCGAGTTTTCCAACTTCGCCGGCGCCATTCGTAGAAACTCCCGTGTATGAACGAAGCAGTAAAAAGCTTCTCCTTTCTCGCTCCACAATTTCGCCGAAAGCAGGTTTGTTCGACGTATATTACCTTGCTCTTATAATTGTCGTGCATCGTAAAACGTCTGTATAATTTCATTACATCATTCATGGATATCCGCGAAGATGACTGTTGCAGAGTCAGCGAGTCATTAAGATTATAATTGTATATAGTCGGAATTGTACAATTTGTATATTAAAGTATTACAAAATTATTTATAAAAGAGATATTGAGTACTGTATGTGATCCGTCAATTGATGCTGAAAAGAAGAGGTAAAAAGTAATGTGTAACACATGTAAAAAGTATCATCGCGCGAGTAATGGAAAGTAACACAACGGAATAAGAAATTTAAAATTTATTCAAGAATATTTTCGTCGGATGCTGTATGGTCCAGATTATTAATTCAGACTAGAAAGAGATAACGACGACGTTTACCCGGAAAGAATACTCGCGGATCCGCGATCTTTGAGATTGAAATCCATGCAAATGGAGCGGTCCACGTTTCACGTAGTCGAACGTAGTTCTCAAGGATCAAAGAAAGGAGAGAGAGAGAGGGGGAGAGGGAGGGAGGGAGAGCGGAAAGGGAAAAATAAGTAAATAAAAGGACGACGCCAGGACGGCGGACGCCGAGTGACGTACGTCGATGATGGCATAGTAACGTCGGGGAGAATCGTCATGGCAAAAATGGGACAAGGATCAAAGGGAAGAAAGAAAGGTCAGGAGGTCACGGAATGAGTCTTTGCGTGCGAGAAACGCGTTCTTATTGTATCGAGGGACGATAGAATTAATAATATCGAATGTATAGTCGACTAGATGTTATAATATTGTACAAAGGAACACAGGAAGTCTGATGTATGTATATGTTTATCGAACATCAAAAGTATCTATGGCTTTTGAAGCTCAAAACTTGATGATATACAATGGTTTTCTTTTTAACGAGATAAGCATAACTTCTCTCTCTCTCTCTCTCTCTCTCTCTCTCTCTCTCTCTCTCTCTCTCTCTCTCTCTCTCTCTCTCTCTGTGTGTGTTTATTTATTTTAAATATATTATGTATAACACACGTCATCTTCAATATTTTTAATCACAATTAAAATGTTCAGCTTGAAAAAAAGAAACGTATAAGAGAATAATAGTAAGAAAAACAGACCTAGACAGTTACAAATTTTCTGAAAAATTTCTTCCATAAAACATTTATAGAACTATAATGTAAAACAAATATTGATTCCGAGCGAAAATTAAAATATAGGAGAGAAGCACAAATTGATAATTAAATTAAGATATAAAAAAATAATAAAAAATTAAATATTTTTTTAAATAATTAATATATTTTATATTATTCACATATATATGTATATGTGTGTGTATACACACGCACACATACACACGCGCGATCTTTCTCTTACTTTTTAGCTTGTCAATTACATCTGTATCTCCAGCTTGAATTATTGCAAACTTGACAATACGAGCCAATGCAACGTACGATTCAATAAAACGTATGTCATTAACACGCACACTGTTGAGGAAGGAACGATGAAAATCATCGTATAATCGCGTATTGTTCGCCGTTGTACGCAAACTTGGCCGGAATACGAAAGTTATTATAATACCACTTTGCCATTCACTCCCGCGCACCGGCTGTTTAACTTTCATCAGTGGCCTGATACTTTTGTGGTACATCATCTGCAAGTATTAGCATGCAATTTTTTTGAATCTACGTCAATACCTGAGAAACTCGTAGAAACTCGCGCGCGTATTTTTGACCATACACACACTTGTATGTATATATGTACACACACATACATATATGTATATATATATATACACATACATACATACATACATATATATATACACACACACACGATAGCGAGAGTCGTCCACGAATATTTTTCCGCGAACCTTTATTCTCTCTCTCTCTCTCTCTCTCTCTCTCTCTCTCTCTCTCTCTCTCTCTCTCGCGCGCGCGCACTTCCTTTTTTTTACTCCCGTTCCATATTCATCGATTGCCTCTCAACTCGCGCAAAACGTTCCTCTTTTCTCGTCTCGATCGCACGCGCTTCCTTTTCGTTGCTTTTCGTCGATTTTCAAGCGGCTGCGACCGCCAGTATACGACGACGTCGACGACGTCTAATGTCTTTAACATCGATTTCTCGCTCGACGGACGCTGAAATAACTGACGTAGTTTTTTTCCATACACAACACAAGACCCATATTCCTACTGTACAGTTCTCCGTAAACTGAATGTGAATTCGTCGTCTTATTGCGAATTTCAATCGCTCGATAACAAACGTGATCGACGTCATTCAAAAAAGAAGTCCACGTGCTTCTCTGCTTATTTTTCTCTTTTTTTCCGAGAAGGAATCATTTCAATTCGGCATAATAAACATGATTCTTCTCTTATTACATACTTATTTTAAGTCATACGTTTCTCAGGCAAGATTAAAACATGGACGGAAAATTTCAGCCTGAAAGTCAGTGGGGAAACAATATCCTCGCACAAGAATAAAATGGAATGAAACTGTATAGAGAGAGAAAAAAAAAAAACGGTTTGTCTCTTAGATCGCATTCGGTATGACTCGTCTACCTTTCGATAGAGCGGGCACCCCTATCCTTTGGCTGAGAAAGGGCGAGTTTTCCGAGGCCCGATGTAACGGCGCGCGATTTGGACGACGCGTAGTAAAACTTTGGCGACCGAATTACGAATCGCGGCTCATTTAGCCTTTCTCGGTGCACTCATTGTCGGCGGCGATCGAGCGACCGACGGCGACCGGCGGCTGAACTTCGCCAATTGGAATATTTAAAGCCTCGACGAGAGAGAGAGAGAGAGAGAGAGAGAGAGAGAGAGAGAGAGAGAGAGAGAGAACCGCGCATTAACTAGCGACCGAGTCCGAAAGTAATTTTGAGGCTTCCCTTGCAATATGCAACGAGGGGACACGGCTCGTCTCTGTGTCGCTCGCGCGCTTTTGTACACTCGGCTATTCATGAGTGGCCTTCGGAGTAATCGTCCTACAACGAGCGACGTCACCGAAGGACTTACAGGAGAAATATCGGACGAATCGATTAATCGGCATAAATCGGACACACACACACACACACACACACACACGAGGCTGACGAGTCTCCTTAATTTCGTTAGCCCACGATTATGTTCGACGTCCGGATTTTCTTCCCTTACACGACACCGAATTTTCGGACCCTTCGCATTTAATTGTGATGGGAATATAACGAGCCTCTCTATACAGTGTGTTGCGCGGCGGGGAAGTTACGTCAGTTATTTCGGCCGAGCCCTAGCAACGTCAGTTCCCTGTTCGATTTAGGGATTGTTTTCGTTTATGTCGTTGATGCGGTGGTACCTGATATCGCGGCCGGATACAAAATTGAACGGGGATGAAGAGCGAATTTCGGACGAGGGTCCATCATCCCCCTCCTCCCTCCTCGGTTAATGTATATTGTATAGATATTTCGGTCGCGTTTAAGATTGACTGAAATACTACAAGTTTCCAGTTTAACGTTTCATTTTCAACATCAGTTTTCAGCGGCGTCGCAAGGTTTCGCAAATTCTTTTCTCAAGACGACGGTCGCAAAAAATCGAAGCGAGAGAGAGGAGAATCGAACAAGAGTCAAGTATCAAATAGAATATATTTCGTGTTTGAAATACAATCGAGATATGTATTTTGGATCTCATATTTGCGGAGAGGTATACTGTTTATCAATTTAGCATCTTAAGCTGCTCAGGACGCTCAGTCAATATTATGTCATACGGCAAATTTATCTTTGGCGGTCTAGGATGACGAACAGCGAACTGAGTTAAGTAGGTTCCGTTGAACGTGGAAAATCAGAGAGAAACGAGACGCTTCAGGGATGAAGAGAAAGAAGAAGAGAGGAGGGGGGAGAAGGGGTATAAAAGGCAAAATCAAGGAAGAGATCAACGCGCGCGTACATGATTTAAATTGGTGCTTTACGACCGTGGCTATAAAAAATTCCCGCTAATTCCGCCTCTGCCAAACCCTTTCTCAGAGGCCCGAAGACGGACAAAAATATCGTCGCGAAAGTTCTTTTGATAAGCGTCTCCCGAAACGGACGCGCCGTGGCCGAAGGAGGATTAATCCTACGCAAGGTGAGATCCCGATGGATAAATCCCGCGGTTTCATACGAGGGTTCTCGGTAATGGAGTAACAAGACTGCGAAAAAGCACTCTCTCGAATTTTTTTTATTTTTTCAGAAAAGTAAGCTCTCTCCTCTATACGCGTTAAATCGCCTGGACAAAAGTTGCCCATCCGTAATTCGTCACCATTTGCGTTAATTTTGCATAACGCAAGATAATTATATATATTGTACGGAAAATAACACTCTATATTATGTAACACTAATATGTATTGATAATATATTTTATCATGAAAAAAAAAAAAAAAAAAAAAAAAAAAAGAGCGAACACAGATGATATTGAATTTCCTGCATGATATTGGATTTCTCATATACTGTATATCTAAATATAAATGATATCGAATCTCTCATACATTGTATATACAAGTCCGCAGACTTGTATATAATCTCGAAGAAAAATAATGTCTCGCTTCTCCTTTAAATGGTAATCAGTTTCAAGGGATACTTCGAATCGATCTATGAAGCGAGAGAATAAGTCGGTGCGCGCGCGCGCGCGCGAATAAAGTTTGCGATAAGCACGGCTCGTCCACGAACTTGACATGACAAACTCTTAAATCCGAAATTTTCGATGCGGCTGGAAACTGGAAACTCGGCGAACTCGACGCATCCGTCTCGCGGGAAAACGATCTGCGAGTTTTCCGTTTAAAGACAGACCCGACATAATTTCGCCTCCGATGTTTTGATAAGCGAGGCAAACGTCGCGGAGCGATGTTTAAACAAAAATTTCGCAGTTCTCTCGATTCTGCACTTTTATTATGTTAACCCGGCATAGATGTATGGCGACGTGAACAATACGATGATCAATGATGATGCTTATTTATGCAAGTATTCTTTCAACGGATCAATGGTTTTCGCTCAACTTTTTTCAAACGAAAATCTTTTTTCAACACACAGTATTACAAATTCATTATTGCAAATATATGGATGTTTTATTTAAAATAAATCAAATAAAATTACACAGATAAATAAACATCATATATATTTCCAGTGAATTCCAGATAGATTTACTTTGACAAAAATTTAATTCGAATTTTAATCGCGTAAAAATATATATTCAACGTTGGCAATTTTATTATTTGCCGAGCTTTTGTTTAGAAAAATCGTTTTCTGCAAATAAATATCTCTCTCTCTCTCTCTCTCTCTTTTTTTTTCTACGATCTCCGTTTATTTCGACGACCGTTTTCGAGCGATGTCGGTCGAAATCCGATCCCGCCACATAACGTAATACCCAAAAGCACTCGCGCAATAATGGAGCCATCATGTCATTCGGATGGCGGAGAAGGCATACGCGGAGTTTCGAATCGAAATGGTTTAGAAGGAGGGAAAGGGGGGGGGGGCGAAAGGGAGGAAGACGAGAACGCGGCGGGCGGAGGGAAGAGGAAGAGGGGCCGTAGGCAGGGTGGCATCCCTCGGGACTGAGAAATCCGGTTCTGGGCAAACTGTCTTGCGAGTAGTTGGTCGGATAGTTTCGGATCCAGATTCTCGGGAGTTAAGCCAAACCGCCTTCTCAAGCGAGACGACGCTCAGGTCGTCCTCTATCCCTTACTCCGTTCTCTCTCTTCTCGTGGCGCGACGACAGTGCGGTCCCGATGGCTGAAATGAGATCCGTTTGCCGCTCCTAGTTACGGGAATAACGTAACCCGCGTTAGGTCGGATTTATGACGGGCCGAGGTCGAATAAATTGCGGATTATACGACTTGTCGAGCGCATTAAGGAAACGTGTGTCCCTTCGGTCGCGTCCACTTCCCGAAATTTATGCTCATTTCAATCCTTTCGGGGACAATCTATCCACGAATGACACTTATAGTTACATGTTTCATGAGATATTACGTGAGACAGTAGGCGCAGTTTGGGATATTTTGTCTGTATCTGGAATGATTATATTAACAGATTTATTAATAAAATCACTCTTCTGAACTACAATTGTACAATATTACGAATTGATAGAAGTTTCTCTCTCTTTCTCTATTTATTTTAATTTGAATATCTCTTTTCATTTTCATTTTCAATTTTTGAAAATTAAATAGACCCATATATAGGTGTTTTTTCTGAATGAAAGATAAATACAATACAAAAAATAAATAAATTCGAATATGAGAAATATATAATTAAAATATTTTTAATTAAATCTATTTGTCCGAAAAATATATCACGGGGCTTAATTCAAGCGCCAATATTGCGCGATATAATCTCTCGAAAATTTTTTCGCGAAGAAGACCAAGTGCGAGAGAGTGAACTCAAACGTATGACGTATAAATTCTTGTTTTCTCGGTTCGCGCTAACACTCTAGACGGGACGTTTCGCCAAACACTCTTCGCTGAGAGAACGATTTGGAAAATCGAGTTGCGAGCGCGGACAGAACTTACTTATTCTACTCTAATACGCGGCGTCGTCGCGTTCGCTTTATCGTCAAATGGAGAATATAGGAACGACCGCGCGCGTTCTTCTTTTCTCCTTCTCGCTCTTTGCGCAGCTCTTCCTCTCTCTTTCTCTCTCACCGACAACCTCCGCTAGAAAACTTGGCATGGCCGGGACACCACTATCTATTCAATTTTCGCCAAGTTGGCGGAGTCGTTGCCAGGAAAACCGACCGACCAATCGGACGTTTTGTCTTTTCTCGCCTCTCTCGCGAGAGAAAGATGATGAAAGTCGCTCACCGAAAGAGGGATGGGAATAAAAAAACATAGAGGGAAGCGAGCTCACCGCGCAGGCTAACTTCCTTGAGTTACTTATGGCGCGAGATAACGGGAAAATGCGTTTCCGTCCACCAGGATGATTTTTTATTTCACTCCTTGACGCTGCATTAGCGTTTAAACCGTTATGTTGTTGACCTATCACCTTGCGCATTATTCATTGATCCCCCCCCCCCTTCCCCCTTGTAAGTTATGTTTTTGTATCTTAGAATGCAATACACGCTAATTAATTTATATCCCTCCCCTATATATGAAAATATATTTCAGAATCTATCGATATTAATTATTGTACTGGAAGTAATATTAGCGACTCTGTATTAACTTAAATTAATACAAAAAATAGATATTTTTGTATCAAATGCGTCAATAAAACAGAAACAATAGAAATAACCAGTATTTGTTGCGATAGGTCATTCTCTATATTTTTCTGATACCGACATTCATAAATAAATCATTTGAGTAAACTTGTGGATAGCTTTGCGATTATACAATTGAAACTAGGATCAGTAATTTTACGACGCACCAGGGAAAGGATCCACTCTGTTTTTTCGGAGAAGAAATGTGATCTTCCTGTTCATGTCCTCGTTGTAAATCGCCTTACACTTCTCGAAATTGACCCTGCGTCTGACTTGAGTCGGCTTCTCGTAGTATCTGGTGCGTCTGTATTGGCCAAATATATCCTCCTTGGATAATATGCGATTTAATATGCGACATGCCTTGTCCACATCGTTGTTCTGTACAAAGATTGTACGACTGAGGAATTGAACATGTCGTGAAATAACCATCTCTGAAAAAAGAAATGTTTGCAATTACATTTCTGTACTTATGACTGTGTTATATAAAGTTGGAATATAATAGTTTTTTTTTAAGATTATTTTGAGTAAAATATATAACAGATATGTAACAAATTACTCATCGATAAAAATTTAATATACGTATCTATTAAGATCAATACAAGAAAAATAATAAAAATTGCTAGAAAAATAATAAAAATTACTTTCTCATTATGGATTTTATAAATCCAAAAAGTATCGATAAATGTTATTGTTTGTTAGTTTGCAACGATTTTAGGTTAGGTTAAATTAAGGTTACGAATTTATCACGCTATCTTCATTAATTCTCTTAACTATAAACGCTTTTCACATATATACATCAAACGAGATACTTTACTCACTAAAAAATACTGCGAAAAATCGTTAATTCACTTATAAACTAACACCTTGCACTATCGATTCCGGACGACGAAATTAAATAATCCTGGCGCACTTTCAGCTCAAACGAAGCAAGTAGAGCCATCTAGTCGCTGCAAATTGAAATAAAAGCGATAGTCTCGAATGATAAAGTAGGTATATAAAGACTACAACATTTTATACTACAAGAAAATTTTTGCAAAAATAGTTACCAATATAAATTACTTGTTGACGCAAAGTTACAAATTATCTTCAATTATCTCAACAATTATTGTAGTGCCCGGTAAATATAAACGACATGTCTGTAAAAGTAAAAGTAAATATAAAAATATGTAAATTGAAAAATATGAAACGAGATTTAAAAAATTCCCCGTTGTCTTATAATATTCTATAATTAATATGAAGCAATTTTTTTCAATATACTTGATTAATTAATCCTCGTTTCCGGCGGATAATCGCAAAAGAATCTTATGTGCCCTAGAAATATCACATTCAGCAGTGTGATGATAATAAAGTAGACCACCAGACAGTGGACGATCTGCAAAATCAATATTTTAAGATACACACATTTTGGCGAAAAAAAAAATTTCTTTATTAGGAAGCGATGTATTATTGTTACAAGTAATTTGTGAAAAAGAGAGAGAGAGAGAGCTGTACGTAAATTACTTCTCTGTCTTTCAGGTTGTAGCCGAAACCCCATCGGCATATGCAGAGCCAGGCACTCAATGACAGCAAGAGTAAAATAACGGCGAATGGCGAAGCGTATATGTGTACGATAAACATTTGTTCATGTTGTTGTACGATCACTCTTTCACAGCTTATCCGGCTGACGCATATTTTCACGGAAGATCGTTTTATCGTTTTATCGCTATATCGTTTCTCTAAGAACGAATTCTTTCCACAAATACAACATTTTACGAGGCGTTTCCATATTTTATCCGATTAAAGTGTTTTCTCTTCCCCGAATCGGTGTTATTGTCGATCTCGCGTGTCGAATAAATTTTTCGTAGAAACTGGACATAATTTTTTTACGAAGAGCTTTCAACATGCAAGATCCTCAGTAATTTGCGCATTTTACGAAGCATTTTTCCATTTTTACAAAACGTATCGACGTAAGTTTTCTTCGAAAATGACTGAAAATTTTGTGAAGAGAGAGATCGTGCATCAAATGAAAATTGACGTGTTCCAAAGTGGCTTACTTCAGGCGCACAAAATCGCATCTCGAAACTAAAAAAAAAAAAAAAAAAAGCAATACATTAATAATATTATATTCGCTTCTTTTTTTGGCAAGCGTTAACGTTTCGTTATTTCGGGCAAGGCGATGGAAATGAAATTGGCGATAATTGTTTGATCGATACTACTCTATTCCAGCGTGGAGATTGTCAAACGCGTCTCTCGAGCTCCGAGACGAATACTTTTCGAAAAAGATTTCTTTTCGCTATTCTTTAAAAGAGAGAAAATATACAAACTACTTAACTCGTTTGCTGTATAAGAAATGCCTCCGAAGAAGAAGAAAGAGATTGCGCCGCCACCAGAAGTGGATCATATTAAGTAAGTAAATCCGACACAAACAAATTTATGCAGAAGCGAATCACACAATTCCACAGTGGTTTAATTTCGCTTTTGTATTAACGCTATTGTTTATTTTATTACATGCAAAGAGGGATATTAATTATATAATAATACAATTCAAATATAATAAAATATATTGCACAAATCTATTCATTTGCCAGATAGAATCAGGAGAATGTGGAGAAAGGAGGAACAAGCTCTTCGTTAATAATTAACGACCGCTTTGTTTTGTGCGTGCGTGCGCGCGCGCTCATATTTAATAAGTATTGAATATGTAATCCTTTTTTTACAGTTTTTACCTTTTCAAATCGATTTCGTCGATCAAAATGAAATTCTGGAGATTTACTTTTTTAAATTTGATATTACTGAAAATATTCGAAATATTCTTTTCGAAGAGGCGGATTAATGGAACTTCGATGTTCGAGAAATCTTCTCGAAAATGGCCATTCTCTTCGTGATGGGCAGTTACATGGCTTCACAGCCCAATATCAAATTGATAAAAGCTCTTTTTACGGAGAGAGTTTTATTCGACGAAAAAATTTACCCGCCAATTTCAATTTCTTTTATGAACGAATTCGGCGCGTTGACTCTTCCAATCTGCGACATTTTTAATGCCGAATTCGATCATTTATTATTTGCAGATTTTAACGTTTTTATTTTAGATAGCTAGATTTTTTTTTAGATATTGCATTTATAAATTTTAGCAATGTCTTCTTCAGCAAATTTGTGTTTCTATCTGGTATGAAACGAAATTCTTTAAGTCGAAAAAGAAATTCTCTCCAAGAGAGGGAGAATTCTTCAGAGCTCTCTCCAAATTCTTATATTTATACCATTACGAAAATAATTTTGCAGATTTTATTGCGCTAAATGTTTTTAAAAGAATCGTAGTAAATTTATAAATCGCATACACATGTATACATTACATATACATTGTATAACATAATCAATAATCAGATGCAACATAATTTATTTCAGTATTTGCAAACATGTGCAATTAGACTATGAAAATTTTAAAATTGCAAACATATTGAACTAATTAATGTATTATTAAAATAATTAATATCAAATCTGCTAGTAAATAAAAAACAGTTATTAAAAAATTATTTACTTGCTGGCATACTATCAGAAATATAAATCAAACATTTTATTTATAAATAGCAACTAATAAAAACATAATAATCCTAAAATGCAAGTTAATGATTGAAAGTGCTTTATTGCATCATCGTTAAAGATTGATATTCCATAAAAATTTCTAGTTTATAATACTTTGGAATATACTCACATTATATAACTCAAACTATTCTAATAAAAGACTCTTTAAAATTTGGAATATTTTCATATTTAATCTAAAGTCACTGTGTGCATTCTAAAAATTTAGAGAGAGAGGAGAGAGAGAGAGAGAGAGAGAGAGAGAGAGAGAGAGAGAGAGAGAGAGAAGAGGGGTCTATAATAAATAGTTTCTAATAGATAAAACTTTTAAAATGCAGAATTAAGCGAGCTTACTAATTTCGTTTTTGTAGGTCAGAGCCAGAAATCACGATCGAACCCGAGGCTACAAAACCACAGATATCTTTACTCACCGGCGAACCTTATGGACCTCGAGTGCGTGTTATCAGCGAAAAAGCCGAAGAGGAGAGTTCGGATGACGAGCCGGAATCGGAGAATGAAGAAGAAACTAGATATCGCCAGGAAGGTCACCCGGAAGTACCTTCAGAGTTCTGGCATATACAGAAGCTCATTAAGTACATGAAGGCCGGCAATCAAACCGCAACCATGGTGTCCTTGTGTCTGCTGAAGGATTACGATCTCACCGACAAGGTTCGTTTTTTATTTCTCATTGATATTATAATAAAATTACTCATTGTTGTATTATGCTATAAAATAAAGAAATAGAGAATATATTATATCTAAACTGATTTATTCATCTTATCATAAAATATAATTAAAAAATATATATATAATAATATATCTTTCTTAAAATAAACATTTATTATATTTCATCAGGAAATGAATAATTCTATTTACATATAAATATGTATATTCTCCTTATTTCTATAATTTTTCGCGATAGTACAGATCATACAAAAGGCTATTCAGGAAATGGGCGGTCTCGAGGTTTTGGTAAACCTTCTGGAAACGAACGATATCAAGTGTCAGAATGGCTCGCTGTCTGTCCTATTGCAAATCGCGACTTCCACGGAGATGAAACGATATTTGATCGACTTGGACATCACGACGCCGTTGATCCAAATGCTGAAGCATCCAGCTAGAGATATCCAGGTCGTTCACCGATCCCGATCTTAATGACTTTTTCGATTCTGTCGACTAACCGTCGATAGTTGAGGGACTGGCTTAGCATAGAATTCGGTTAGCTTATCGGCCAACGAATTTTTCGTCCAATTAAAAATACTAAAATCCTAGATCTTGAATCCTTAAATACGCATTTATTGTTTCTATATATTAATTCGTCACTATATATTAATTCGTCTAATTTTATTATATAAAACATATTCATCATATTTTTATTCTTCAGGTTTTAGCAGCCGAAACAATGGCGATTATAGCTCGAGTCAGGAAGGCCAGAAAGCAGATCCGAATTCGCGGTGGAATACCACTTATAGTGAGTTATCAGATTGCGATTATTCGTGTCTTTATTCACTTCACGAGAAAATACACATACGACAAAACGATGAATGAATCGTTTCGAGATTTTTTTTTTTCAAAATTACTATACACGCGATTTTTAAATATCAAAACGTATCATTCTTTCTTTAATACGATCCTTTAAATATGATTAGCTGGACGTGATGGATGTGCCGGACGAGGTTCTCCGTCGACCGTACGACGAATCGAGCGAGATCAACAAGGAACTCGTAGCGGTCGCCATAGGTTGCGCCAAGGTCCTGGATTCCTTGAGCAGCAGTCCGAAGGTCAAGGAGGAGCTCCGCAAACACGGCGTCGTTCGTCTGATGTCGCGCTTCTTAAGATCGAAACATACACAGCTGATCATACCGACGATGGGCGTCGTGCAGCAGTGCGCTGATCTGGTTTACCGAATTTCCTCTATAACTTCCTCGTATTTACTATAAGAAGAAGGGGTTTATTTGTAAAGAAACAAATTTAATTAATACGAAATGTATAGGGATTAGAGAAAACGTAATTCTCGCTAAATTAATAATTAAGAAAGAATTCAATCTATTTTCGCGATTTTAATCAAAGTATCTCCTGATGGTTGGTATTACATTTCCATGAGTATTGCAGAACGTTTTCAGAGAGGCGTTCGAGCGGGTGGGCATGATCGACGAGCTGGTGCGCCACTTGAGGAACGACAATGTGAAACTGAAGGAGAATTGCGCCCTGGCCATCTTCAAGTGCGCCTCGAACCGAGAGACCCGGACGATGGTCCGTAGAGCAGGCGGCCTGGATCCGCTCTGCAAGCTCGTGCAGAGCGACGAGGTGCGCGCCAACAAGCGGCTCCTGGCCGCGGTGACCGGCGGCGTCTGGAAGTGCGCCATCAGCCCGGAGAACGTAACGAGATTCAATCAGAACGGTCTGGTGGCCTTGCTGGTGCCGCTGCTCGAGGAGAACGAGGACGAGCGGGTGCTGACCAACGTCGTGGGCGCTCTCGCCGAATGCTGCAAGGATCCCGCTAACAGGGACGTCTTGAGGACTAACGAGGGTCTGCCGAAACTGGTAAAGACCGTTCAAAGCCGGGAAGTACACTTCTGTCCGCGATTTCCTTCTCTCTCTCTCTCTCGGCCTTCCTGGACCAAACTTTAGTCCTCCTGTTTGACGATAACTCTATACGTGCCTGTACATACTTGAATGACAAAAGTGAACACATACGTATAACAGAACAAATATTCTCAAAGTTATAAAGTTGTACACAATATACAATATATACAGAGCTGTGAAGCTGTATTACTTATACACGGAGAATCGAATCTCTATTTGCAGACGGCAAATTAATACAACATCGTATATTTTGTACACCGCCGACTTATTTATAGAACGAAAGTTTGAAAACCGTTTATTTACTCGTGTCACTTTAATTGATATCACATTGGGAACAAAAGAATTATTTAAAGTATTTTGGCACATTTCAGGACAAGTATCTGTTCCGTATAAATAGAGCGAAATCGATAGCCGCAATTCTGTGAACGATTATCCACGAACGATCATTAGATTAATTCTCCTCGTGTAATTTTATAACGATCACTAATTTCATCGTCGGGGAATATTACTGCATTGGCCCACTTGCGTTTAATTATTACTCACTTGATCCTATATGAGAAATAATTTCCAAATGAGGCGATAATTGGATTGCGCATCGGGAGGATTTCGCGAGCACCGCTCTCGACGATTAATCGCGTGACGTTTCCCTCGTCACTTGATTATCGGCGGAATGTGAACCGCTCGATGTTGGACCCTTCGCAGATCAGGTTGTTGAGCGCCACGTACCAGCCGTTACTCGAGAACGTGCCGCTGGTGCTGAAAGAATGCGCCGTCGACGAGAGATGCATGGACATCATCAACGATCCGGAGCACCGGCTGGACGGCGTGCGATTGGTCTGGTCCTTGCTGAAGCATCCGAGCGACGTGATCAAACGTAACGCCTGTCTCGCCCTGGTACCCTGCATCCGTCACGCCAAGGACTCGCCGGAGATGGTGCGCGCCTTCGTCGGCGGCTTGGAGCTCACTGTCAGCCTCCTCGAGAGCAAGGACACCGAGGTGCTCGGCGCGGTCTGCGCCATGATCGCGGAGATCGCCGCCGATCCCGAGAATCTGGGCATCCTGACGGATCACGGGGTCGTGAAGAAATTGGCCGCCCTCGTGGAAACTGTTAGCTCTGTTATAACACTTTTTTTTTCTCGGCTTTTATTTATTTGCGCCGGCTGCTTCGCGTGGAAAAAGAGAAGGGCGAACGATAGAAATGACGAGTTTTTCTCTTTACGCGTAATTTTATGCTAATTTCTGCGGATATACAGGGGATGATCTACGAGTGTAAAAATAGAGTGTAAAAATCAACATAGGTCCTATTTCAATCCTGCATTCGAGCTCAAGGAGCACATTTTAACTAGATTGTTATTTTCCAATAATAATTATTAATTTATAAATATAGGATGTTTTGTTTTTTCAATTGTAACTAGATATTAAATCTACTATTTATTACCGCATTAATAAAACTTTGTGTGTGTGTGTGTGTGATTTCTTGTAATTCTATAACTAATTGAAATAGGACCATATAACATTTTTTACTTAAAATGAGTCGAAGTTTTTTAATCACTCTGTATAATGCGAGATATATATTGTTCTTCTAATTTTATTAGAAGCTTATTTAGAGGAATTTATTCGCTATCTTTTTCCACGAAGCAATCGCACTTGGACGTAGCTTTTTATTAAATATTTCTAATTAAGGGGCACGTAGTAATAAGATTTTTTTTTTTTAGGACGATGAAAATTTGCGGGCAAATCTGACATTAGCGATAGCCTATTGCTGCGAATGGAATCGAAATAGTTACAAATTTGGCAAACTAAACGCCGTAGCACCGCTCGTTAATTATATGACCAGTAAGAACAAAGATGTGCTAAAGGGCGTCTGTATCGCCGTGTACCACTTGAGCAAGGAGCCCTTAAATTGCGTGACCATGCACACCTGCGGTGTTATTAAGGTACAAATCATAGGCGTTTAACGTTGTCTGTATACGCGACATTAATGGGATCGCTCTGTGTTAAAAGGACGAAATTCTACGAAACAAAATTTTCAAAAAAAATTTTTTTTTTTTTTTTTTTTTTTTTTTTGCGAGAAATGATAAAATATCTTTTCTCAACAAACATTGAAACGTTTGTCAATTTGTAGCCGTTAGCATCGCAGATATCTATAATATAATGTGTCATTTTAATACCAATCGTTAGAGTCATCCTTGTAGATGAAATTTTTGTCTTGTTTCGACTAAACACTTTAAAATATTGATGAGATTAAAAAAAAAACAGCATGTATTGCGCTTGGTGGGTTCGGACGATCCGGAGGTGCAGATCGCAGCTGCTTCCACTATTCGTCACATAAGAAAGCTCGCATTGACAGCGGAGAAATTCCACTTTAAAGAAATGTAATTCTTTCATATTTCTTTTAGCATACTTGAATCCTAAAGAGTACAAAGGATAGCTTCTACTTTAAAATTGTGAAATAGATTAACTTGCGTTTCTTTTCTTACTTTAATTAGAAAAACATGAGGAAATAATTTTTACTTTACTAATTAACAAAATATTTCTGAAATGTTTGTTTTGTCAATTTATATAAAATTAAATGTCAGAAGATCAGATCTGTAATTAAAGAAGTCATTTAGCGTAAAATTATCACATTCGACTAGAGCAATTTATATTTAAAATCAATACTCGAGAAATCCATTGTGGACAGAATTGCTCGTTCTATCTTCCGACTTTATATATTTATACATCTACTTGTGCTCTTTAAGATTAAATTATTATTATTTGACACAGCTATATATATTATGTACAATTATTTAAATTTTTCACAGGAGCACATTACAGGAAACTGATTTTCGTCTATGAGTAACATCAGTTATCAATAAACCAGAAAAAAAGAAAAAGAAAACGGCGAAAAGAAGTGTATAAAATAAAAAGATATTATTTATTGATGCGTGTCAATTTATACACAATTTCCGTCAATATCTCTAAATTTACAATTTTGCTTAAAACTCCTAATATTCTCCTTGTGGCAACAACTGGTAACATTACGAAGAATTTTAACAGTAATTGAAGAAAGATGTAGAAAATTTGTTCCTAGTTTTGTCGCAGGATTCGGACATTCGAGCCACAATTGAGGAACATCGGTCTTGCTAGATATACAATTATTAACTATTAAATTATTCGAGACGACGGCTTATATTTGAGCAATACACATACCCTAAGCTTGTCTCTGTACTTCAAAATCGAAGTTTCAATGTGTGTACGTAGAATATTATTATTATGTATAATTAAGAAGAGAGACAAGAAGACAATCGAATGCTAGGACAATGCAACTTTTCTCACTTATTGGATACGCAAATTTAAACTAGTTGTGCTTTCACTGACGGCTTTCGTGAACTGGAAGGTTTGGATTCCCGACTCAATTCAGCAAGAGTTTTCACGATAGACAACGTAACAATTATAAATGGCAACATTTCTTATTAAAAATTTGATATAAATCTTTTTATTAAATTTTTATCGAATCTTTATGTACTACTTCTCCGGACGTTATGTACGTATTTCCGATTTAATACTTTAAATCTCTGCCATTTTTTAATAATCAAACATCCGCTCTTTATCAATTACGCGTAGAAACTTACCTACTAGAAGGTGATTTCACCAACATTGAATTTTATCTAATCGAAACTGATATCGCGTAATATTTTAAGATAAAGAACCAAGAAATTACTAGCACACGTGATTAATATTAATATAATACATAAAATGTAGAGCTAACACGTTCGTTACCAGTGTCATATATTTATATGACGCACTCGATTCTCGCGACAGATACAGAACAGCGAAAATTTTATATTCTATTCCATTAGGATAAACAAAGTCTATCTTATCGCATAATCTAAAAAAAACACATAAGTAACGTGCGTGATCTAAGATGTTGAGTATATATATATATATATATATATTTCGAAGATAAATATTTTTTCTAAATATTACACAAAAATTTATTTAAAAAGTAGCTTGATCTCTATACGCGTGAGAATTTGAAAATTTAGCGTGGTAACGAACGCGCACGGCATTAATCTACAAGAAGACGAAGAATCAGTTAAATCATCAGATAATTGGAGTTCAAATCGTTGGTGAAACGCCCTAGAATAAAGTACACTTACATATGTATATTATCAATGATTACGTAAATGGCAAAAACACACGCGACGATATCCTATCCTACTATACAAGAACACTCCAAATTTTATTTTTACTCGAAACCGCTATATGAACGATATTTCGAGCGACTGGAACCAAAACACCTATTTCCAGACTACGCTGAAACTCTCCTGAACCACTTACTTTGTAATTCTAAAACCAGATTATCCTTACAAATAAGTAGCAAATATGATGAAGCACAGAAGAACGAAAAAAATCTCCCTTCGAAAAGTAAATTATTAACTACTTTGTTAATGATTAACAAAGTAGTTAATAATTTATTTTACAGAGTAAGATTCTTTTTCGTTCTCCTGTTCTTCATAGTTGCTGCTCAAAGTTTCGGACAAAAGTTTATTCCTGATCGTTTGGACAATCCCTTGTCGTATTTGAATACTCGAAATTTTTGTTTGACATCTTTCTTGTCACTTTGCATTTCTTATAATATAGAACGCCCAAAAATATTCAGTAAAGCACAAAATTCATGCTGTTTCTGCCAGGAATGAGTAAAAAGGGAAAGACACAAATGGGCTTTCTATTTTATTTGATTTGCAGCTCCGTTAATCTTCCTTGTTGGTCAGCAATACTCCTGCTGCAGTTTTGACTGCTATAATAGTAACTTGTGTTTTTATACGTTTCTATTTTTATTAGAAACAAATAATTTTCTGGTACACCATCCATTTTCTTTTTCTTTTTAAGGAACCTGGATTATTTTTGTTAAAAGTCATCTTACCTGTGTCACGTGCATTGGACAACAATCTATCTAATCCAGGCTGATACTGGATGAACTTTGGACGGATGAGACGGCGATATATAATCAAGGAACCATTGTACTCGGTTGGTGCCATCAACCACACGTAAAATATACACTGTATCATAAATGCATGATTAGTAACATTTGCCATTGGCAGTGTTTGTCTTTAAAAACAATACTTTTCAAGTTTTATACCTTGAACAGCCAATAGACGGGAAACCAACAGACAATATATTCAGAGAAGAACTCTACTATTGTGAATACAGCGAAAACGACCCAATAAGTAAGCCACTTTGAGTCGTCCTCCTTCTTCGGGCTTTCCAGCGCCTTCATAGATTGGTACGCGGGATAAACGAAACCAAGTATATTACATACTAGCTGTTGTCCTAATCCGAATACCAGGTATACAGCCAGCAGCACCAACGAGCCTATCGATAAATAAAAATAAATAAATAATAAGTACGTTTTTGTGTAATATATTCCTATTCAAATTATTCCAACATATATAATATATATTCAAATATATTCTTATACGAATTTAAAGTATTATTATTTACAGGAATTCGCGTAATGCGATAGGAATGTAGCCGACGCCTGTCACGCGAACACACCATGATCCGCGGGCAAAGATCAACAGGTTGCGGATTTTCGGAAGGAATGCGACACGCGTATCCCTCGTCGGGATACGAAATATCAACGTATATACGAGGAGGAAAAACGAGAGAGAGAGAGAGAGAGAGAGAGAGAGAGAGAGAGAGAGAGAGAGAGAGAGAGAGAGAGAAATATTGCGTAACGCACGCGACGACTCGCGGGAAAAACCGCGAGATTGCATTGACATCTGTACGCGGTTGATAATTATCTAAATGTTTGCGGTATAAGCATCGGCCTCCAATCAATGGAAATGACTGGAAATCCCGACGTTCATAATTGCCCCTCCGTGAAGCTAAACTCACCGACAAAGATGTATAGTCGATCGACGCCGGTCTTCTCCTCCGCGAGGACGAACATCTTCGTCCAAGGCTTGCTCTCGTCCTTCAACGCCTTCTCGAGATACTCCTTCACGGCGACGATCCGGGCCATCTTCTTTTTTTTTTTTTTTTCCTTATTCGAAAGAGCTCCCGATCAACGAGACTGTGCGTACGACGTTGATCACAGATCGTACACCTGTTCGTCACTAGAGAGAGGATGAGATATGGCCGACGACGTTCGATGTCGACCGATCGATACTTACACGTTCGATACTTTTCTATTTCCTCTCTTTCGAGTTCTCGAAACTGTTCGACTGCGTTCGTTCTATCGGCGCTCATCTATACTATACGATCCAATATGTATAAATTTTGCTAAATTGTGTGTGTGATAAACAAATAGACGCGAATCAAACAAAACAAAGAAATTTTTATTCTCTTTACAGGTTTATTTTCTTATTAATAAATGGCTCGAAAATTCTAGGCGTACCATAAAGGATCTTTTCTTTTCGTGATAATTTGTATGCCAGAAATAAATTAGGCAATAAATAAATTTAATCCCCTAAATTATATTATATCGAAGTATGGATTTTCTTTTTAATATATAGATTGTTTGATAATCGTAATGTAAAATGTGTGTACGCATCGTGGAGCATTGAGATTAACATGTTGATACCTATAAATTGCATTTGAGAATTGTCTCTTATAACTATATATATATATATATATATATATATATATATATATATATCCGCTCTGCTTTTCGATAAAATAATAATATACAGTTCGAGAAGTTAAAGAATCGTGCGCGAGGCATGCACATCTCTAATGCAACTAATATGTAAGTCTATGAACATCTTGAAGAGTGGCACGTGACTGTAAAATATATACAATATTTTAGGAAATGGTCCTTGAGCGGTTTCAAGCGTTCACAGCTGGTCCTATTCTGGCGTGCGATAGAGGATTAAAGGGGGTCGTATTTCGAATTTCTTTCTCTAGACAATTCGTATAAATATCGGCAGTAAGCTCGTTCAGTGGAATCTCCTTGTCGTTCTTGGCGGCCTTCACGGCGTCGTCCACTGATTTTCTGATTTCGCCTTCTATCGCCTGCAAAAGATGGAAAAGACGGTATTTATATACTTGGGTCGATTAAACTAACAAGAAAATACATTTCTAATAACTAGTATTAATTTTTAATCGCGAAATTTCTATAACAAAATGTTGACTGACTTTAATTTCCTCCGCAGTGACGAGATTTGCGTTCAGAATTCTTTCCTTGAAGCTGGTCAGGGGATCCCGAGTCTGCCGGACTTCCTGCACCTCTTCTCGCGTACGATAGCTAGTTCCAGGATCCGACATACTGTGCCCGCTGTACCTGTACGTCACGGTTTCCATGACGATCGGTCCTTTGCCAGATGTGCAGTGTTCTATCGCGAATCTCGTGGCTTCCCTCACGGCTAATACATCCATACCGTCTACCTGCACGATGCAACAATTCAAACGATAAATTCTGTCGACGGTATAAAACGAGAGAAACTTTCTGTCAGAAAGAAAAATATAAAATACCCATATTCCAGGAACATAATCGCCTCTGGTGTAGTACTCCGTGCTTGCCGCGGCACGTTCCACGCTGGTACCCATCCCGTATCCGTTGTTCTCGCAGACAAAGATGCAAGGTACGTCCCACAGCTTTGCCATGTTATAGACTTCGAACACCTGTCCCTGATTGGCCGCACCGTCACCGTATAACGCTAGACAAACCCCGCCGTTGTTCAAATATTTTTGCGCAAAGGCGATTCCAACTCCCAGCGGCACCTAACGCAAAGAAGAAAAATTTATAAACTTATGCACCAACAATATATATTATATCTCATTTTACGATCAACAACCGACCTGAGCACCAACAATACCGTTTCCTCCATAGAAGTTCTGAGAGTACATGTGCATCGAGCCACCCTTGCCTCTGGCATTGCCGCCTTGTCTACCTGTGAGTTCTGCAAACACGCCAAATGGGTCAATGCCCATCAAATATGTCCATCCGTGTGCACGGTAAGCCGTAATTACAGCATCTTGAGGCCGCATTGCAGCTTTCATGCCAACTGCGCAAGCTTCCTGTAAAAGACATAAAAGTACAAGGAGGATTGAAGTAATTTTAAAACAAATATGTGAAAAAAGAGGGCACGTGAGATAATCCTTACTTGTCCAGAATACAAGTGACAAAAGCCCCGAACAATCTTTTCCTTATACAAGTTGCCGGCAACCGTTTCTATACGACGTATCGTATGTAGATGCTTAAATAACTCGATAGCCTCATCTCGAGTCACTGTAACTTGAGTGGACGGTCCGTGGTTCAGTTTGTGCAGACGGAAAGGTTTGGTCTCGAAGGAAGCTTCAGTGGCATAGTTACTTTTTTTGCTAAAGAAAAATGAAGCCACCTGAAAACATTTAATTCAGCATTCATTCATTTAATTAATTTTCATTAAGATTTGCAGCTTGCATGAGAATGACAAAATAACATTGCGACACGTGCGACAATGTGAAGTTTACATTATTTTGTGATTCAGCGTGAGAGATGATATCTTTCAAAAGTTCAGACTTTCACATTAATAACAATTGCGATTGATCTTTAAAATTCAAGTTGCAAGACAAACAGCAGCACCATTTATAAAAAAAAGCTGCAGCACAATCGAATCGCGAGTTATGGATAATTACCTCGTTCCAGCTTCCAAACTGGCGAAAAGTATGCGAAATAATGAGGAAAAAGAAGAAGACTCATAAAATATAACGTGTCGTAGTGAGCGAAGGAGAAAACTAGTCTGGGATTCATAACGAGACTTTGATAACGAAGAACGCGCGATATTGCAAATTAGAGGTCACACGATGATCGAATGATTCGAACTTACGTTCCGTCGTGACGATTGCGCGGCGACGTTCCTGAGGCAGCTCGGTATCATCTTCTTTACGAGGGAAAGAGGAAAACGAGCGGAAAAGGAGTTTGCGCCTGTCAGAATCAAGTCAAGGTGCCTCGTCCTCGAAAATTACCTCGAAAATTATCTGACACGAACCAGCACGACCTGGACGTAGACCGAACACTGAACTAAAACAGATGGTGCACAAATTGACTCTACCAAAATGGGCAGAAAGTGCACTTCGTTTATAGGAACTTCGGTTCTAACTCCGGAATGCAACAGATGCGTCGCGAAAAAATTTCATCGACGTATCCTTTTTATTTTGTGCTAATTTTTTATCTCATGTTATCGTTATTCATTGCGTTGTGTAACGAAAAAATTTTTATTATATAAGATGACATTTATCATTTGGGTAAGGCTCATGAATTTTTCACCCGACCTTGCAAATCGAAAATCCGTCACTGTTTTTATCCCCTCTCGAGCGACCGATGGCGACCAATCGTGAACGATCTAGAGGTGCGTTCGAAGATCCTGCGGGATAGAGCAGCACCTGATTGATCAATCAGGACAAAGAAATCTTTTGTCCTGATTGGTCGATTAAACGCTACTTTAATTCACGTGTAGGATTTCCGAACGCACTCTGGCATCTGTGACGGATCGAGAATACATCTCTCAGCTGCACTGTCTACCCTTTAAAGTGACTTAAAGCTGTTCTTAAAGTGACTTAAAGTGAGATATGCGCGTATGCACGAGCGTTTGAAGAATGGAATAGGAAAGAAGCAAAGCCAGAAATATTGCAAAATTTTGATATACATGATTATTTTATGTATATAGCGACACTTATATAAAATAGGCAAGTTTATTTGTAGTCATCGTACAATATTCCTTTTGCCACTATACCGGCCGTTTCCTTGCTCAATAATTTTTCAATGATAGCTAAGCCGAAGGCAAATGCAGTCGCCGGTCCTCGACTCGTTATGAGATTACCTATAAAAATATCGAAATTAATATTTGAGTAAAACTTTTATATGTACTTGACAACAGAGAAATGTATGATAAAAATCAATTATTATCACCATCTATCGCTACTTTAGCCTCTAGATACTCGTATTCGTCGATTAATTCATTTTTCACGTCTGGATAAGAAGTGATTTGTTTTCCTTTGCAAATACCATGAGCCTTCAAAGCTGTCGGAGCTGCGCAGATAGCTGCTATTAACCTGTTTTCCTTCTCTTGTTCTTGTAACAGTTTTCCAATCTCCGCCGACTAATTGTAAGAAGAATATTAATTTTAGATAATTATATAATCATATGTCATAACACAAAATACTCCTAAGTAAATCTTACAGATGCAAATGTTTTACATCCAATGGGACCACCGGGTAATATGACAGCATCATACTTCTGATTGTTAGCAGCATCGGCAAACTTAGCATCTACACAGATTTTAATATCACTGCTACATTTCACATAGTTAGCATCTGATAGGCCTGCTATGGTGACAGCAATCTATTCAATAATTAGAATCGTAACAATCAAATTTTAACAATTATTCCAGTATGTTGCTTTATGAATTAGCAAAAAATCTCATTTATTCCAATAAATATAAATTTAATATAGGTTTGACATTTATCGTATCACGCACAATTTTAGTAAGCGAGATTTAAAAATAATTATAATATCCTGATAATTGTCAGACATTGATATGCAAGAGTATACTTGCATATCAATGTCTGACAATTGTCAGGATCTTATATATAATTATTTTGCATATATTTTGCATATATGCAATATTTTTATGATAGATATTATAAAAGAGTAAAAATTATATCGTACAATTTTTCTTTTCCGGGGAATATCATATATTAGATTCTCATACAGCACTATGAGACTTGTTAATTATATTAAATAACGTACCCCGGCACGTCTTAAGACATCGACAGTTATCACGGTTTCTATTTCTTCCGATCGTTCGGCAATCAGCAAAATCGCGGTTTTCTTTGCCATGTTTGTGCAAAAATTATGTGTTATTCCTGTAGACGGGCTGAGAGACACGTTGAAGAAGATACTGCTCAAGTTAAGCAGTTTGTACTGTATGATTAGTTGGGATTCCCAGACGAATCGTCGACGAATTTTCTTATAAGTTATGATCACTTTTAAGTTTACTAGAAATATCGTCGGAATGTGTGCAATCTTATTAAACACCGTCTGCAAATCTATCATAACTTTTATATGCGTGAAACTGTGGATATGTCAAACATTGCGTTTTTAATGTTTCAGTTACATATATTTGTATAATCAAAAAGATTTCATATTATTAAATGTATAGTAAATATATTTAATCGGAGGAGGATATATATATTAAAGATCACATAAGATAAGATGTCACACCACGGAAGTGTTGATAAAAAAAAAATACTGATGAGTGTTTTAATGGCGCGAAAGTATTTATTGTATCTGTATCAATATTTTGTTTTTCATGTATTATGTATGCGGCTCTTATGCGATGCAATGTATTCGTAAAATTGGAACACTTTGATCAGCTGCCGCTTTTCGGATAAAAACACTTTCGACAAAAAGAGATAATAGATATAATAAAAAAATAATATAATTTGTGTTTTTTTAAAAATGCGTATTGAAAAACTTGGAAATAATTTTAATAATTTCTCGGCGAAAGTAATTTAATATATTATTTTTCTTATTAATCATCATACACACACACACACACAACACACAAGTTTCAAATTAAAATTTAAATGGTATGTTTAAAGAGATAATTGAATCGTTACCGCATTAGTGAATCCAATCAAATTCATTATGAAGAATATGATTTTGTCCGCCAATTTTTGTTTATAGAGAAACGATATAATTCGAAATCGCGTAAAGAAAAGGATACCCGATAATTTTAGCGCGACCTGTATATATAAAAAAATCTTTAAAATATCTCGAGATTTGTTATTCTACGTTCATAATTATTTAATTTTTCAGTTATCCACTAGAATTAAAGCCATCGGCGCCGCAAAATTGCATAGAGAGAGAGAGAGAGAGAGAGAGAGAGTTTCAGGCATATCAATGTGTCTGACCCGAGTCTGACCTTATCTTTAAAAAACATGGCGTGTTGCACACGTGGGCTCATACTTTATTAGTGTACGTTGTACGTTGTCAGCATATCCCCTCCATATGTTAAGCATGCGTCTGCAATCTCTGCGTCTCTGCGTGTGACAACATGATCATATGATTCTTCAGATCTCGCGCGTTTTTCTTCGAGATATGGAAGACAATGAAAAGCAAGTATTATTCGGAAACTCTTTTCTTTTTTTTTTCCATAATTATCGTTGAATAACATTTGAATATCGTTGATAACATTTTGTCTTTTGTGATTGTGATCTATCATGTCTTTTTATCTACCCAGATAAATGAGATTTTGTAAAATTTCAGGAACGCGAGTTGATGATTTCGTAAAGAGATGGAGGGCGACGAATCGCGCGAATATAATCGGAAAATTGTCTCCTTCAAGGACTTTGGCAGATTTAAACTGTCGGAGAAGAAATACGACGATAATTCTCTCAACATATATACGGCGAGACTGAACGATTTGCGAGAAGATACGCTACATAGAGCGAAATTAAAATGGAGTAAGTCACGTTTGTATATTCTCAAGACCTTTTTCTTCGCTGATTACGTATATTATCTATATTATTCTACTTGTCATAGCCGGCTATTCATATGTAGAGGTCTCACACTTGGCCTTGGAAGATCCAGCAAAATCTTATATTCTGATAGGAACACTCTACAAGGATCAGAAGTTGAAACCTTGCTTGATGCGTGATCTCAGCAAGGAGCTGCAGCTGGAAGCTCAACCGAATAAAAATTACGCGTCGACTGACGACAAATTATTTCTGGAGGACGAAACATTACGTATAAGATTAGTGGGAAATCATGCAAACATTCAAGATGTAGTCACGGGACTTGTCTGTGCCATACTAGGGCACGAATTAGAAAATGGAACATTCTGGGTATATATTTACATAATTAATAATGGGAAAATACAACATGCTGATGTAAAACTTTGCTCCTAGGTAGAGGATTGGTGTTTTCCAGGGTATTGTCCGAAGCCTTGTGTATCAAGCGGCTCATTGGTGGAAAATGCAAAAATTCTGCTAGTTTCTGGATTAGATCTTGTTAATAACACAGATCAGCTTAGCTTAGATTTATTTTCGGAATGGATAACTGGGATGGCAGGCTGTATCGACGCACAAGAGGAAGAAGCAGTAATTGCTAGAGTTATCATTGCTGGTAAGAAAGCTGAAGCGTATTTTCTAATCAACGGTAGCTCAATTCATATACAAATAATGAAATGTTTAGGAAACACGATTCGTGGTTCTGCGAAGATATACCATCACAAAGGCTACCATGAAACGAAATCATATGATCAACTTAAGATCAAAGAAGACATAACTGCAATGCATAAGCTTGATGCTTTCCTCAGTAATATCCTGCATTGCTGTTGCGTCGTGTTGATGCCCGGAGAATTCGATCCTACCTGCAATTATAGCATGCCTCAGCAACCTTTTCATCCGTGTACTCTGCAAAAATCGGCCAGGTAGCAGCGATATGTTTGCGGCCCGTCAAGAGCTTCCATTACCTAATACTATTCAGATATAACGTAGGTTCAAGAGCATACATGGTGCGACTAATCCGTGGATAGGAGATATCGGGGGTCGTGTCGTAGCCGGTTCTTGTGGCGGACCGATCGTGGATATCATGAAAATCGCTGGATTATCCCAACTGTCTCCGTTGGAGTGGTTGGAGCGGACCTTGATCTGGCGACATTATGCTCCAACTGGTCCGGACACGTTTCCGATTTATCCATTCTTCAAAAATGATCCGTTCGTCATGAAGGAATGCCCAGATATATATTTCGCCGGAAATATGGACAAATATGATACGAAATTAATTACAGGTAAGAGAATATTTTTTTATCTAATTTGATCATCAACTCTTTTGTTCACGGAATAATTCATGTATACCTGAATGTGTAGCTGATGAGGGACAATTGGTAAGGTTGATATGCATTCCAAAGTTTTCGGAAACAAAGACAGCGGTGCTAGTCAATTTACAAGACCTGACGACGCAGCCAATTTCATTCGGTGATGGCTGATACAATTTGTATTATATTAAAAGGTAAAATAAATTGTTTATTATGTTAGGAAAATTATGATAATAAAGTGTCAAAGAATAGAATGTACATAATTTCCATATAAGGGATACAAATCAATACATAAAACTTTACAGAATCTTTTCAAATATATAATTAAATTTATTGATCCGAATATATATATATATATGTATATATATTATATATATTGTAAATATATATATAATTATTTATTACAGTTACATAGCCCGTTTATCTTTGTATATATCTTAAATACTTAATATAAGTAATTTATAAATAAATAATAAGAATGTTTTATAAAGCAATTTGTATAACAAATAATAACATTCTTGTTTCATAACGCCATTCGCGAACACACATGTAACTTTCTAATTATCTCTTCACATACATACATATATAAACAAACATTTATGTTTATACATAATGTTTCTCTAAATGATTTCGTCTCTGCAGCTCATATTAAAAATAATACAAGATATCGTATATTCGAAATAAAATATATTATTATTATTTATATAATATTCTCTTTTACTCACTTCTGCATAATGAATACTATCTTTCTTTGGCACACATTTAGTATTCCCTTAAATTATTATATCAGTCATAAAATACATCATTACTTTCGCTAAGATTTACACAGATGCGTTGAATTATTTTTCTTAAACGCAGACGCATGCACGGATTAAGGAAGGAAGACCAGTAGTCGAAATCGTTCGCGAAGCTCTCAACTCGTACACTTCATCTTGATCATCGTTTAACGCCGTAACTTTTCAGAGACCTGTAACGTTGTTCTGATCGTTCTCCCAATGTTCTCGCGAATGTTTACTCTGATAAAAGTTTTGAGTTTCCGAAGCGCAAGATCTGGAGGCGATAGGAATATTCATGCGAACGGCGGTCGATTCTTCGCTGTTCGATGAATCTTGAGTTTCGGAACCGCTCGTCTGCTGATCCTCCTCGTTTCTCATGGCGCATATCACGTCCGTAAGGGCCACTATATAATTTTTAGCCAGAGTCAGTGTCTCGATCTTCGAGAGCCGTCTCTCTTTCGTAACGTGCGGGATCACCTCGCGTAGAGACTAGAAAGAAGAAGAAATATCATTGATATACATATGTCTTATTGTTAGTAAGATTAGTTACAATATTGTGTATTTTTTGTACAGTTGGTTCTTCAAGAAAGATCAGAGATGAAAAGGATGTCTCTGTTCTCTGCTTTCTATAATAATCTTTCTTTACCGTTTTATATGAATTTTTTTATCAATATACAGGGTGTCTCAGACCACCCGTACCAGCCGAATATCTCGAAAACTGAGCGAGACAGACAAAAATGTTTCAGACAAAAGTTGTACGGTTTCAAGTAACGCATTACGTAGCAATATCAGAACGACCTTGAATAGCACCGTCAAGGTCACATAAAAATCACTTTGAACTTTTTAAATGGAACCCTCTATTTTTAATTACATATTCTTGTAGCTTACCTCGAGAGCTTTCCAAAACACTATAATTAAGTTATTTTTTATTAAGTACTTTTCGAGTTATAAGGCTTGAAGTTTACAGTATTTTGACATAAAATACAAAATATCGTGTAAAACATTCAGTTTTCGGTAATCTTACCTTAATACTTTTATGCATAGAATAATAAGATCAATTAATTGGTGTAAAAAAACACATAGTTGCTGTTAAGAAAAAATATGTAATTTGCAACATGCAGCTGCATACTTTTTTTGAAAGCAATTATGTGTTTTCTTTACACTAATTGATTGATTTTATTATTCTATGCATAAAAGTATTAAGGTAAGATTACCGAAAACTGAATGTTTTACACGATATTTTATATTTTATGTCAAAATACTGTAAACTTCAAGCTTATAACTCGAAAAGTACTTAATAAAAAATAACTTAATTATAGTGTTTTGGAAAGCTCTCGAAGTAAGCTACAAGAATATGTAATGAAAAATAGGGGGTTCCATTTAAAAAGTTCAAAGTGATTTTTATGTGACCTTGACGGTGCTATTCAAGGTCGTACTGATACTGCTACGTAATACGTTACTTGAAACCCTACAACTTTTGTCTGAAACATTTTTGTCTGTCTCGTTCAGTTTTCGAGATATTCGGCTGGTACGGGTGGTTTGAGACACCCTGTATAATAATGTATTATCTTGTATTCACACACTTGAAACGCATCGTTCAGGCTGTGCATTCGCATACGCTCCCGTTCGTTGCTCTCCAGCCTCCTGAGAGTCTTCTCCCGCGCCGTGTTTCCTCTGGACGGTTTTGACAACTTCAACCCCGACGATTCCGTTCTTTTCGCCGTTCGTCGCACTCCTCTACCGCTCTGCGACGATTCCGTGGTCCATTTTGTCTCCCACGTGTTCTCATTCGTCACTTTAGATCGCATAGTATATTCCTTCCTCCTGATGAAAAAACAATAAAATTTCTGCTGCGTGATTGCGATTTTAAGATAAGATTTTTTTAAAGATATATTTTCTCTGCATATATGTATATATTCTTTAACTTTTATATATTATCTCAAATTTAAATCTTGAGAGAGAAGAATGAGATTGAAGGAGATTAAATGCTTAACATTTTCTATGACTTACCTTTTGCGAATGTTAGGATTGAATTGTTGATTAATCGCTGTGGAAAAAAACGATCCTGCGATCCCTCTCTCGCGATTAATGCTCCATTCGCCGATTTAATACATTTTAAATAGTTGTACCGACGAATTTTTCACGTCAGAATTTTTTCAAAAATTTGAATCCGTCGCTACTCGGTGCCGCGTGTACTTGTTGAGCCACGTTGGAACAACGACTGACGTCGCGACGTCGGGGTGCGGCCGGCGCCGCCTTCCACCCTCGGTATTTTATTACGTACCCTGTGTTCTTTTCTTTCAATAGTCATCGGCGGTTTCACCGACGTGCGCTTTGATACTCGTACAATATATTCTTCAACGATGTAAAATTATAAGAAAAAAATTGATTTTAATATCGCAAAATAGACGCTCCGATATATATCTTGAGAGAACACTTTATATAAATTGTACAATAACTTCACTATTCGCGCGTTTATTTATTTTTTTTTTTTTTTCACAAAGCTTTCTTCTCGCACGACTTTATATCGATATATATTCTCCAAGTATTATTTCAAGTAAGCGTATTTAGTTTGCACTTTTCTTAAATCGCTTTATTTTCTAATCGTAGGAAGCAGATGGAAAAAGCGAGCCGCGAGTGTTTTGTGCTTCGTACACCCTATATATACAACGTTCCAGCATCTATATATGTGAGCGGGCTACAGGTGGGCGTATGACGTAATTCGCCCACGCGGACCCTCCTATCTCTGCCCATTATCGCTCCACTATCAACAGCTTGGGGATGACGGGGGTTTAATATGGATAGCGTTCAGATGCACACCTGTTCGAATTTACAATTCGTATTTAACGATAAACTTATTAAAAAGCTCTTTTCGCAAATTATGCGATAGTGGAAAAAGGAAGATAAAATTTTAATCTAATTCAATGGATTGACAATTATTATTGACAGCGAATTTTAAAGTCTATTCGTTTTTTTTTTTTGCTTTATTTGTCCGTTTTATTTGTCCATTTTACATTTACCGCAACAAGCGTCTGTCTTCTCTAATTCAGATTCCTTATGATTAGCGGTCCACGGCCCGAGACTGATGTTTGCGTAAAAATCCATAGGATACGGTCGTTCCATGTCAAAATCAGCCATCCTGAGAGCGACAGCGCCTTCGTACGGTGTGAGGAATGGTTTCTCGAATGCAACGCCCCAGTCGATGCTCAATCGTGGACACGCAATCTTGAATAAAATACATTAGAAAATACCGATTATAAAAAATTTGTTCGTTTTTTCTCTATATAGAGCTCATTTTAAAATTTTATACACACACACACACACACACACACACACGTTTATTTACCTCTTTTTTTTTAATAATTTGCCTCATATAGCTCTTTATTAAAATAAATATGGTATTTAAAGAGAAAAAAAACGAGTAAACTTTTTGACCAATCTGATACGTTTCTCTTATAGAAATGACCCTACTTGTATAAAAGCATCGATGCCTCTGAACAGCTTGATCTTGTCCGGAAATATTTCCGAGAGCAGTATCACAACGTTTTCCTTTCCCAAGGCGTTAATTCTATTCCGCAAGGTTTTCAATACACTAGGACTGCCCTGTCTGCCCAAAGTGCCGAGTACTAAAGCATATTTGTCAGCCTTTGCGGCGCGTTGTATCGCCTCGTATCTGGTCTTCAGCATCCTCTCGTGATCGTAAAACTCCTCGGTCAATTTCTTCGCGTACGGATCGTACTTGAACGCCCTCAGCTTAGGATTGGCAATCATTGCAGCTTCCAAATGAAAACGGCCGTCCCCTATGTAGATTATTGCATCAGCGCAGCGAACTTGTGGAGCTGTGCATCCTAAAATCTTTAAAAGAAATTAAATTACCCATGGGTATTATCTTAATGCATCTTAATGCAATCTCTACATGCATAGAAAAGAACATATTGTAAGTACTTCTCCAGGACTAAGCGGCTTGCTCTGCGGCACTGAAACTTCGTAACCTTCTCTCCTCAGTTCTGATGCTACTGCTTGTACCGTTGTAGCGAATTGTATTGTACTGACTAGCGCTAACTTTGTAGTGACTGGCAGAGTGGCTTGCAGACAATCCACGCAATGTGCAATATCAATTTTTATGTTAACAAACACATAGAGCACTTTGATGTCAGCAGTCTGATCTATGGGTATAAGGCACGAGTGTCCATAGTGAATCAGAAAGTCTGCATCCAATGCTCTTGTAGTGTAATCATCCACGCAGCAGGCTCCTGTAATGTGATATTGTGAAAATATTGTACGCGTAAGGCATTGAATTTTTAAAATACTTGTATATTTCTACCGTAAGTAACATCAGCCATAATAACAGTCTCTGCTTCAGTAAAGTCTTCGATAATGTCGGCTATAGTTGTGGCATACATTAGAAGACCTTCTGGCATTTGGAGAACCACTCGCTTCGCCTTGGCCTCCCTGATCCTCCATATCGTCTTGTGTATCTCGAAATTATAATTCGACGGCAAGGCTGCTATGGCAGAGTTCAGTAAAGGATTGTTCAAGAGTTCCTCAGGAATTTTACTGGCTCTCATGGGAGCCTTGAAAACTTTACGAACGGGTTTCGCCTTGATAACCACCACGGAGTCGCATTGCTCGGCCATCTTCTCAAACTCGTCGTCAATTTAATTTTCGAAAATGTTCTAACACATGTTCTACGTAAATGTCACGTCGTCGTGTTTAGGTTAAAAACAATCATTGTATAATGTTTTTTTTTTTTAAATACTTTTAACGCGAGAAAGTTATTCGACACATCTAGACTTTTAATATTTATTTCAATATTTATTCAAATTATTTTCTCCAGCTTTACGATAAAGTTATAAGTAACTTTGAGTATATCTTCTAAAAAGCAGGTTACGTCAATACTATCAATATTAGGTTATGAATCGTGATAAACAAGACATCTCGATAATTCGGCAGAGTTTGCTATATATATGTGCGAACTAAAAATTTCGACACAATATATTTTGTAATTATGTTAAATGGACACTCGTGTAAGATATAAATTATTGAAAATTTCCCCCAAAAAAAACTCGTCTAGGTCCCACCGAGATTTGAACTCGGATCGCTGGATTCAAAGTCCAGAGTGCTAACCATTACACCATGGGACCTTGCTTGAAAATCTCTCTCTATATCGTCCATTTAAATATTTTTACTCATATCGTACATTCGTCTCGATTTCCTTTCACTACCTTTTTTCTTTTCCTCCCTTCCTTTTCTTCCGCGCCTAAAATTCTCCAAGCTCTCTTTTCTATCAATTCTCTTGCCTTTTATTCTTGCCTTATCGATCTCCGTTCGACTCTACAAAAGTTTCAAATAGTTCGATTGACCAATCAGGGCTGCGTTCCAAAATTTATTCCTTAGGGTAGAGTAGCGTTTGCTTGACCAATCAGAACAAAGAAATTTGTATTTCTTTGTTCTGATCGGTCAAGCAAACGCTACTCTACCCTAAAGAGTAAATTTTGGAACGCAGCCCTGGACGAAAAGATTTTTTTTGCTCCGATTGTGGTCAATTTAAACCTAATCTAACCTAATCTGAAATCCTTTGAATTTGAAATCTTTCGCTTTTCATCCAGTCCCATGTGATCGTAATAATCAGAAACGCGTCGCATCATGGATGCTCACGATCTTTTTAAGAAACTCTCGGCCGGCGCAAGATTCGACACAAAACGCTTTCGACATGATGCAGAAAAATTTCGGGTAATTGATTATTTATTCTTTTTTTTTTTTGTCGACGGTGCTTCCAATTCTGTGAAATTATTTGGCACATTTACATTTAGATTCTTTCTCTTAGAGGTTAATTTCAAGCATATACACGTGTGTTTGTATATATTATATTTTTATATAATATATAATAGATAATATATATAATTTGATATAATATATAATAGATTTTTATATTATATGTTTATATAATATTTTTCAGATGGTGAAACCGAGCAAAAATGACATGAGCATTAAGAAGGAAAAGATAAACGATGAACTATTAGAGCCTGATAATAATGTAGATAATAATACAAAACGAAAGCGTCGCAAGGATGAAAACGAGGATGTTGTTGAGATAACATTGCTGAATGAACTGTCAGCGCCGAGAGATGGAAATGTTAAGAAACGTAAAAAGATTGCAACTGCTGACAAGATATTGAAGTTAGAACAAGAAAAGGTGTGAAATCTATATAATTAACTGAATATAAATAAACAGAAAATTTCCTCTGTGTATCTACAGCGCTTCTTGTTTTTCAGATAAATCAAATGAGGAATGCGAATCGCATTTCAGTTACGGGTAGCCATGTACCTAAATTAATATTAGAATTTGATGAATTAAGAACGAATTATCAGGTGCCAGTAAACTTGTTGAAGAATATGAAAGACAGTGGATATATACTCCCAACCCCGATACAAATGCAAGCAATGCCAATTATGTTAGAGGTAAAAAAAACTAGTTTTTACAATAAGATTATAACTAACATTACAGATATTTTAGTTTTTTTTCTTCTATTGTTAACAGGGTAGACAAATATTGGCTTGTGCTCCGACAGGATCGGGAAAAACTGCGGCATTTCTGTTACCTGTCATTTACAGCTTACGGGGACCACAGAAGAAAGGTTTTCGTGCTGTTATTCTAAGTCCTACAAGGGAATTGGCTAAACAGACATATAGAGAATGCCTAAAATTGAGTGATGGCTATGACTTTAGAATTCACATAATTGGCAAAGTAAATCAGGCTCTTACCAAATACGGACCCTCAAGCTCGCAAAAGTTTGGTGAGTGCAATAGATGCAAAGTTTTTGATAGAAATTTCCGATCTTTAATTATTTTTTTAACAAATTTGTTCCAGATATTTTAATTACTACGCCAAAGCGATTAGTTTTTCTTTTAAATCAAGATCCACCAGCCATTTCGTTAAATAAGTATGTCTTTTACAAACAATTATAATTCATTGGATAATTATAATCATATTTTTTTAGATGCAATAATATTCGTTTTTTATTTTTACAGCGTGGAATGGTTGATTGTGGACGAAGCGGATAAACTTTTTGAAGAAGGGATACGCGGATTTAGGGAACAATTGGATGAGATTACAAGAGCTTGCACTAATAAAGATTTACGTCGGGCTATGTTCAGTGCGACAAACACCCCCGCGGTTTCAAAGTGGTGCCGCCATAATATGAAAGGACTCGTAACAGTAACAGTTGGACACAGGTATAATAAATGCCATGTTATCTTGACGCATTTAAAAAAAAAAAAGTGGAAATTATTAATAGTTTTTTATCTACTTATAGAAATGCAGCTACAGATATGGTAGATCAAGAAATCCTGTTTGTTGGCAGCGAAAGAGGCAAATTGCTGGCATTTAGAAACATGATTCAGAAGGTACGATCAATTTATAATTCAATTGCAATACTCTATATAATACTTTGAGGATAGTGTGTTTTATACATTTTTTAAAATTATTAACAAAGGGTTTATCACCACCGGTCTTGATATTTGTGCAAAGTAAAGAGCGGGCTCAAGAGCTTTTCAATGAGCTTATATACGATGGAATTAACGTGGACGTTATTCACGCCGATAGGACAACGACGCAGGTATAGTTAACAAGAAAGTGCGTTCATAAAATTGTAATTTTAAAAATACACACAATGATCACATTGTATTTTTCCAGCGAGACAATATCGTGCGTTGCTTCAGAGAAGGACAGATTTGGGTCTTGATCTGTACAGAACTGATGGGCAGAGGTATAGACTTTAAAGGCGTAAATCTCGTTATAAATTATGATTTCCCGCCGTCTGCCATCTCTTACATTCACAGAATAGGTATATACCAGTGAACTTTCTCTCTTAGGACAGCGTTGTTCCGTTTCTTTATAATATGCGGAATATTTTGAGGCCATTCTCCTTCCTTTTCCCCTCCCACTTCCGCTATTGTTAAGCGTATTCCAGACAGCAACTTTGACTCCTCTTTTGTGAATTATTTTGCGTAGTACTAACAATAGAGAAAAAAGCCACGCTCACGTTCTCTCGTGGAATACAAAGAATGCTTATCGATTTATCTTACGCTATAACGGTAAGACAGTATTTTCGCGAAATATCACCGGGAGTGCGACTGCACTTTAGAGAAACGGGACGACGCTGATCGGTGAAAGTGGTCATCTTCTCATTTGAACTTATTTTCCGAAACAGGTCGTACCGGACGCGCCGGTCACAAGGGAAAAGCCATAACGTTCTTCACTCAACAGGATACGTTGAACTTGCGAAGGTACGTGTGTCATTCCGTTCTCTTGTATCCGCGTTATATGTATCACAGCGAAGCAGTAATATGTAAAGTACCGCGCGCTTCTTCTCTCTTCTAGTATCGCGGCGGTTATGCGCGCGTCTGGATGCGACGTGCCGGATTATATGCTGGCTATGAAGAAGCACAGTAAGAAAGAACGACGTAAGCTCGAGCGTACGGCACCCGCGCGCGAAAGGATATTAACCGTCCCCACGTATAAGCGACGTAAGCGGAAATCGCGTGAAATCGAAAAGAAAGCAAAGCCGGAGAAGGAAACGTAGAAGTGTGAGTACGATAATCATAATATGGCCTTTTCATAAGTCATTGTGAAATATTCATAGACATTGTAAATGCAAGATCTTTCTGTAAAAGAGAAGAATTTTTTGTATTTAAAATAGAATATCTGTATAAATGTAAAAAAGGTTTTGTAAAATTTCAAAGAGTTTGTATAAATAATTTATTCGTATATAACAATACCTATAACTTTATGTAATATTTTTACATATAAATCCCTATTAAATATGGCATCCCTTTTACTTTAATGCAAATCTTTAACAACTGTGTATACTTTTTTAAACATTAATATAAAGTTCATCAAAATACTTTGTCATGGACTTGTATGCAGAGTTTACTTTGGAATCCTGTTGTTTTTGGAAGAGCTAAAAATATTATCACACTGCATTACAGCACTGAATAATTGACACAGTATAATGTCGTGTTTTTCCGAAGGCACGAATTGGTGTTTTCATCCCTAACAAAGGTATCTTATTTTTTTATTGCTCATTTTTTGATTTCACAAATTGGCAAATCTCACTAGCTTGTATAACGCGATCTACGTTTCGAACAGCCAGTCGCATGGTAATTTTGGCATTTTATTTGCTGGCCATGGAAGATATCCTGCCGTCTTGAATACCCAATAGTCATACGACACTTTGGCTATCAAGCCTATTAAAAGTATCACCTCGGTAGCAATAATATAATATATATAATCCGTCCAGTCTCCCGGATACACGCACATCTTTGACGGCTCTAGATCAACAACTTTGTCCTTTACATTTTCGCACATTACTTCGTCGGAGTCTAATATTCGTGTTTGCAACCATGCCTAAAACAAAAGGAAATGAAAATTATTCTCTTCATTAGAATTACATCTTATACTTGTGTGTGTAATTTTTTGTTTTCTTGTAAAAATCATACCTTTAAATACTTTGCGGTATTACAGTCACAATGCAATTTGTTGCCTCCTAGTCTGACGAGATTTCTTGAACTCATGAAATTCTTATTATGAGCGCTTGGACTTAATATATATGTTGGCAGCTAAACATACGTTGTTACATTTAGGATTGTGCACTTGATATCATCAAAGAATTAAATATGTTTTTTCACTCACTGATTTAATTTTATTGTATCGTAAGCTCAGCAAAGCATAATTATCCAGGAACTTGGAACCCTCCAGCTTGTTTATCGAAGAAATATTATTATAGTCTGCATAAAACTCTCGTAGATCCTCGTAACACGGATTAGTACTCAGGTCATCTAGAACGGTGATCTGAAAAAAAAAATCCAGAGAACAATTTACATTACACTGAAATTAATGAATACACGATAAAAGAAATATTACAAACATACATTATTACAGGAAACATTAAGTGCTATTGTGTTTTGTGGCAATTTCTCGGGTAATTCCGTCAATTGCATTCCACTGCAGTCTACATTTACAGCATGAGTAGGTGGCTTGCCTTCGATAATATCCAGTCTTTTAATATCACATTGACATTGCCAGGTATCACCTTTTGGACATTCTGTTTGCAGCTGAAGGTCAAAACTAATTCAGATTATCTCATATGAAATCTTACAATATTACACACACATACATAAATACACACGCAAATATATATATTGAAACATACCAAACTGAGATAAAGCACTTGTGTAAGAGGTACACGTTCGGTGGTGTTGAACCAATGCCATGTCGCCAAGGAAGAGCACGCTGTCTCGTTTTCACGATTAAAAGTGATTTGCTTTTCGCCCGTTTTATTGATATACTGATATACATCGTGGCACGAAAGTGTGTTTGTTCCTGCACAGAAAGGGACAGTACGTTAATATAAATATATGTTTACTGTTTCATCAAGAGATAACAACGCATCGAGCTATTTTACCCGAAATGTCTAGCCAGAATTCCCGGCCGTTCATCGTATTCAAAGCTGGAAGGTGAGTGAGTTTATTATAAGACAGATCCAAAGTGGTGAGCTGCGCTAATCGTGTCAACGAATTATTCTCTACCTCCATCAGCGCATTATTCGAGAGATTCAGGCACTGTGTGGGCGTCATCATGCGAAATTGTCCCTGCACCTTTTTAATCCTGCCATCGGTTATGGCCAGGGACTTCAGCATCCTCCAACGAATTTCGCTTACGTCAAATACATCCAAAGTTGCGTTACGTATATGTACATAACTTATGCTCGAATGTTGAAATCCTAAGAGGCATAAGATAAAAATAGAGTAATGACAATGCTCGATCGCATGACTTGTCACATCTAAATTTATGCCATTCAGCGAGATTCAATGGAGGATTTTCTGCACTGTAATGCCCACCTATGCAAGAAAGTCCATACTCTAAAGCCTGTTCGTCTATATTACAGCAAAGCGCAGCGTTCCCCTCGGGTCCATTCGCGAGGGTGATCCTCTTGCAGGGACATCTATCCGACTCTATCGGGCAGTCTATCGGCTGTCTGTAAAAACACGGTTCCGGAAGGGAGCTGGAGACACCGCTCGACGCCTGCTGCTGATCCTCCTCCTCTGTACGTGCGCTGGCTACTCCAGCGCATAGGCACATTATCATGGCTAACCACTGCATCTGCATATACGATATACAATACAATTATTGCAAACAGCTGTGCAGCTTCAAATATTTAATCTATCGCTTTTAAAAGCGCGCGCAATAATTTATTACCTTCAATATTAATCGCTCCAGCGTGTAATCAGCGATTCGTTAATAAATTAGTTTGTACAGAGCGCTCTATTCCGTATTTTAATAGCGATGCGTCTCTCGTTTGCGAGAGAGAGAGAGAGAGAGAAAGAGAGAGAGAGAGCGCAAATGTGTAATTAGCGCGATGTAACAACGTGTATTTTCCCCGTTCACGGGGCTAATTCAATGAGCATACTTGATTACTCGTGGAGGCCCTCGCACTATCGCATAGCACAAACGAATTAATTCGTTTAACCGCGACCACTCTCCAACCACCTCGGGTCGCTCGGGTTGACCTGTTGATGAATCGAAATTGCTCGGTCGCGAGGGTTCGCGCGCGTTCATTACACTCGCTCTTGACGCTTGACGCGCGCGCGCGAGTGCGCCAATTAAGCGATAAACGAGGGGGAGAGGAAACGAAGCATCACGCAAAATATTTCGCACGTAAGCGTTTCGTAACTTTGTTTGTTTTCTTTTGTAAAATATATATTGAAAAATACATATTATATGTCAAAATAAATGTTATGATCGATCATTCGCGTCGCGCGATGATAATAAATCTTATAATGCGCTACATAAATCTTATTTCACGATAATCTCGATATTTTGTAAATATACGCATATTTATGATAAGCTAGAAACCTTCTAGGGCTTAAAATCTGGAATCTCTTTGATTGGTTCCGCCATTTTTGGTCAGAGAGAATCACAGCCAATCGGTAAAAAGTCGAGAAGTGTCTAGACTCGTTTTTTAAACTAGAGTCCCTAGAACTAGAGACACTTAGCCTAGAACTATGCTCGAGCGACCTCTATCAATCATTTGAAACTTTTCACAATGTCAGTTCTCGATAGAAAATACAAAAAGACAGAAAAAAGGAAGAAAAATAGAAACTGATAGAAAAATGCTTCGGCTTGAGCGCAAACGTCAAAGAGATGTCAAATTCGATGATGTCGTAAAATTTATCTCTTCCCCGCGATAAGATTCGGCCTATTGACGTCGTTTAATAATAATATCAGATATGTATACCGATATGGCACGTATTAGCCATACCACGAGGACGACGACGACGAGGACGAATAGCCAGTTTATAACCTAAAATCTCGTATTCGCACGTATGATCATCGCCTCTTTTTCATGTAATATATTATAGCGGAAGAGTACACAGCGATATGTTGAAGCACGTAACCATGGACGACACGTACGAGCTGAACTTGAAGAATGTAGTCAGCTGGATCGCGTCCAGCGCGTTAATTTTCGGCGCTGTTATACCTTATGTGCCGCAATACAAGGAGATTAAGAGGAAGGAGGACGCGGAAGGATTTTCCCTCTACGTTTGTCTCACCCTTCTAATCGCCAACACGCTCCGTATACTATTTTGGTTTGTTTACTTGCAAGATTGTCATGTCTTATCAGACATGCATTCTTCCATAATTCTGTATTCCATACGTTTTATGTTTCTATTCGCGCGATAAAAATAAAGTATATCGAATAAGGTATTTTTTACTCACATTGCCATTGTGTTTTTGTTTGCAGGTTTGGCAAGCGTTACGAGCTCCCGCTTTTATTGCAAAGTTTACTGATGATCGTGGCGATGTTTGTTATGATTAAGCTATGTATCAATGTGCAAAACAGAACGCAGATAATCAAATCAAAAGAGCGTGTACTTACGGGTAAGTACATTGTTGTTGTGTGTATACGAGTATAGAAATGAAGAATATATATAATAATGTATGCGCGCTTATGAATAATTTTTCTATTTTGCAGATTTGGATGCTAGATTCTTTTGGAAATGGACAGACTTCAAGTCCTATCTAGGTTTCATGATTCTATTTGCCGGTATAGGCGGCCTGTTAACGTATTTATTTATGGATATACCAATGTTTGTCGAAATTATTGGATTCTTAGCGGTATTGATAGAGGCTATGCTAGGAGTTCCACAATTTCTCCGTAATTCGTCTAACAAATCGACTGTAGGGATGAGGTAAATAAGATAGATTTAGATAAAAAAGGAAAAAATAGCATATATATATCTCAGAATCAATTTATTTCATTTCAATTTCAGTATAACTATGGTGGCGATGTGGACCGTGGGAGATATTTTCAAAACGTGTTATTTCGTTCTGAGGGATACTCCCGTGCAATTTCAAGTGTGCGGTGCTCTCCAGGTCACGATTGATATCGCTATTTTAGCACAAGTGTACCTTTATAAGACTAATAACAATGTACATACGAGAGCTCCCATAAGATCGGACTAAAGATTATCCAACAAGTTATCTCTTTTCTAAATCTATGGACGTAGATTTTTTTATTTCTCAGTGTCAAGAAATTTAACGAAATCTAGAAAGAATATATTTTTATATTGATTAAACTTGAATCGCAAAGCGAGGTGTATTTGAAATAGACTAATTTTCCTAACATTTACCAAACAAAGTGCAGTTAATATTTTGATAACGATTTAGACGTTTGTCAATTTAATATATAAAATATATTATATTTAAAATATATAATATATTAATATATATATATATATATATTTTATCATTTTATAAAATTTACATTTAACGCATTATTCACGTTCAATATCAAATGTAACCATCTGTTCCTCATTTTACACTTAAGTATAACTATCGCACGTTACATTTTATTGCATTGTATACAATTGTGTATATGTTTTGTATATATGTACTTCCACATTTTTTTAATGAGAATATACAGACGAATGGCGGGAATTTAACACGTGTCCGTTGCCTAGTGACAAACTGTCAACAAAAAACTTGTGAATGAGCAGACATGGCATAGCTACATAGCTTCCGTCTAAGGAAAGAATGGCAAATTTTTAACGTCACCGAATCATTTTACATCGTCCAAAATTTTTTAAGAGAGAAAGCTTCTGTTTTAATAATTATTTCTCATCAGGCCATAATCACTGAAAATTGTATATTTGAATTTTTCGTCAGAAATGACAAGATGCATGAGAAAGGAGGTTAATCTAAAAAGCAGCAGTGAGTATTTATCGTACATGTCGCGTGAATATTTCGACTCGTAATCGGAAATGTTAAAATTGTAAATCATTATTTGCAGCCTACAATCAAACGGGACAGAAATATTTCGACCAATTGATGGCGTATAATTCGATGAGCGCGCATTTACGACGAATATTATTGGCAAAGAGCGTAGTCGATTCGAGAAATAAAAAATACTTGTTGAGGAAAAATCAGCGGTGCAAGGTACAAGAAACCGGCTATAAGAGAGCCTGTTCGCGTCCTGAAGTGACAGACGATGTGATCGATAGATTGGCCTACGATACTCTGCATCATCCAATGGTAAAGTTCAGCGCGCATAATTAGCATACAAGATCTGAAAAATAATTCTAATTACAAGCGACAAAATAACGCGTAACGATTTTTCAATTAATTAATCCGCGTGATTTCGGAAATTATAAGACGTTCGATAACAATGATTTTAAATGTTGGTACTTTTAAATTTCGTCACAGGATATATTAAGAATGAATTTAAAACCGAAGCATCTGGATTGTTGCAATTATAATTTAGATAGTCAGCAATCGAGAGTTTATAGTGACCGAACGTGTTGCGGAGAGAACGATCGAATGGGTCATCGATCGACTTCGAAGAATCGAAGAACGGCGTCACCGGCGACGACACGTTCGCCGAAACGTAAAAAGTTTACGCCGAATTCCGCTTGCGGAAAAGAAATGAAATCCATGCGAGAGACCCCTTACATAATCAGTCCGTCGACATGTTATTCGCATCAGAGGTGAGAACGGCGTTAAACATTAGGGCCTCAACACAATATAAAAGTACAGGGAATAGAAATGCAGAAGAGAAACCTATGTAATAAAACTAAATCAGAATGTAATTAGTCAAGTACAGGCAATAGAGAACAGAAATCCAACGTGTTGGAAATTCTGTTTTTATTGTATATTTCATATTTCACAGTTTCTGATAAGGGTTGAAATATGATTATTGTGTTATTCCCTGTTCCTATTGCCTGTACTTTTGTATTGTGCGATAGACCTTAAAATTTCAAGCTACTATAGTTTACATTTTGAGTTTCAAAATTTTCCATTTTTCCATAATTTTCCGCGCGCTCTTAAAAATTCGTAGTATTTGCATTCAAGCCGAATCGTTCATCTCTTTTCTTTCTTATTCCCGTAGAAAATGCAGGTACGAGAAAGATTCGTTCTTCGTCCCTTGCACAACTACTGCATTAAGCTCATCGGTATTTAAAACAGGATCTCAATCCCTGATGCAAGAAACGAACCGTCACTCGATATCCTCGAATGCCTCGCAGTGCTACGATTTCGATTGCGACGACCAATCTGTCGAATCAAAACCCGTCTCGAAACAACTCTTATCCCGAAAAGAGGAAGAGAAGAAATACGTCAAATTCATCTACGACATTACCAATGAAATAATACAGAGAGGTCTTTATACCGATAATGAACTGCAAAATGTGTTCAAGAAGCATATCGATCGATATAAAGGAATACTAAACAAGGTGTGAATAATAATGTGTTATCGTGATATGAATGTGAAAAGTAATGTTTCTCAGTATCTTACAACATAAAAAAAATTAACGATTTCTCTCAACATTTATTACGATATTTTTAAGGTTTTATTTTTCGCGATATAAAAGATTTTCGACAAAAAGTTTTTCAAATCTTTTCTTCGCTCCAGAATAAAATGCTGTACGAGATCTACCAGTTAAAGATCTCCTTGAACATGACGGACGATTCAGACACGGATGATGAACTGGAGGATCTGATTCAAGCGCAAAAATTGTTGAGCGTATCGGAGATCAGACCGCCCACACCGCCGAAAGTTCTGAATGACAATAAAGTAATGGAGAAGCTGGAGTCTTATCGGAAAATGAATGACAGATCGTGCGTCCGAAGAACAGTGACGCTGATCGACGCAAATCCGGACCTGCTCGTCACGGAAAGAGATGTGCTGATGTCATTGGTGGAAGTGGGCCTCGATCCCAAACAGGTTCAATATATCTGTAAGAATCTGCGCGACAAGAGCAGAGACACGGTAAGATAATTTGACGAATCTCTTGCGAAACGAAGATAACGTAATTCGCTCTCTCCTCTCTATCTAGACGCAAACAGACGCGGAAGCTTCGTATCCTTTGGACTTGAAAGTGGACGATCCAGAGGGACTGCGAGAAAACGACAGACAGATTTCTCCCAAGGTCGAAACGGTCGAGAGCGCCCGCGATTCTGTCGCGAATGATTCGCCCAGGTCTTCGGAGAAACAGGAAGCCAGCTCTTCAACGTCGAATCTAGTGTCCGCACAAGACGAGACGATCGAAACGAAAGAGAAGATAGAATCTCAAACTACACTCGAAAATGACAAGGTGGACTCGTAAACTGACCTATTAGATAGTTTTGCGTTTCACCGAACTCGTTTCTATTTCTGTTGTCAAGAAACATTTGATTTCAATGCAACGCTCGTTATAATATCGCTTTTATACGTATATCATGTTTGAATAACTTATTGTGTTAGCAACGAAATAAACATTGGATATGCAATTTTTTAGTTCGTGCAAAAAAAAAAAATACGATTCACTTTTCGCTTGACAAAATCGCCGATGTTAAATAATGTAGTACAAGAGAATCAAGATGTACACACTGATTATCTCATTCATGTACACATTTCTTTTATTCGTATATATATATTTCTTTTTTTTACATTGAATTTCACGATACGTCTGTGTGAGAATCTGTCGCATTTCCAATAAGCTGAATTCTCACAGCAGAGGTAAAATATACACACAGTGGAAAAATAGACATATATATTTATACCCGTACATGTACAACCTTTTGTGCATATCTATGTACAGATATACAAATGTTACGCATTTGTACAGCAGGAGATCTCTACATGACACATCGTCTGGACATATCTTTAATATATATCTTTAATATTATAGCATAATTTTTCATGCTAGAGAGAGACAAGATAAAATAGCTGGATACGATATGTCTTATGCGCTTTGTTCGCTTTTATCTACAACTGGCTCTACTTGTGCATTCTGTTTTGTACATGAGTTTCATCCTCTTTATCCGGTATAACTGAGGTATTTTACAATTATTTAGCATCGAGAAGGTAACTAAATAATATCTCATTTGGTATCTACCTGCGATAGAATTCAATAAATCAATAAATGTCTACTATGAATATAACAGCGGTGGTTCTCTCGTCACCTACATGCAAAAACAAGTTATATAAAATGTTACATATAACATAATCAAAATAAATTGCATTTATTGTTCGAGCTACACGTTTTCATATTTAATTATATGAATTGAAAACACTTTGTACTATGCATTGATACTCTCAGTACAAATAAATTAATACACATTCTGTGAAAATTCTGTAAAAATTCACAGAGACTCTCTGGTAAACTCAAAATATTAATACTACAGCTTTTTTTTTTAATTAATAAAATAAAAATGTCTAACAATTTAATGCTATTCTACAGAACAAAAATGAAAACATATACTCGAAAAAGAAAAAGACATATAATGTGTATATATGTATATAACGTGTGTGTGCTACACACACACAACATAACAAACTAAATTTCATTTAGCAATTGCTTATCAATATTGAGTCGCTTTTCATAGCGTTAAAAAAGATCAATACGACATGCATTCACTCATTAGCTACCATCGGACGCGTTTGAAGAACAGTCTTCGAGTTCCGGCGCGTTTGGACCTCTGTCCAATATGCGCACGAGTTCTGTTACGTGTCTTATTGTAAAATCTGGCTTGGGATCGTCTCCCGAAAGGCGAAGTTTATCTGCGATGGGTATCCACACAGTCCCACGCAGTCCAGCCTCGATTCCACCTGTATATCGATAATTAATACAGCTCGTTATTATTATTATTATTTTTTTTACAAATTTGTCTTTAGACTATCTCTCTTTTTCCTCTCTCTCTCTTTCTGGATGTTTATGAGATTGTTAAAATTGTTTTATTTAACTCTACCTAAAATATCGGTTTCCAGCTTGTCACCGACCATGATGCATTCCTCGGGTCTCACGTTAAGAAAGTGGCAGGCCTTTTGAAATATCTCCGCCTCCGGTTTCTCCCAGGGCAAATCACCGGACACCAGGATGACGTCGAAGTACTGTTCCAGCGACAGCTTGTGTATTTTCTCCCGTTGAGCGTTCGACGGGCCGTTGGTGATCAGGCCCAGCAGATACTTCTTTCTCAATTGACGCAGCATGGAAACCGTGTTCGGTGCCAATACCATATAATGGTATCTTAAATAGAGCCATCTTTCGTAAATCCTTTTCGCCAAGGGCGAGTATTTGTCGCCCAGCGCCTTGCTCCAGAGAATGGTGCGCCAAGCGTCCAGAGTAAGAGTCGCGTTGTCCGGACATTTTCTGAATTGCTTCAGAAATGCGGCTGTTATCTTGGCAGACGCGTCTTCCGGGATGCCATATTCCCGCGTCAATTCCTCAGCAAGCTGCAGGTAAATGTATATGCAATAAAGAATCGTTAGCTCTCTTTCAAGTTCGACGTTTTGTGATAAAAAGAATGGCGAGAATGAAGAACTGAAAATGTGAAGAAAGAGATGAAAGAATGAGATTTCCACACTCAATAAAAATGTGCATGTAAATCAATGTGTAAATGACTCTCTTGCTTATATCGCAAGGTAAAAAAAAAATCTCCCTTCTCCGTTAAAGGAAAAGAAATTAGAATTAGAAGTGTTAGCGAGAGAGAAGCGATTTCCTAATAGATATAAAGTATAAAGTAGTTGAAATGTGAAAGAGAGACGAATATTGAATGTGGAGTTCATTAATCAACGAAGGTCTCTCAGGACGACAGGATTATACAGTATAGGAATATTTAGGGCACTTAATTCATTATTAATGATTACCTAGAAAATGCATTGATTCATTGAAATACTCGAGCCGATTAGTGGACACTCGAAGTGGCACCCGCGGACGTTGCTGTAATCACAACAAAATCAGTTGTGCCAACAACAACAACAACATGATTTATTATTTCCAAACCCTATAAGTTGTAGTTAAAAGATTTCTGGATATTAAGAAACATAGATTTGAAGATGAATCAATCTGACGTCTACATAGATATCAGCTGTGGCTATTTGTGCGAAATTGTCTCGGATATCCAGTAATCTTTCTTTAATATCTTTGTTAAAAATAACTTCATTAAGAAAATGTGTTATACAGGCAGATCAGTGATAGAATGGATGATGGAGTGATGAAATCAAGCAAACGTTTAAAAAATTCTTCCATTTAATAGGAAAGTGTTTTTCTGTCATTACAAAATCTCTTGTCATCGAAGCATTTTAAATATCGATAAGTAACATCAACACAAAGACAATCTCCGCAATGTACACAGCAAAATAAAAATAAAAAAGTATACTTGATTACAACTCGTAGACAAACAAAGTATACGTACGTAAAACGTCGTGTAAAATCAAGTAAGTATACTCTTCGTATATGCGCGATTTTACGAAGTCAAACGAAACGTCTCTTTCTTGCTTGCCAGGAAACTATTTCCAGACATGATGCAGTCTAAATTTAACACTGGACTACGCGCGCATACGTATTTCGAATATCACATATGCGGGAGATAGATACAATAATAAACTCAAGTCGCAAAATATCAGGAAAGCAAATACTTACAAAGCTAATTTTTTTTTTTTGTACAAAAGTTAGATTAACTGTCCGCGCCTCTCGATCGATATCAATTCCTTGCTACAATATATACTTATATAAAATCTCTTTACATCATTCGCGCAATACAAGAATCAGAAGAAGCTACGCGATAGCAGACGTTTCTCAGTTCTAATCCCCGAAAAGACGCTTTCCAAGCTCCATCATGCGATGATTCCGACAGACGATTAACGCGCCGCTCTTTTTCAGCACCGGCGCGACGCTATCGTCGGCCTTCTCCAAGTGACACAGCAGATCCTCGAAGGCGGACTTGACGTTCGTCTCCAGACCGCCGATCTTCACTCGCTTCAGCGTTTCGATGATGTCCTCCGCCCAGCCGGACTCTACCGTGAACTGCGACAGCCAAGGTATCACTTGCAACACACCGGCCATCGTCTGCATACCCAGAAACCAGAGCTCCATCAACTCCATCCAGTGTTCCTTGTATGACATGGAGACCACTAGCTCGGTGGGATCGTTGCTCTCATCGATGATGTACGCGTCCCACAGGAATCTTATAGTGGCCTGAATGTAACGGCATATCGAGAAGTCATTCTTTTTAATACGTTTCGCCTGTTGCTTCATCAGCAACAGACCTAGAACCGCCAAGTGACCGTGCAGCACGAGATTCTCGGGGATTTGTTTCAACTCTGGCAGATTGTTGTAGATGAACTTCAACAGTGAGACGAACGTCGGCGACTCCTCCACCAACTTTGACTCTAGCACGGTAATGTTCATCAGGACGTTACAGATGGACACCATCGCGGTTCTGGAGTCCTTCATTTCCTCCAAAAGATGAAAATCCAGCTCCTCCGTGCGATTGCCATCCTGCAGAAGCTTCAGACGCTCCGATCTCGGCACCGGTGGCCTCTTATAGTGCACGATGGTCCAATGATAGGATAGACACTCGAACAGGACCTCGTCCTGCTTGTGCTGAAGAAGAATTTTCCTAGCGGATTCTTCCACGGCCAGATAACACAAAGCGGGCAGCAATAGTCTCAGTATGTCGACCTCGCTCATCGGATCATGAGCGATCGGTTCGCCGGTCGACGTCCCTTCGTCCGCTTTAGCTTTAGACTTGGCCTTCTCAGCCATCTTCCTGTTTCGATGCGCATAAAAGGTATCGTTGGCCACCGTTAATACGTACGGCAACACGGCGTAAACCTGAGGACGCATCGCGCTCGTTTCTTGCGCCAGCCAAGCTGTAAGTACCCGGACAAGGGCGCATACAAAGATCTTTTCTTTCACATCCGTCAACGGCTTCATCTTCGACACGGAGCTCAGCAGACCGATAACGGCCGCGAAGGCGCCCTTCAGGGCTGTGTACAATGACTGTTTTTCCTTCTGCTCTAAATCCAGCTGATCCGTAACGATGTAGCCGATTGAAACCTCGAGAATGACAAAACATGCCGTGATCAAATCGGCGTTAGCGATGACACCCTTGAGTTGTTTGTCCTCCAACTGCATTCTGACCTCGATCGACGCCAACTGAATGAGCAACAGAAAATAAATCTTTGGTTTCTCCTTATCGATCATGGCCCAATCCGCTCCCAGCAAATCCATCATCACGGACGTGAGTTTCAAGGCTGGATCGCGCTGCTTCTTGCTGATTTTCGATCCTAGAATATCGCTCAGGCCCTTGTGAATACTCAGCGTCCAAGATTCCTCCTTCGCGGTCGCGAAAGAAATCACCTCCTTCCTGCAAGATTGTAATAAGGCCTGCAGAATAATACACAGTTCGAATTTCCTCTCCGTGTGATCGGTCTCGAAGTCGAGAGCAATTTTGTTCATTATCGTGTGGAAAGGTGCGGTGTCCGTCGAGTCCCAGGCTTTCGGTCCGAAGCTATTGACCAACGTGACGAGGATATTCAACGCCTCGTCCGTTTGAAAGCTCTTCTCCGCGTATATGTCGCACATCTTCGGGATCGCTTTCTGCTCGAGCAACGCTTTCTGCCCGGGTGGATGTTGCGCGATACATTGCAAGCAGGTGTAAGCCTCGCTGACGATGATCAGCGTGTCGTCCGGCGCGTCCTCGTCGGCCTGCGACACTATCTCGAGGAGAGCCGGGATATGTCCCACCATGTCTGGATGAGAGGCCAGCTCGGGTTCTTGACAGAACGCGGAAAGGACGGACAATGCCACGGATTTGTAAACCTGCGGCGGACAATCCACGGGCACGCTTTTCGTAGACAGCAACTTCCTGAGAAACTTGGCTCCGATGGCTTCGAAGAGCATCCTCTTGGCAGCCGGGGTGCAATCCTTGCCGTCCACGAGCTTGGTGACCATAAACAGCGCGGCGAACTTCTCCGAGTCCGTGTCCACCGCCTTTAATACAGCCACGCATTTTGTAACGCCCTCCGGTATACTCATAGTGTACCTTGATTGTTACAACAGAGTATAGAAGAAGAAGAAGAAAAAAAAAAGAAAAAGATACGTCTGTCTTCAAGTAAAAAAAAAAAAAACTGACTACGTTTCTTTTATATTACTGTTCCAGCACGACGTAACGCGATATCATCGACGTCGCGCGAGAGGAGACTTTCCGAAACGTCTGTCGTTCTCTTGGATAGGCGTCACCGGCTGTCGCGCAGCATAGTCGAGAGCCAACTGGCAGATCTCCCGAAGAACGGCTCCTCTCGCGCTGCCTAGCCTTGCCCTTTGACACACTCACCGGCCGAAAATAACCGCCAAACGAATCGCGCACACGTGGAACACGCGTACGCGTTCCGCGGCTCGTTGCAGTTGCTCCTGTCTTTCACAGTGTTCCTTTGAAGCGCCGATATCCGGAGTATAGCGGGAGCTTTGAGCGGGAGTATTCCGGTCGATGAATAACCTCAAAATTATCTTTCGCTCAAATAGACGTCGGAACGATACCTCACACACACACACACACACACACACACACACACACACACACACACACACACACTCACACTCACACACGTGTGTCTTCCGGAATCGATTAGTCGCTCGTCTTCGGCAGAGCGATAAATGTTCCGTCACGTGATCAGAGGAGACGATATATATATCTCTTCGATCTTAAATTGATTACACCACAGAGCATGATTAATTCCTCGCGTGAACTTTGCCCCAGGCCGTGAAATTTTCCACGAGTACAATGTCAGTTTCTATAGCTGCACTTTTTGCACCTTTTCTTGCGCCTACAGTAAGAAAAAAATGCATATATACGTTCGCGTTAAAAGATACGATAGCTTGGAAGAGAGTGCAGCTAAAAAAACGGAGAAAGATTATCCTAAAATATTTCCGCGAGAATCCGGGGAGGGTAGACGCGAGACGACGATGCCGAAAATAGCCGTCGAATCGCAGAGAAAGCGCGCTATATCGGGGAGTCGGCTCGTATTACACACGAACGAAGAGGGGAAAAGGATACGATTAACGACTTCTATTCTTGCGACGTGTTACGATGCGAATACATACATACATACGTAGGTAGATATGTAAATAAACGTCGTGGGAGAGAGATTGTGCGACTCGCGTGAAGCAATGCGCGAATACGCGCGAATAATACACGCTCGCGTGATCTCTCGCAGCAGCAGATTAAATTCAGAGATTTAATTCTGTTTGGAGGAAAAATCGCCGAGAGCGAAACGCGCGATGGCGGCAGCGGAGGGGGAAGGGGGAGAATTTTTAGGGTTAAAGGTGTAGCCTCTCGTACCTTGCGACAAGTCTGATTGTCCGCCTTCCTGGTCTCCACCAACGTATTGTCCAGATCGAAGAACACCGCGCTCAAGGATAAGAGAGATCGCTGATTGCGTTGTTTGCGGAACGCAGTTTCCATCGCTATTCCCTACTGTAGTCTCCTATCGACTGCGCTCGCTAGTGACGACACGTGTCTTTCATAAATTGTAATACCATCGACTTAAGAATATGTAGACAGTATTAACTGCCTGTATATTGATAAGAATAAAGGGGGGAGGGAGTGGGAAGAGGGAGTATTAATTTCTGAAAGAGAGGGGAACGCGCGTCACTGACTTCGCAGATTGCATGTGCCAGCCGTGTTCTAGGTCGTATTTTAATGAGAAATAAAACTATCTATAGATTTAAATAAATAGACTGTTTGCTCCCAATTGCAGGCGTTGAAGACAATATTAGAAAAAGAGGACAATATAGAGTAGAATGCTTTTTTCTAGTTCATTCTTTTTTTTTGTCAAACTAGAAAAACATCTGATTCTCTATTGTTCTCTTTTTATAACTGTATATTTATTATGTGTTCTACGCACATCGTGCGTTGTTTATACGTCGTATCTGAGTTACGTCAACTCGGAATTACTCAAAGCACACCGAAATCGGTATAATTTGTATCAACAATGTCACGCTCCTTTCATACTGTGTCTATGTTGAACATTTTTTTCTTATTTGACTTTGGTCATAAATAGCGGAAACAGTAGAAATATCGAAGAAAAATTAAAAATTTCTGCGTCGTACGATCATTACATTTGTCATAAAAGTTTGTCGGACGCAGCGATTGGCTACCGAATAAAGAATTTCTAGTTTCTATCACAAATCGATACATCTGTCCGCCATGTTTGGTCAAGTGTCTAGACTTTACTGGATTGGCTGAAATTCATTTTATTAAGAATGGCAGAACCAATCAGAAGTGTGGAAAATTTCAGCGTCATAACCATAGATATAATATAACTCTGACTCGAGATGCAAGTCTCATTAAAGTTCATAGTTCATGCTGCGCATGAGATTTAAAACGAACGTTTTGGCGCATTGAAACTTTGACGGTGGTCAAAGTGTTTTTCGGTAACAGCGCGTTATAACATCGTCAGTTAAAATGATGTCCACCGCATCAACGGTGAATGTACAAACGGAGGATGAGTTGGACGATTATACTCCGGCAAAGTTGATCAAAGCACTAGAGGTGAGTCGGGCAAATTTAATTTAACCACGATATCGTGCGAAATGATATCCGACGAAATGCTTGCATGTTTGAACACGTTTATCATGTTCGTTTTGTCTTTTCACGTTACTTGTCATTGTGTAGAAAAATGGCATCACGGCCGGGGATATTAAGAAGCTACAGGAAGCCGGTTACTATACCGTTGAATCGGTAGCATATGCGCCAAAAAAGGATCTCATAACGATCAAGGGCATCAGCGAGGCCAAAGCGGAGAAGTTGTTGCAGGAGGCCTCCAAGATCGTCGTGATGGGCTTTAAGAGCGCGACGGAGATACATCAGACGCGTGCAAATATTGTCTACGTTACCACTGGTTCAAAGGAATTGGATAAACTGTTAGGCGGAGGAATAGAGACTGGCTCTATTACGGAGCTCTTCGGAGAGTTTAGATCAGGAAAGTCCCAGTTGTGTCACACCCTTGCTGTAAATTGTCAGCTACCAATTTGTATGGGTGGTGCAGAGGGAAGGTGCCTCTATATAGACACAGAGAATACTTTTAGACCGGAAAGATTGGTGGCAGTCGCAGAGAGGTACAAGATCAGTGGAAATTCTGTTTTAGACAATGTCGCCTATGCCAGAGCTTTCAACACCGATCACCAGACACAGTTACTAATTCAAGCTAGTGCCATGATGACGGAGGCGAGATATGCTCTGTTGATAATCGACAGTGCGACTAGTCTCTACAGAACCGATTATACTGGCAGGGGCGAGTTACACGCCAGGCAGGTTCATCTGGCGCGATTCCTCAGGATGCTACTGCGACTGGCCGACGAGCATGGGATCGCCATTGTTATAACGAATCAGGTAGTTGCACAAGTTGACGGCGCTGCTAGTATGTTTGGTGGCGATCAGAAAAAACCGATTGGTGGTCACATCTTAGCGCACTCGAGCACAACGAGATTATACTTACGTAAAGGCAGAGGTGAAAGTAGGATATGTAAGATATATGATTCGCCCTGTTTACCAGAGAGCGAAGCGACTTTTGCCATAAACCCGGATGGTATAGGTGATGTACAGGAGTAAACTTGTTTAACTGAATAGCATAAGAACGCAATATGGGAATACAGAATGAGATTTATTTGTTTTATTAATTCATTTGACAAATGTTTTTCTCGCGTGTGCGCGCGTGTTAAATATCATTATATATCTGTTAAAGAGAAATTAAAGGAGTAATTGAAGGAGGACGAGACAATAACAGTTCAATAGAGAATTTAAGTCAGTTGTTAAATTAATTAGAATTAGAATTAAGAAGAAACTAAAAGTGTACAGCATATGTTTCTTACTATTTCCATGTCTTTCTTAAGAGATTCTATGTGACATTGTAATATCTATACGGCTTTGATAAATATAAGGCATAATTATACAAGGCATTATATTTCATTTCTCTTAAACAATTGTTTAGGAACCGATTATTTTTGTATAATTAAAAAAGATTAGAAATACTTTGCGCAAATTAAGTTTTTAAGGAATAAGTATTAATGTTACATTCTTCACAGATAATTTATGATATATTTTGATAATTTGAAGAGCAACTCCATTCTCATTCTCATCTGCATTGTATACGTGTATGAATGTTCATTAAAAATCTATCAATTCTTATCACTTATTTATGCGATGTAGGTTGCTCTTCGAATTACATATCGAGAAACGTTGCTTTATGTAAACGTTGCTTATGTTGCTTCATCTCAACGGCCATGTGTGAAATAATTGTTGGAGTAATGCGGAGTAATGCGCATGTGCAAGTGTCTGTCGTGCAACTCTCGAGAGTGACTCTTGAAGATCAGGCGAATTGAGAGCCTCTGTCGAACAGTAGCAAGAGAAATTTTCGACATTTCGTGATTATAATGTGAGCTTTCTCCGCGCTTATAAACATAAAAGAAGCTGGTATTTAGGACGGGATGCGGTATTAGTTCTTCGAATCTATCGATTATCCCGAAAAGATCGAGTTTTAAAAAGGACAAAAGTCTAAGGAGAGAGCAAAATCTTGATTGGCGTACTTAAGTAAAGCACTCTCGAGAGCCGCTCTTTGTTAACGTATCCCATCATGTCGCCGCACGTGTGGTCTGTGAAAAATACATTCGAACTGATAAAACTTTACGAGAAGAACGCTCCATTGTGGGACGCGACAACTGAGGAGTTTAAGAGCCGGGAAGCAAAAGACAAAATAATAAGTAATATCGCGACGCATATGAACGTCCCGTCGGGAGAGATTCATAGAAAACTTCATAATCTGAGGAATCAGGTAATCAAAATCAGAACTGATAATCTAATGTACTTTTAATTAGCCGGCTCGCGTATAAATATGCCTCGCTGTTGTTGCGCGCGAAACACTATCGAGTCTCTTGATATTATGTGGACGTGTTTTATTAATTATTTTAAAATAATTATATATATATATAAATATATATATATATATATATATATATATTCTCTTTAACAATATAATCAGGATAGTTAAATATATTTTTATTTATTAAATTTAAAATGTTTAAAAAATTGTTTAGAAAATTGATAGAATAAAGTCTATTACTGTTATGTATTTAATCTTAAAAAATTTGAAATTAAGTTAACTTATTGTTTGCTCTTTCCAGGTAAGTCAGGAATTGAGCAAACTAAAAAAGAAAAGAAAGAGGGGCATTATCAATAAAATGTGTACCAGCAATTGGATCTATTTTTCAGCACTGAAATTTTTAATTCCAAGTGTAATAAACAGATGTAGAAGTCCAGACATTATAGTAAGTTAAAGATATAAATAATTGTGTCTTTGCATTAAAGAAATAATTATTTCTTTAACACAATATAAATGTAATTTTAGTTTTAGAAAAACTACCCATTTATTATTAGTACAATATAGAAGACATTTATATATATTTTTATTAAATATATATATTTATTATTATTTTTTTTATTAGATTCAACAGATGATATTAGAAGAGAAGGAACGCGATCAAGGGAGCATTAAATCGGATACAATAGAGACGTCCACAGAAAAATACGAAGAGAAAGGTGGAAAAAAACGCCCTGTTAAATTATTAGATATCGATAATGAAGAAGAATCGAAGCGTTCACGAATTTCATTACCCAAAGTACCGAATGAGGATGATCGTTTCGGCGAGTGGGTAGCGTTAGAACTACGAAGTTTACGTTCCGAGGTGAACAAAAGAAAATTAAAAAGTGAGATTAGGAGAGCAATATGCCGTATCGCCGATTTAGATGATGCGAGCAGTTTTCCCCTCAACTCATCATCCAATCCGTCTCCGCCCTATTCATCCCCAGTCCCAACATATTTGTCGGTATGTGATATAAATATTACTAATGTAAAATCTGAATGTAATGGATAAATAATATATGCGCTAAATAAGAGAACGCGGTTTAATGCAGCATTTAATTTAGGTTTTGATATATAAAAATGATTTAAAATATTTTTTTTTATATTCGTGTTCTTAAAATTGGATATATTGATAAATAGTTGTTCTTTATTCTCAAATGTAACAAATAAAATAATATTTTTTGCAAATTGTCTACATAAAATATTGTAAAAAGATAAATATATTGAATTACATTATTAGGTACACATGTATGTACATATTATGTCGAAAACAGATTTATTATAAAACGTATCACTGATTTTTATATCGTTAATTTGATTTGTTTAAAAATGATGTATATCATTACATAATTTGTTATACATTACGCGATAATTAACATATTTCTCATAGAGTTACAGTAATGACAGACTTTCACAGCATCATTAATTCACGAAGATGACAAAGTTTCTCACACGCTAATCGATCCGTAAAGGAATAACTCAATTTATGTAACCACTTTTTAGAGATCAAACTTTTAGGACACCGTATATTAAGTCTTATCACGTATATCAGTCCTTTTGCTGGAATATATTTTACACATTTCTATATTTATTCCAAGTTTAGAGCGCGATTTATTATTAGAAAGTATCACTTTTCACTTTGGAGGCCACCTAAGTGACTTATTAGTTTTAAGCGGCAGATTTAGTCGATTATGGATCCATGAGGTTCACCGCGGAAGCTCGGAGATTCAATTGATACTCCCCGAAGAGCATGGCCGCTAACCACCTGTACTGTTCGTCCTTGGATGTTCCTGCCAAGGTGTTCCCGAAATACGGGCTATCTTTACATCTGAAAGATAATTAAATGTCTATCACGTTCTATCCAGAATACCGTGTATAAGGACAGAGAACGTTTTAAAATGTATATCTCCCATCAAGTTATCATGAATAATTAATTCATTGTTATTTATTAAATCTTTACCTTGTAGGTTTCTTGTTCTTCGCGATGAATGTGACAGACCAGCTGTGACAAAAAAATATAGCGTGATAAGTATTTTTCGAGGATTGCGTCACAATCGTATTAAAGTATGTAATTTCGTGTTAGATTTTTTTTACCCCATCTGTGGATTGCGTTTAGGCTCGTGTCCCAAGTACCAAACGATATCTTCTATCTTCCATTCGTGAAGCTTCACGGAGCACACCTTATCCTTGTAACAGCAGAGCTTCGCCTGGCTGAATTCGAAGAGGTAGTTCTTTAGATTCTTCGTCTTGGTGTCCGCGAACTTAAGTTCTCCGGAGATCGTCATAGGCGGCTTTACCTACATACACACATACAGAGAGAAGATGAAGAAGCATGATTAATGTCAATTAAACCGTATCCTGTTTTCGCAGCGCATGCGAAACGCATCTTTCTTTCCGCTTTTGGAATCACGCAATTTGATCCGCATGAAAAGAGCTTGTTTTGCGTCTTGAACTTACCCAGAGCTATTATAAATTTAGGTCATGTGAATCGCAGGATAGTGTTTACGTACGTATCTGTCATGTTTATGAACGGCACATTGTGAGCTTTTATATATGCGTCTTTTTTATCTGTTTCTATGTCATACGCACCAGAGGCACGATGTCCTTGTACAATCGGTCCTTTTTGAGGACGAGGATATTATCCTTCCTATCGTCCGGATCCCAGTATCCCCATCTCGCCACCGCTTCCAGAACACGTTCGTTGTGATTCAACGGCCGTTCCAGCGCGCCCGACAGAGTGTATTCTTCTAGACACAACTCGTGAGCCGGCGAGTTGGTTTTCTCGGCAAGTTCCCGGCACACGTCAAACGCAGTCTTTTGAGGCCCGATCTAAGTGAATCGATTAATTAATTAGAAATACATAAACGAAAGGTATTATATATATAGCTAGATTTTAATCATCAGCATGAATTCAGAGATTGTCGATAGATATCCTCTCCGATTCACCCAACAAATATTGCAAGAAATCGGAGAATGAGGAACTGTCGATTTATCGGCAAGGAATAAATCGGGAAAGTTGGAGGACGGAAGGAGAGTACCGATTAAATCGAGAAGAGATCCTTACAGTGACATTCACGCACTCCCCGTCCGACGACAGGATGTATATCCAGATCTTGAGATCTCCCGAGGGCGCGCCTCGCGGTCCATTGCTGGACACGTGATGCTTCTCCAAGACCTCCAGCATTTTTGCCTCCTTGGCCAGATCAGCCGACGACAGTTGATAGAGTTTCGGGTACAACTTGATGAGATCGCCGACGACCTTGGTCTCCGCGCGGTTCCACTCTTCGGCGCTGTTTTCGCCGGCGTGCATCAGGGTCGGGCCCCAAACAGCTGACAGATTCTCGGCGGTCATCAGGTTCCTGGCGCTCTGCTGACTAAGTCCGTGAAGGTGCGCCAGGATCCGACGAAGCGTCGCCGACGTCACGGGATTGAGCGTAGACAGTAACTTCCGGTAAGTCGCCACCCTATTTTCCTCGCTGGTCGAGTCTGTAAAAACAAGTGCGAGGATCTTTATCAGAGATAATAGAGATTTTGTGGAAAAGACGAAACTTGACAATTAGATATTTCTAGATGGATAGACAAGTTCATTTTTTAATAATAGACAAGCTCATTTCTTAATAATATATAAATTCTTATCAGTAAAATATTTTTCATCTCGTTTGTCTAAGATAAATTATAAAGTTTAAAATTAACACAATACAATTTTATATATTTATATAATTTCCGTGACACAGAGAGCATATTTTTATCGATTTTTAGAAATGTTTCCTCTAACGTTAATAATAATTTCTTTTTGGAAATGAAAACACTCTGTCGATTGATATTTCGGGGATTTTCGCAGCGAAAAAAATCTGTTCTGGATAAATCTCGTCTTACCGACGGTGAGGCAGAGTCGATCGTGTATTTTAGCGGGGAACAATGGGTCCGGTAAGTCCCGTAGGAATCTTCTAAGAACCGTGGCAACGTCATGTTCCGTATACGAATTTCGCGTGATTTGCGTGGCCCATGCGTCTCGTCTGAAAGCCTCCAGCAGCTTCACTACGGCACTGCTCGATCCACTGCGACGATAAATACCTTCCGACATCATGCCTGGTGGAATAAAGAGGTCTTGCGTGAGACAAACGTTTGATTGAATTACAATAATGTAACGTCGCTCAGTAATGCAATCAGAATTCTCTGGAGGAACTTAATTATCGTGCAGAATATTTCCCAAGTGTCATTAATGTTAATGATAGCGAGATGACGTGAATTTCATTGCGATATATTATATAAGATGTCCCGTAACCCGGTTGTACGGTACTCTTGTAATCGAGATGCTAATTCTACATAAAAAGGATAAATCGAAAATGCGAAATATACAATATTTTCTTTTTCTTTCGATACGCGCGAGGCATTTTCGAGAAGATTAATCTTAGAAATTGGCGAGTTATTGACCATCATCAGACGGGACGCATTCTCAAATACATTCGCAATTCCGCCAAGGAATTATTATTCTCTCATTCGAAGTAATTGCAAGCAGATGATTCATTAATCACCATGCGCGTAGATAAAGTTGACGCATTTGTCCAAGATGACAGGCACATTGTCTTGCGTGATCTGCTGCTGGTCTAAGGCAGGGCCGCAGTTGGTGGCCGCCTGATAAAGCGCGTGTCGCCAAGCGGTCGCCTCGTGGGTTCCTGGTGTAGCGATGTGCAGGGCGCCGCTACCCCCGGCGTCTGCAACTACGACCGGAACAACTCCGCATCCGGCGATCGGCCCTTCCTGTTCCCGCAACACTGCAACGTTCCAAATCGATTAATATTTGCGGCGAGAAATCTTAAACGTAAATATTTATAAATAATAATAATAAGTAAATAAGTAATAATAATAAATAATAATAAATAAATATTTATAAATAATTATACTTCTCTGTTCATTGAAAATGGCGACCCGAAGAAAGGCTCGAATTATGTACTTGCGGAATTTATCTCATAAATCACATACTTTATAATTGTATATTTTTTTTATCATATATATATATTTTTTTTTTTTTTGTACTTTCTATATTTTATATTTATGTCTTAAGAATTTATTTCTTTATATAAAGGATAAAAGAATTAATGAAATTATAATTTTAACTGCTTCTCGAGTCTTCCTTGATAATAATAATCCTTGAACGTAGTATGATATTAATAACATTTGTCTAAATTAGGTCATACAGTATGACTAAAAGATGATTCTGTAATTTTTTAATCGAGTATCAACTTGCATTATATTGAATCATTGATAAGGCGACAATCGAACTCGTTTATCATCGCAATTAGGATATCCAATCTTTCGCGTTTCAATCGCGGGATTAATTGGGTCGCAATAATTTTCTAAGATTGATTTCAAGGCAAGTCCCTGATATTAATTATAGACTGAATAAATACTGATAAGTAGATGCAATAAAAATACTCTGAGATTTAAAAACATAACAATGTCAATTCATTAAAGTAAGATTAATTGTTATCTTCGGCATATATGTAATCAAGATTATGCATCTTTGTTACATCAATATTTACGTCAGCAATTTAATTCTGTTTTTTTTTTTCTTCAGCTTTTAGCCGCAACTTACCGATGCAACGCGCTTTCCGCAAGTCCACGTGTTCGAAGTTTACGGCGAAAGCGGGCTCCAAGGATTTCGTGTAAATCAAGGTTCTTTGTTGCAAAAGAACCCAAGCCGGGAACCACGTACCTGTTACGCCTTCCTGAAGAAATATAAGGACATTGTAATCGTCGCGAGGTAAAAGGGGGGAAGAGAAAGAGAGAGAGAGAGAGAGAGAGAGAGAGAGAGAGAGAGAGAAAGAGAATGTTCGATATTTTTTATTTTTGTCAATGACGAAAAGAATTTGCAGCGATTACCATCCAACGAATATGAAATATTCACAACGTTCGCGAAATTGTAGAAGAGGAATTTGCGTGTCAGCGTATGAGGTTTCTGCTTTCGCAAACACGAGCAGTTAGCAACAGATAGTTAGAATCTGTGAGAGATCAAGTATAATAATGGAAACTTCAAATTTTATTACAAACTCTTCTGCGCTAAAATGACCTCTATCTTTAATTATTTTTTAGTTATTATTTACAATTATCGTTGTGTGTAAAAAGAACGTTGATATTGGCAAAGTTACATTACGAATGAAATAAGATTTTAACGTACCTTAAGAGACGGTTAAGGTAGGCTTGTAAAGTTATTATAATAGATTAATATAAAATTATAGCATATAAAATACGCACACACACATACACACACAATTATGGAGATTGGAGATGATCAATTATAATATAGAAATTTTTATATATGTTACTCTTTTATCTAATTTTTGTTCTCTCTTTTTTTTTTTATATTAGCATCTCTCGAATCAATTACAATTTGAATTACATTAAATGAAAAACGAAGGGAGCAAGAAAGCTTTTATAAAAATGTTTTTTTTTGCCTTTTACCGCGAAATTCATTTATTACTTTGATCAATGATTAATATAAGTCTTCGCGTTTAACAATTGTCAATTTTAATTATTAACTTCGGTGTACTTATTTAGCTTGAAGATTAAAATGAGTGATCAAAACGCGTTCCCGCATACTATTATCGGTCACCGAAATACAATATAATTCACTCGGTTTTATTCCGCGACTCGACCTCTTCTGATTTTCCGGATTTTTATGATTTTTATGATTTTTATTCTTATGATTATTTTTATTTTATGATTAACAATCGAGAGCTCAATACTGTTGAATGAATCTGATTCAATGACATCTTTTACCTCGTTTGTCCTCCCTTCACATACATACCTTTAAGTAAGCCCAACCTGCTCTGGTAAGTTCGGCGGTGTACCTCGTGGGGAAGACCGGCGTGGTGGCTTCGAGGATCCTCTGCGCCCAGATCCGTCTCTCGGCGATACCCTTCGCGTAGAAGACGTGCACGCTCGGTCTGCCAGCTCCGCTAATCGCTACGCAATGCACCGTCTCGCCGTCCACGGTTCTGCGCACATTTCGAAATTATTCTCACTCGAGCGAGCGAAATAACGCCGAGCCACAGTCATCATCGCGCGTACGATGAGACGAAGGGAACGATGATAAAGATACGCGACGCTAAAATCAAGAGACACGATCGTGTCTGACGCCCAGACACGCGCAGCTAACTTAGCAAGACGGTGTGTCTATAAGCGAGCCGCTTAATTAGAGAGTATCTTAGATTATCAGATGGAGACCAATGGAGCCTCTAATAGGCTTAATCGATAAATATAGCGAAGACTGCGCATTTATGAAGATCGTGGATTTATATCGGGGTTAACTCGTGAATATTTTTACGTGGTGCGTGTTATTGCAGCTGACGGTTTCTTAGGAAAAGAGCTCTGTGTGTGTGTTTGTGTGCTGATAATACTGCGTTTCAGGAGAATCGCAATAATTTATCACTCGATAGCGCGAGCAACGCAAGGTCGGATCGTTACGCTCGAGAAAAACCTCTCTCGTGAGATCCTTTTCTTCCCGTTTAACAAAGAGGACCTTGAGACCTCTCTCTCTCGTAGAGAGAGAGAGTGACGCCTGCGAGGGGAACGTAGTATGTCTGGCCGGCTGGTTTTAACACTTGGTGTCTGCCTGATGTAAATGTATCGCCGAGCGAGAATGAGTCACACATTATATTATTCGAACATATAATAAAAGCTATCTAAATCTCCGAATCGCGAGATTAGTATCTATAACATTCGTGTAATCGAGAGAAAGCGTGGGATATCTCGTGGGTTATCCCGTAGAATAAATAGATACACTTTCGACGAATCGGATAACATAATTTCGGACGATAAAAAAGTCGGACTAAAAGCTATATAAAACTTATTCTCGTTCTGTCAAAGAAGCGCGTGGGAGAAAATTTTCATCATCGCATATCAAACGCATATCGCGCGCTATTGTGCATATAATCGTGTTTATAAAATAAAATAACGCACTCACTTGACATCCTGAAGCAGATGAATACTATGCACTGTCTCCAGTTCCACGACCTCCTTCAGCGTAGACATGCTCTTGTCAGTATAGAACGATAATTTCCGATCGAGCAACACCGCCGCTCTCGGCACGAGGTCCTTGGCCCTCTCGATGCCCATTCCCGGCCTCCGCAGGAAATGACGATATTTTTAATTAATTCGCTCCGATTAAATGCAGTCGCTCGATTTAAATCGACTGGCGTTACTCGATTATTAAAATTACATTACAATCACTCGCGATTATTAAAATCATATTAGAATCTCTCTCTCTCTCTCTCTCTCTCTCTCTCTCTCTCTCTCTCTCTCTCTCTCTCTCTCTCCCCCCCCCCCTCTCTCTCTCGCACCTTCTTCCTCCTATAAATGTTAATTTAATATATCTTTCTCAATCACTTATAGAAAGCTTTTATCAATGATATCAATTTTTCTAAATTTCAAGGTTGCAAAATGTTCTAAATTAATTTTCATTATTCCCGCGAGCCCAGTCCACGGTTGGATTTGTTTGAAAAAAAAAAAAAAAAAATCTGGGACCAAAGAGAGAGAGAGAGAGAGAAGCTTGTTAAATATCTCTCGTGTAAGTTTACATCGCCCCTCACCTGTACACCATTCCTCTGTGTGTGACCGGATTGTGCGGAACATTGACCTTTGGCCTCTCCATTCGCAACGACCTCGAGCCGGACTCGCCGATGTGCTCGCGAGTTCTGGACAACAATTTACTGCCGCTCTTCACAAAACTGATCACGTTCGGCTTGATGGCATGCACGGTGGACTCCTGTCGCAGTTTCCTCAGTTTCTGTATCACACTCACTTTACGATTCTCCTCGGCGATCCTCGGCGTGCCCGACGAAGGACTAGTGACATTCTCCTCGACGTTATTGACAGGTGACGTCATCGTCGTCGCGGCCGATTGAGGAATCGAAGGATTATCCGTAGAAAGGTTCCTCACGGAAGGTTTCCTGGGAGGGACTGCAGGTTGCTTCTTGGTCACTAAGTGCGCCAGCTTCGGCAAGAGAGGCGGATTCTTACTCGAAGCTTGGATCCTGTCGGGCTGTTCCGTGCCTTCCGGCACGTCGTACTCGTTCTTCGGGAGAGAATCGAATCTCTTGGGTGGCTCCGGAGGTGTCGAACTGATGCCGGAATGCGTCAAGTCCTCGTCCTCCTGCTCTTCTTCAGCGCTCTCGCGGAATTCGAGCGTGCTGTCGGCGCTGCCGGACGAATCGTTGGTCGCCAACAGAGTCTCCAGCAGCATCAGATCGTTGTTCTCGTAGTTGCTGTAGACGTTCTCATCCTCGGACGTCCTCGCGAATGGATCGAACTCGAAGAGCAGAGACTTGCTGCTCTGCTGCTTGGTATCCGAGGAGATGATTGTCGGTTGTTGTTGACAATCTACCTTGGGCGGTGACAGATTCTCGTAGAGAGAATTCTGAACGGAAGCCTGACTCTCGTTGGACGCGTAAGAGATTCGGTCCAACGTCGTTATCTTTCTCTCGATGGACCTTTCCGGGCTTTCCTCCTCTACACTAGATATTCTATCCACCTCATCGATATTCTCGGCTTTAATACCGGACGTGGTGTCGTAGAAAGTCCAAGAGTCCGATCTCGAAAGTTTCTTGGAAGAGATTTCAGATCGGTCAAGCGACAGACTTACATTGACGTCGGACAGGTTCAGGCTTTGGTCGGAATCGCTACCCTATTTAAAATGGAAGGATATAAGTGGAGGACAACCTTTTTTCTTTACTTAATTCGATTAAACAAACGATTTTCGTAAACCGATTTCGAGCTTGATAGTTGAATGTCCGAGTAGCTGAATATCAGAACGAGGCAAGAGAAATACTTGAAAAAAAGAATCGCGAGAAGAGAGCGAGACGCTTAAGGACATATTTACCTGATTTCGCGCGAAGTTGAGGAGACTGAACGACTCTGGAAAGTCCCGCTCGACTTTGTCGGACACCGTGGAGCTGAGAGTGTCGTATCGGCCGCTACTTCCAGACGTGACGGACTGCAGCTCGTCGTAGATAGACTCGTCCGGAAGCGGAGGCGGCGGATAAACCGGCGGCGGCGGACTTTGCCTGGCGGACAAATCCTCCTGGTTCTTCACGCTCCTCAGATTGCCGCTGAGCGGACTGTAGAACGAGATGCTGCTGAAGATGTCGTCGGTCGGCATCGACACGCATCTGTCCTCCTCGACCGGATCCTTGAGCTTCTTCTGAACGCCGCCCTGGCCGACCACGACGTCGTCCTGATTCAGGGACGACAGCCGTCGCGTCAGCAGATTCTTCACCGATCTCTCCAACCGGATGCTGGCGTTCCGCGTGCTGGAGATAACGGCGCGTCCCTTCACCGTCACTCTCTCCGAAATCTCGTCCTTCAACTGGCGGGAACTCGTGCCGAGATTGCGGAAGAACTCGTGATTGCCGCGGGCGCTCTCGCCGGCGGAGCCGTTGGTCGACCTCTGATCGTCGCTCTTCTCGGATTGACCGGACTCGCTGGTCGGGCTGCTGGAACGCGCCATCGGCGAGGTGGTGATCGGCGCCGGGATCCTCCGGGGCGCCGGTACCGGTCTGCTCTCGGTCAGAATCGATCGCGGTTTCGGTATCGGTTTCACCTCCATCGCGGAGGCCAGACTTTCTTCCAGTTAGACCGGCAGTGATGTCGCTCCAGAAAGAGTGTTCTCGGTATTCCTCGATACTAACCCATTGATCCTGAGACATATGAGAGTTTCTCTAATCTTTAGGCGATTCGAACTGATATAAATTTTAAACCGAAGCAAGCTTCGTCGGACAAAGGGATGATGCAAGCAACCACCAGATGATAGAGCTAGTTTTCTTTTTTTTTCTTTTTTTTTTTTATTATCCAAAACTCTAGTTCTTGTAAAAAAAAAAAAAAGAATGCTTTGCAAAACGAGAGAACTGGGTTTCCCGAGTACCGTTATTAACCGGATCTCTCGTCTATTGTGCGCTTCCAGGATTAATCAAATTGTTATTTCTCCGCGCTGGACGCATGACGGAGCATACGAGCGACGCAAACAGAAAGGAAATTATGAATTGTCCCAGGGTGTGAGTCATCGTTCCGAAAGCCGATACCAACGCCCATAGTTTCCGGCTTCTATTTCAACTGACCGGCGAGATAGTGTCGCGTCCATCATTCTAATATCTGGCACTTCAATTCCACGTCGGACATCCATCATATTGTCGCGCCTATTCGGTCTACTCACCTGCACTATCCACGTTTCAAATGAAATATTATTATTGCCCGTATTATGTAGAGTGTTATGTAAAAATGATATCTAAAATACAGAGTTCCGCTGATCTCGTTACGTATATTATTCGCTTCCCTCTATTTTCTCTTCTTCTAATATTATGTGTTTATTTTTTAGGAAAAAGGAGAGAGAGAAACGCAGAAGGAAATAGCGTACTTGTGACGCGCTTTTTTCAACGAAAACCGTGAATCATGTTCGACACATTATCATCAGCTTCTCGAATTACAGTGTAAACGATAAGAATAGCACGTTATCATCTAATAGGTTGAAACTTCCGTGAGATAAGAAGATGGATTACGGAGAGGTGCTGAAGCGACGAACTGCTGATCGAGGTAAAACGAGAGAACGGAGGAGCTTTAATAATGATCTTAATGATCTTCGAGATGTCGAGACGAAATATCGAGCGTGAACCGATAATTCTCTGAATATCAAAGATAATTTGAATTCCACGACCGGTGATACGCTACATTAGATAGTATGACAATTATGACACACGGTTTCAGGTAGATAACACGTTATATAATTGGATATTTTTGTCATTTGTGTCAGACTGTTTGAGACACATAGCTCGTTACGAAACATCTAGAAAGTATTGCAACCAATGTAATTAACGGCAACATCGTGCGGGCTCAACAATGGAGCTCGATAAACGCATCGCAATTTCTGCGCACACTAATTATTATTACATGCGAAACACTTAAATAGATGTCTGTTCTTTCATATCTCGTGGACGACGAAACGTTTTTCTAAATATCAATATCATTAAATCATCATTAAGCTCGATACATCGCACTATAAATTTATTTATTTATTTAATTCGATTCTCTAAATTGTTCAAATTTAGAGAATCGAATTAAATAAATAAATAAATAAATAAATTTATGCTTAAAAAAAATTGGTGAACGACTTTAATGTCGACATCAAATCGGAGCAAGAATCGTAAATAATTTCTCTCGAGAAGAATTTAAACTTAATCAAATAACAATTATATTAATTCAACCTCTGTTGAAAGACCGTGATTCTAAAAAAAAAAAAAAAATAATAAAATTCGAGTTATAATATATCGCTATTCAATATTCAAATATCATCATAGATGAGAGTGGCGAAATTTCGGAGTAATGTCTTATTAAAATTGCCAACGATGGCAACGAATTATTTATATTAATATCGGGATCTCATCGGAATAACGCGCACAATTTCGGTCCCGAAAGAATCACGATTTCTAGCCGGAGGCTACAGATCCCGCTGTTCTTCTCCGTTAGTGACGCAGGTCAGAAACCTACCTGATCGTTGTCGTCGTCGTCACGGTACGTCTGTCCCTTCCTGCGACCAGTTCTCCTCTCTCGAATAACCGCTCCCGTTCCGCAGTGACCTCCACATTAAACGAGATTACCGCATTTTATTTCGTTCTTTTTTTTTTTTCGAACGACAATCGCGGAGCTATGCGGGTCAACGTCTGTTCCTCGATCATTCATCCACGTTTCGTCCGCGCTGTGGATTTATCACGTCTCCTTTTCACCAGCACGTGACTCATATTATTCGCGCGCTCGCGTCTCACGTACACTATTACAAGTGTGTGTCGTCCGCAACCTCTTAAATTCGCGCGTCTGCTTATGCAAGACTCGCGCGTTTGCATGAATAAAAGTCAGGCGATAAAACTGGTGGCCGTATATATATAAAAGTGTCTATAAAATCGTAAGACATTCTAGGTATAAGAGAAGAACCGGACGTCGAATCTTCTTCGAGAATAGAAACATCCGGCAATTATAAGGTCAACGAACTTTTTTCTTTTTTTCTTTTTTTTCAGTATCAAAATCAGAACGCAGATACGTTGAGTTTCCCACGTTAAAAGGAACGAAGCGAGGCGAGAGCCTAGTACGAGCTGGCTGAGAGCGTTAATAAATTAAAGAGACATTCGGCGCGCGCGACAGCGAGCGGAGAAAGACGCGCGCGCGCACGCACAATACACAAAACACACATACACACACAAATATACACGCCACACGCGTCGTCGTCACAGGCGACCCTAGATTTTACGGTTTGCGCGAGCGCAGTTCTCTCCTCCTTTCTCTTCTCGTAGAGCGCTTCGACGTCGACGTATTTTTGTCTCGAAAACATCGCCACATCGGCGTGTTGCGTCTTCGTGTTTTTTTTTACGCGCACAGAACATCACGCCGATGTCGACGTCGCGACTACATTTGCGAGGATAAAGACGACGTGTGACTAACAATAAGATAAGATAAAGAATGCGGCCGAGAGCAGCGCTTCATTATTCGACTTGACGGCGCGGCTCGTGCCTCTGTACTGACGCGACTCCGCTCTCTCTCTCTCTCTCTCTCTCTCTCTCTCTCTCGTCGCCCACACATATCCATCGCTCCGCTGCGAAAGAGGGGGGAGGGGGGAGGAGAGGGAGGCCAACGCCACCGCCGGCATCAATTGCAGCGGCTGCAGCTGCAACTGCACGTGGAATGCGTTATTCGTTTGCACTAGTTTGGAAAAACTAAAATTGCAAACTCCGTGCAACATATGCAGAAAACGTGTGTGAAAGTTCATTAGAAAGTACAATTGCTTATACTCAATTGGTAGAATTTATTAATAACGATCTTTCATTCAAATTAAGTCATAGAATCGCGTTACAAATCGCGCAAAGCAATCTAGTTTCTTTCTCCGATGGGATTATAGGTTTTTTTTTTTTTTAATTTTTCGTAGAAGTCTTGCAATTGGATTTTAACTGGCTGTGCATCCTGATCGATATTTCGCGATTAATTGTCCTATCGAAATAAGTGCAGTTTATAGAGATCCAACATTAGAATATTGCAAACCTTTTCAACTGAAGTCCGATTAGAAAAAGAAAAATAGCAACTGTATGTACATATGACACATCATCATGTGACAATCATCTCTCGACAATATGGTAAACAAATACATTCTTTAATTAAGATTATTTTAACGATTATACAATAACCATAAATAAGAAGCTACTTGAATTTCAAAGAATGAAACAATAAATAGACGTTGAAATAAATAACTAATACGCCGAATGTACTTCTGAAATAAAAGAGATTGTGTTGGATATATTTATATTTTTATCGAAATTCTTTGAAATTGAAGTATCAATAATTCAATAGAATGGCGAGAAATATCACTCTACAAAGGATATTTTAATGAAACCTTTATTAAGATTTTTATCGTGCCAAAGACAAATAACGACTTTGGCTATACAAACAGGTAAACGTTTTTCCCGCCGAGAGTCTTTTATGCAGGTGCAAGCTATACAATATATCACTATATAGGATCTTAAAGATTAATATTGAAAAGATACAATAGAGAATCGCGCGCAAACAAATCTTCCGCGTTACAAATATAAGAGAATGTAAAGAGGAAATGTTAATTATATATGTGTTGAAATTAAAATAATATATTTCTACATATAACGAAAATACGAGATGTCTATATTTTCTAAATGGCAGCTCTTATATTCCGCGCCGCGATTGTATGGATATCACTGGACATTTCTTTATTACAATGTCTCATTTTCGTCGATTTCGTTAAATTAACTACATTAGTCGATAAAAAATTTTCGCGTTTAAAAACTATTTGCAATTTTCTTCTCTCGACAAATAATCGGTTTTTTTTTTTTTTTTTTTGACGAAACGCCATCAGTTGCACCTGCACTGTCAAGCGACTTGCGCGGGTATTTCTACTATCTTAAATCACAATGGTGACGACAAGTTTAACTATTTATTCGTTAATTAGTTCCTTAAGATTGATCGTTATATGTATAGAAGCAGGTACGCACGCACGCATGCACGCATGTGTTAGCAGCCGTATACGTAAGAACGCGTGACGAAATACGTCCAATGATCGTCGACGATCTCTTGGCGAAGATTCAATAACGCGGGACGATTTTGCATCGCAGAATTAAACACAGATATAATAATGGAGTATGAACAACGATTTTTGGGAAAGTAGACGGCGTTTGTAAGAGGCGTTCCTCATTTTTTCGCGCGTCAAGATTATTATTTCTCTTTGCATAAAAATATTAAATTAAAATAATAATTAAAATTAATGAAAATTTAATTTCAATTAAAATGAAAATAACAATTATTTAGAAGAGAAAAACAAGAATAGATAATGAGAAAAAAATTAAGGAGACGAAGGAAAATATAATAAAAAAGTGAAGAGAAAGTAATATATGTATACAGAAAGGAAAGAATGGTTACAAAAGTTATATATAAATATAAATTGAATAAATATTCTTTCACATATAAATTGAATAAATATTCTTTTTATATAATGTTATTTAAAGAGATTAGAGAAGTATTTATTGCAAGATTCTAACATTTTTTTTGCGCAAAGGTCAAACGATTCCGGTCGAGATCATCGGCGTTCATCGGTCGAGAATCACACGAGGAAATTATATTCCCGCGAGCGACTCGCTTTTATTACAATTCCCCCCTATCGTCGTATAAGATTAATTTATCGCGATCGATTTAAGGTCGAAACGCGCAGACCCGTAAAGAGTACCTACTTTTTCGGCGCGACGCCGAACGCTTAGGCCATAAAATCGTAAAAAAATATTCAAGCGCGCGAGAGTTCGCGGTGCGAGTGCACCTGGTGTGCCGAGTATATCTCCGATATTTTTCTTGCCTTTCTCTCTTTTCTTTATTTTTTTTTTTTCTTTCTTGGGTTGTGCGAAGGCAAAGATTGGAACGCGCGTTTACTTTCGTCGTATACTTTGCGGAAAGGAGTGAGATCGCTCGCGGTTATCTCGAGTCATCAGGAGTCATCGTGAATGCGTGCGCTGCGTACACTGGCCGCGTGCTTTATTTTTCGTGGTTTTTTTTTCTTTTTCATAAAGAGGAACGATCGACGGAATATCTACTATTATGTCGGAACACAGAGAGACAATCTTTAAACAATGGCGGCCAGCCTTCGACCGATAACGCAGCTTCGCTTAAAGTCTTTTCGACGAAGAGAAATCGAGCTTCATATATCTACATACGTACATATATTTTTTTTTTTACACATCTCGCCGCGGTGGGAAAAACAAATTACTTCAACGTAATTAACTCATTTTCAATGATTTCTCGCTTATCTTTATACATATAATAAATACGTGTCAATTGCGTACAACAAAAGTATATATTTTTTTTTAATTTGATATATTTCTGTGTTATTAATTGACGATTAATAGAAGTAAAGGTTTGGCGAAGCTTAATCGGGTAAAGGCTGAGTTAAACGGTCCAACCTCTTCTCCTCGCTTCTATCCAAATTAATAATAGGTTTCTGACGCCCCGTACCAATGCATTTTGAGAAAAGAAAATAAAAAATAATAATAATTTGTTCCTATAATAAAAATCTTTAATACATCGGCGGGTATATTTACGAAAAAAAAAGTATATATGTAATAACATATTATTAAACCCGTGAAATCTATATAATTTAAATAGCTTTCAATTCCATAATGCTCTTATCATAGATTATTACAATCTTAGGGAGTGAAATGTGTCAAGAAATTAAAAATTAATATTACGATTGTAATAATAAAAGTAATTTTAACCGATCGCGTATGGCGATGGATACGAGGCGTCTTGAATCTGTCGTGTAATTCGAAATCGTCAAACTACAATAATAGTCCTTCGAAATCGCTTATGACTGGAACGTGTGATTTAAGGGCGCAAGATAAAGAGAGAGATTGAGAGAGAGAGAGAGAGAGGGGGGGGGGGGAGAGAGAGAGAGAGAGAGAGAGAGAGAGACAGTGACATAGAAAGTGTAAGAGATTAGTCCAAGGAAAAAATTTTTAGGCACACTCACACACATACACGTACATTTATATAATTATATATTTGTGTGTATATATTATGCGTAGAGCGCAAGAGTCTTTTTATTCTTTGGCAAGCAAAATGCGGCTCCGCACCTTTCTTTTTATTCGAATTTCTGCCGAAGTCAGCAAGGGTGATGTGACTTGTTCGATTTTGATCCGTTGCGCTTGAGTGTCACTTGCGAAGGGAAAACAAAATTGGATAAGAATTAATTAGGGATAAGAATGCGCTTAACCGAAATATTAGTCGATATAAATAATTCGTGAAAAATAAAGAATATAATATAAGTATCTCCGAAATATTCTCCCGTTGGCTCTTAAATAATTATTAATATTATTATCTTAGTTTATCACATTACACAATATCGTTCACGCTCTCAATTGTTTTTGAGATTCGAAAATAAAACTTGACATTTGAGAAATAATGGAACGTTCAAGGGGCGCAATTGATTCACGAGAATTCCACATCTATCTTCGTATCGATTTCGATCAGATTTCGACAATGTCGATTTTCTAATCGCTTTGTACTCGTTCAGCCGATCAGTATTTTGCGCAGAAAAAGATCTCGGATCGGGAACATTCAGATCACCCGTGCTCGTGGAAACTTCCAGCTTCGTTCGTGTAGACGGACTCTTAAAATTGCTCATTTCTCTTTGTTTTTCGTACGTTTTTCGCGCGGTGTCAGTTAATTATAATGTAATCGTTACGTCATAATTCAATAGCAAATATATTATCACATTTAGATTGTATTAATTTTTAAGACGACCGGCCGGACGTTTTACGACGAATTTTTCGTCGCCTCGCAACATTCGCGCCGAATGAGAAAGCCTATTAATGCCCAATCATTTTTTTTTTTTTTTTTGCGACATCTTTAGTACCTATCTAATCTTCTCTATAATAGGAGATAGAGAAAAGAATACAGTCGTTTGCGAATAAAGACGAAGAATCGATAAAAAAGATACAAACAATCGATAAAATTTTTCCTAGTTTAAAAAAAATATTATATACATCTGAGAATCTTTAGAAATAGAATAGAGAGTACTTAAGTATTTCAGTTCTATAAATATCATCTGTTAAATATGAGGTGCGCCTGTACCTTGGCATGAGGATAATCTTGAAATTTTCTGCTCACAATGTTTTACTTTCAATAAGTGCCAATTCCGAGTATCCGCATCACTCTGTCGTCTAAAGGTTAATATCTCTGTACTGAAACATTTAACCCTCTTCATTCTTTATCCTCTCGTCGACGAGATCTCGCGATGACGTAAATAGCCGAGCTAGTTTCGCAGATTCCAACTTATCGAGCGTCTTACGATTCGCATTTACGGAGGGCGCGATAAACGACGACGACGTTCGTCGTACAGACACGTCCGTCCGAATTATTAGATTTAAATCTAAGAAACATTAATATAGAATATATTATCGTGTAGTTTATATATAAGGTATACGTTAAGACACTTACTGCTACAGCAAAAATTCAACAGTTAAAAGATTGTAACAACTAGTTCACGCTCGCGACGGACACGGAAGCGAAACCCCTGTTCAGTTGCCCTCCCTCTCCCCTCACACTGCGGCAAAATAAAAAAATGAATATCTTAAAATCGGGAATTATCTAATCAAGAGCTTTCGAACGCTGCTAAAAGTTAAAAATTTTCAGCTCCGAAGCAAAACTGTTATTTCTTTAATAAACGTTCATTCAGCTTCCTCGCAAAAAAAAAAAAAAAAAAAAAATTCCGCTCTAAGATGAGCTCAATATTTTTTATTTGTAGGATTCGAAAACTCCTAAATGTAACTCCTATTTCTAAGACGTTCGTTTTTTTTATTTTACCGTAACGGAAGGGGTGGGGCCAACTGGATAAGGGTGGAAGCGGACGATCAGGCTCAAGTCCCTCGACATTCGCGGACTCTCGCGAAACTCGCGATCATCATCGAAATTTCGGGACCTTCCGGAGAAAGGGAAATATTGAAGAAACGAGAAGTAGCAAAGCTTGCTTAAAAAAAAAAAAATTAAAACAAAAAATTGCAAATAGAATTTCAAGATTATATTTCTGCGTAGTGAATATTATACTTATTTTTTTTTTTTTAAATCACGCCTTACATCTTCCGATAAAAATGCTTAGTGCCTAAAGACACTTTCTCTTCTCCTTTTCTTTATAGATCGTAGATGAATTAAAAGGCCCCAAAAATTCGATAGAATGCGACGAGTTTCTCGATTTTCCGAGAACGAAAAAAAGACTTATTGGTCGCGCGTTTCGCGTCCGAAGCAGCTTCCAACCCCTCGCGTATCTCTTCTCTTTTTTTTTCCGCAAAACATTCGTTCGTCCCCTATGTAATCGGGGTTACTTTGGCACGCATTTATTTCCTTCCTCTTCGTAATGTCGGCACACGGTACCGTTGCTTATCAGTTATGAGCTCGTAATATAATAATGCGAATAAATCTCGGTCGGCAAACCTGAGACCGATTCGCGCGGACGATACGATAAAATGAGGTGTCCTCGTTATTGTTACTTCCTTCGGGGAAAAACTACTCGTTTTCGCGAACTGTACGGGAAAAGAGGCGTGTCGAAATTCCGCGCCGATTTCTTCAGAGCCGTTTCTTGAAAAAATTTTTCGTCCCCCACCTCTCCTTATTACGTATAGATATCTCTCGCGACAGCTTTCTTTTCACTTTTACGAACTTGTACGAACGAAACGCTCGATTCGAGTTGCGTGTGCGCCACGACTTGTTTTAGTCGAAATGAAAGATAGATTAGGTGATGGAAGTAAGTGCTAAATGGCGGACGGAGCCAGTCGCGCTATAATCGCGGACGTGTAAATTAACGAGTAAATCTCCTTCGTTATGGGTATGCAAACCACACGCGCAACGATAAACTATTACTCGTCATACAAATATTTTCGAATATGAAAATTGCATTCGATGCATATATATGCTTGTGGTAACGACGTGTAGACATGTGCGCGCGGAAGGGAAATGGAGAAAGTAAGTCGTCCTCTGCTCATGTATTAGGTAGCGTTTTGTGTAAAATTATCCATATAAAAAGTCGCGTTAAAGAGGATCATCGTGGACTATTGCACCAATAAACGTGTGTTTTACGAATATAAAATATATCATTCCCGATACACGTTATATATCACAAAAGCAAAAAGGTGTATATAGCGGTATATATACGGCCGTATATAACTCGCAATAACGATTCTCTGTTGGCACGGATCGAACTATGCGCACACCCGGTACATGTCAAACCCTTTTCCGCCCTCGGGTGCGAATGAATCTATATCCTTATTATAATCTGTGCAATAAATGTTTTTTTTTTTTTTTTTTTTTACCAACTTCCACGCATAATCTCGGCTACTATAGTAATCATCTGTATATATACCTAAAAGATAAAATATAATTTAATATTTAATTTGTATATGTAATTATATGTAATGTAATATTAATTAAAATCTAAATCACACATTCGCTCGTAATTGTGGCTTAGCTCCCAATTACTTGCTACTTGGCACGGAATGAGTCATGTTTACTCGCAATACTTCTAGCGAAGATAATACTGACAATGATAACTAATAACGAGAGTTTGGCAAGTTACAAGTGAGTCATGAAAATGTAGCAACGAGATAGTGAGAAATTTAGTTTGAAAAAAAATTTACTCAATATCCTCGACGAAACGCGAATCGAACGCAATACACGTTTGCAAAAAAAAAAAAAAAAAAAAGAAAATCGATATAGAAATATGAAAATATACTGGAATGAAACTCTTCATGCCGTGCAGCTTCGACTTCGCATTCTTCGTATACCTCGTAGTGTTTAGCGTAATATAGTAATGACGGAGAATATATCTCATTCTCGACGACACATCTTCCTCTTGTGTCATGGCGCACGAAGCGTTTCGCGCCACACACCGATTAAAAATCGTTCATCGATTACAACGTAGTATTTGTATGATACATTAAAAATTGACACACATCTTCGTTATAATAAGTTTTTGTCCGCTTTCTCTCCCTTGTGCGAGCAAGCGATCGATCGATTAGTCGAGGACGATCCTGAAGAGAGAAACGCACTTGTACCGATAGCGAGCGAACGCGTCCGACGTTTGAATTTTGCAAAAAGTGACATTCGCGTTTGACAGCTTTCTTTCTAAATTGCTATATATGAGAATGCATAGATTTTTTTAATATGGCTTTTCGAACGCATGAATCTTTCTGGATTTATAAATCTACTAGAATTAAATGTAGATAGAGATTCATAAAAATATAGATACGAAGATGTTTTTCAAGTCGCGATACCGTCTGCAAAATGAAACGCGTCGGGCTTGTTCTCCCGCGACCTGTCATTATAATACTTCGTAATTATATTAGCGTATCGCGTTATCGCATTTTTTAAATTCGTAATAGTACTAATGAAAAAACGATAACGACAACCCAAGCAACGATAACAACGTGTTCGCAGTTTAACAAGTACTTAACGATATACTTATAGCATGGTGATTCGTGCAGCGAGAGAGCGAACTATAAATCTAGATACGTAACGTTAAAACGAATCTTCGTTAAAATAGCACCTTTCCATCCCGGCCGAGGTCCTCGCGACATGCCGCGTGTCGTGACTCGCTGCTTTTATTGATCTCATTAACCGTTGGCCTGATTCAATCGAGTCTCGTATTATCACGTCCGTCCCGATATGCGCTCGAGTATTGCTCGAGCCGCCGCTCGAATTTGTCGACGTTCATAAATTTATCGATCGTCGTGTCTGTCTCTACATATATATATATACACATACATTTTTTAACAAATAAAATTTTTAAATTGAAATTATATATTATACAGTAGGCCCACGAAGAATCAAGACCTAAAGTAGGCCACGATAAAATAAAATTAGACCAGATTTTAAGAATTAAAATTATAATTATAGCAAGCTAATCTGAGAATTAAAATTAATATTGAATTCGGAATCGAATTCATGGTTGTTGACGCAAAATAGTTAATGAGAAGCAATAAAACGTCACGACATTCAACAAACGAGATTCCTCGGAACAGTACAGGGTTGCAGTCTTAAACTTCGCTGAATTGTAATTTCTTCTGTCTCCTCTTCGTTTTTTTATTTTGTTTTTTAATTTTTTTTTTTTTTTTAGTCACGGCGGTCGGTGCGGAAGAGCGTACATAAAAGACGACCGACGTCACGTCTCGCCGTGAATTCGTTTCTACTTTCAGTCTTTCTCCGTGTGATCCAGTCTACGATTCTAGCACCATCATGCAGCTTTCCCCGTTCGTCATCATCGATCGAACGGGATGGATAGCCGATCGTCGTATACTTTGTCGGATCGGCTACGCGATATAACACCTGGACGTTTACATAGCTAATACAAGATCTCGTTAGAATTCAAAGATTACATTAAATTATCGATGTTCGCATGCAATAATCTATACGTTTTCCTAGCGCCTAAGAAGGGAAGCCTTGCCGCGATGCTGACTCGGAGAACAATTCGCGTTCCGTCAGATCCATTCCGGTTCGGTCGAGCAACACGTGTCTCAGTCTGCAATTTCTCAAGTTACCCTCAGCTATTTACTTTTTATCACCTTACCTCTCGTGTTACTTCCTTTCTTTCGCAAAATTTCGAACGAGTTCTCGACTTCTCTCGGGCTCGGTGTTTCGCCCGAGGTTGCGATTTTTTTAACTCCGATTGTCCACCCGAGTTCAGCACTTCGCCGCGCAAGCCTTCCCTGTGAATTCTAATATCTAGATCGCAGTATATTGACAAAATGAGGACGTATAAAGAGCCTGTGGGTCGCGGTTCTCTTCCTCCGCGAATCACCCGACCGAGGGGCTGCCGTTCCCCCTCTCGTTTCCCGGGGGCATCTTCGCTAGTTGGTCGCGTCCGGATTCGGCGAGGACGCCGGACTCTGCGGCGGATCGCCGCTCTCGGCGGTGTCTCTCGAGGAGGCCAGCAGCGAGGGGGTTATCAGCATGCCGCGCGGGCTGAAGGTGTCGCAGTAGAGGTTCTCCTTCTTGTGCACTCGTCTTACGTGGCTGCGCAGATTGTCGCGACGCGCGCTCCGGTAAGCGCAATGCGGGCACAGATGCGGCTTCTCGCCCGTGTGCATGCGCCGATGCTGTATCAGCTGTAAGAGAGCGAGAGCGAAGGATGAGCCGGGTGACACTTGACAATTACATCTTGGAATTAAATTCGTCTTAATCTTCAACGCTTCAACGTTTTACGTACTTTTTTCAGTTGCACCGTGCGAAAGATGCAGATGTCGCAGCAAAAGTACCGATCGTCGCGATGCCTCCGCATGTGCCTGCTGAGATCGACCTCGGAGGAACGGTCGGCGCCGCAGACGGCGCAGCTCACCCTGGTCTCCGGCGCGCTGCCCCTCGCGTGCGCCCTTAGGTGTCTCTGGAACGCCTTCTCGATCGTGCACGCGTACGAGCACAGCGAGCACCGATACTCCTCCCTCTCGTATCTGAGACGCGCATCGCGAAACGGAAGATGATGTAGAACATCGTGCATTACGATGAAGAACGGAAGAAAAATTGCATCTCTCTCTCTCTCTCTCTCTCTCTCTCTCTCTCTCTCTCCTCTATTCCATTTATTCCGTCGCGAATTTTGATTTCTCGTAAATGATATCGGATTAAAAAAAAAAATTCCAGAAGGGATATATACATATAGTTGGATATGTAAAATATTGTTCGAGTACCTATACCTGACGCGTTGCAAGGCCAGGGAGCGCTTCTTTCCCGTGGGTGTCATCCCCTGGGCCACGTGCGCCGCCACGTGGGTCTCCATCTCGCATCTGCTGCTCGTCGTGAAGTCGCAGCCCGTGGACGGACACCTCTTGGTCTCGCCGGTCTCCGTGCCGGAAAGTGCCGGATGACAGTCGGCTATGTGCTTCCTCAGGGCCGGCCTCGTCGGCGCCATTACGTCACACGAGCCGCACGAGTAGCCGCGGTGAACGCTACTCACGTTTGGGCTGCTGCCTCTCGATCTGATGATTAAATCGTGCATCATTACTTTCTATCCCTGTGCTGTTTAATTAAACGGCGAGTACGATCTATCTTTGCAAAAACTCAAAATGCAAATTAAAATTCCATTAAAAATAACAGTCGTGGAAAGAAAAATGGAATATTTTAGAGTTACAAAATTAATTATATGTTATATAAAAAAATTACCGAGATAATTATTTTGTACTATGATTACAGTGACTGTGTGCTACCCTTTAAGCTGTATCGTGACCTTAACGAAGCCACAGAAATTTTTAAATGTCACGTAAAGGGATATCAGTTTGCATCATTAATCTTACGTCACAAAGACACATTGCGTCATCTATTATAATTTAAATTTATCCGCCCGTTTTTATAGCCGCCACTTATTACGTCTTTAGACATCATTGTTAACGTAATAATGATGTATAAAATGTCTTATTGTTAGAGAGTTCATGACATAATAATAGATTCTCCGACGAGTACAGACTTGAGTTTTTTTTTTTTTTTTTTTTTTTTTTCTTCTCGAGGAAGGTAATCCCCTTAGGCGAGAGCGAAGCTCGTAATCGTCGTATTACGACAAATATGTTTGTAATAATAAATTAACAAATTCTACGTACTTTTCGGTATAGGACGAGTGCTCGCTCTCGGAATCGCTGTCGGAGGGAATATTGAGAACTTCCGTCGCCTCGAGTGCCGCGGTGGCGGCCGACAACCTTCCTAGCATCGCCGTGTAAGCACCGAGCACCCAACCGTTCAGGACTGGCGTCACCGTTCCTTCCTGAGTAAAAGATTAACGATGATAAAGGTATTTATACAGTCAACAAAATTCGCATGTCGAAAAATATATGCTTGAATTCGCGACATGTGACATCGAGAAGAAAATTAGTTTCGCATGAGATCCCGGACCTTGTCGAGGGCCAAGCACGACATCGGATCGGGTAGCTTCGCGATCGACAGATTGTTGTTGGCCGATCTGTGCGAGCTGTCGGTGCTACCAGTGTCGCTCTCGTCGCCGGCATCTTCGTTGTCGTTGCTCTCGGTTGGCACGCAGGTCTGTGATCGGCAATATGCGAAGAACAGTGTATTGCGTTTATATCTATACATCTTAAAATTAGACACGCGAGTTTACACGGAAACTAATCAAATTTAAGTTTCAAGTTTGCAAATTTTTATAAGTAATTTTTTTATAATTTCCACAAAATAGTTTTATCAAAAAAAAAAAAAAAAAAAAAAAAAAAATCATAAATTATATACTATATATAAAGACTATAACGACTATCATTGTTTGATTAGAGAGATTAATTTAAAGATAGTTATATATATATATTATATTATAAGATAATTAAATTATTATCATAATATTACATATATTAATTATAATTTAGAGATAATTTTTCAAGGTACATACACTAAAAATGGTTTGCTTAATATTCATGGTATTCATCATAACATTATATTCAAATTGTTACCAAAAAATCGTAAAAAAGTAAAACAATATGTTATCGCGCGTATTAATGAAAGAATCTTACCTGATTTTCGTTCGGATCCCCGGCCTTTTCGATGTTGCCTTCGTTGTCGTCGCGCTGCTGAGAGTCCTCGTCTTCGGCGTTCGTGCTCTTCTCGCCGTCCTCGGCGTCCTCGGCATTGGTGGACGCGACCGACGCCGGTTTCGTGACCAGCTCCATGGGAACGTAAGGCGGCCCCGCCGCCGTCAGCGGCAGCGGCAGCATGTCGGGCCGATGAAGGGCGCTCAGAGCGAAGGCGGCCCTCGGCAGGATCTGCGATGTCGCGCCGGGAGGCAGAATCGGGTGCCTTCGGGCGAGACGCGGGTCACCCCAAAGTTCACCCGCGACGTGAAGACTCCAGATCCCATATTCCATCTGAAACGTTGTGAATTTGGCCCTCGATAGGCTCGATTCGTGCGTGTAAAAAAATATAGGAGATGGTGGAGAGCAATTATTCACACAGTGAGTGAAGGGGAATATTTTGCACGTTCTCCATTTTGAGGGAGGGAATAATTTCTCGCGCGAGAAAAAAAAAATTTTGCTACAAAGTGCTTTATTCGATATACAAAATAATTCCGCTAAGGACACTGTATGTAATAATATTTTTTTTCCTGTAGAATTATTAAAAAAAAAAAAAAAAAAAAAAAAAAAATGGAACGCGCAAATACTTATTGTAGTTTCTAATTACTTCTACCTCGGTAAAATTGAACGCCAATTCGGGAACTTACAATAAAAATGGTACAAGTTTGATATGAATTTATAAAAAGTGTGCTCTTTAAATACACAATCTTGCTTTTAAAATAAATCTCTGTGATGGATTTTAACTTGAAAGATTATCTTTGTATTTGGTATATTTATAAAGTAATTATTATAGATATATGTTGGTGCGCATGTTATTAACAATGATTACGCGTGCAGGATTTGAATGAATATAGAATTAGAAATACCTGAAAGCTTAAGAGATTGAATCGCTTGGAAACGGTGCTCATTATGTTTGTATGGACCGCACGGTGCAAAAAGAGTAGGGGGTAGGGGGTCGAGAAGAGATTAGTAGTGGCCCTCGAATCAATACTTACGTGCAATTTTCAAGCCAACCGAGTATTTGTTATATTTATATATGTAATGCTATTTTTTTATTAAATTGTGCATATTTAATTAAGAGTCATTAAAAAACGATCAGACGTCTTCAAAGCTCGAGCCTACTTGTGTGTGATGTGTAATGATTAGTTAATATTTTCTTAATATTTTTTAAGAAGGAAATATTTACAATCATTTCATGGTTACTTTTTTTTTATATTCCTGAATTCGCTCGTTACACCGAGTATTCTAGAAATATGTAGAGAAGAGTCGAGCAATATATATATACGGTAACGCGAAAGTAATCTGATCCCGAGTAGCGCGAGGTCAAACATCTTAAAGCGTACTTGCAGTAGAAATGCAGAGAAAGGTATTATACGATGAAAAATTATCTCTTTCTAAATGGAGTCTATTTCTATCCTTTAGCTTCTCTACGTTTTCGATTCCTCCGCACGCGAGTCGGAACGTTCTGTATCATTAAAAATCAACTTCCTCTCTCTTCGCTCTAAAATATTTTATATTATTTTTCTGCGCTCTTTTTATCGATTAGAGAATTTTATTATATCTAGTACACCTGCTACGTTACTCTTGCCAAATGATTTCTATACGGGTGTTCGAGATGTTGCAATTTACACTCTCTCGAATGTAATGAGAACTCGCGGACTTGTAATTACGCTATTCTTCTCATGAATCATTTTACAGTCAACATGAGACAAAAGACTTATCAGTCGGATGAAATCAAAGATGCAGCTTTTATACAGAAAAATTAAATGTATACATTTAGCGCAATACGCATTTCATAACTCTTTCAACATAATTCTATAAAATTCATATAAAATCAATTAAAAGATTAAGTAGAATCGGAATATTTTCTGAAATATTCCAAGAAAATGTTTATAAATTTTCTCTTCCGATTTCAGTAGGAAAATAAACCACGTAGTTGTCCACGTATGCTTACTACAAATTTAGGAAAGAAATCATCCCTCAAAGTTAACTCGAAATATTTAATTGTGAGGAAAAACCGACTCTCAATTCTCTATTTTGTCTGTATTTCGTTTTATGTAAAATATTTTTATTCATTCCTTATAATTTTCTTCAAAAGTAGCACTTTACACACACACACACACGCACACACAATATACATACAACACTATATATATATAGTGTTCCTCGTGTGTGTATGTGCGCGCGCGCGCTAAAGCTAAACAAGTTCCGATTTATTAACATTATTTTAATTCAACAAATGTAAGGGAAAATATATATTTTATTCCTCAAAATCTGGAAATTTGAATCGTGGCTATAATTCCGATTTAATATAAGCAAAAATCTTGATTTATTAAAATTATTATAAATAGCTCAAGGAACGGATGGAAAGAAGGAGATCTCTTTTCTTGCGAACGTGAAGCTCAAAGAAGTCGCGATCGTCTTGAGATCGGCGATGCGCGAAGATCGAATCGCCGAGAGAGAGAGAGAGAGAGAGAGAGAGAGAGAGAGAGAGAGAGAGAAACAGAGAAAGAGAGAGAGAGAGAGAGAGAGAGAGAGAGAGAGAGAGAGAGAGAGAGAGAGAGAGTATACAAGAGACGACTGCGCGAAAATCGTAAGAAATCGGGGGTCCCTTGGGGGGCGCCCCTGTAGTGGCCTACCGCAACAATTCGGGCCGATCGTCATTACGCTGGAATCATCCCCCGCCAGTGCCCCCTCTCGTTGCCGCAAGGCCGGGCCGATCTCCACCTTACCGATCGACCGGAAGTTCACGCGCGTCGCGGCTTAGCGCCGCCTCCCCCGCCACACTCATGACGACGACGACGACGATGACGATAACGATGTAGTGGAGGAGGACGACGACGACGACGACGACGATAATGCGATAAAGGACGTGACGTCGCCGCGATCCGCGAATACCGGAGTCAAGGAGAAACGAGTACCGGGTCCGGATACGTGCCGCCGTAGAACGAACGAACTCGCGAGATTCCTGACCATTGGACCGACCCTCGTGCATGCATACTTTAGCATAACGTTCTCTATACAATATCCAGAAAGAGGGAAAGAGACACGGGGGAGACGAGGGGGAGATAGGAGGTGGAGGCGCGCCGAGGGTAGGATTTTCTCTCCTCCTCATCCCCGTCGGCTTCGCCCTTTCTCTCTTCCTCGCACGCGTGTGCCCCCTCCCTCGCGTAGCACCGGGGGGCCCCTGACAGTAGTCCTACCCCTCGCGCTGACCCCATCCCCCCTCTCCCCGCCGCCCCATTCGCTGCCGCGAATCGATTTGTTATTGTTTTTGTGTCTGCGGTCGTCGCGGCGGATGGAGTGAGCGGGGTTATATCGGGGGAGGCGAGCGGGCGGATGATGGGGTGGGTTGGGGGGTGGGATTGCCGGTGCCCGTGGTGGTGGTGGTGGTGGTGGTGGTGGTGGTGGTGGTGGTGATGGTGCTGCTGCTGATGGTGATGGTGGTGGTGCTGCTGCTGGTGGTGGTGCGGCTGATGCTGGTGCTGTTGGTGATGGTGGTGTAGTAGTGTGTGGTGGTGAGATAGTAGCGGTGGTGGTGGTAGTAGTGGTAGTGGTGGTTCGAAGGCTCGGCTTCGGTTTTCGGGCCGGCAGAGAGGCGACCAGGGTGAATAAGCTGCTGCTGGAGGGCGGGGGAGGGCGGGAGTCGCGAGGGATCGTGAAAGCGAAGAGACAAGGGGGGGGGGGATGAGAGAAAAGGGATAGATACATGGTTCCGATCAGTGGCGTAGCCGGCGTAGGACGCGAAAGACATTCCGAAAAATATCTCAGTTTTTTTCCCCCTTTTCTTTATCCATGCATTTACAGACATGCGCTTCTTGAAACCTTATAGCGCCTCTACATATATATATATATATATAACCCCCTCCGTCCCCCTTACAGACATCTATGTAAGACTGTTGCCGTTTAGCGGGGACTGAGTGATAAGAACTGATACTCGTCGAGCGCGATATAATCACACTCCGGAAAATGGAGTCTGTTCGCGGAAAAAGGGGTTGATCACGCCATTGGCATCGCCGCTAAAAGGAGCGAGAGGAAACGAGAGGGTTGAGGATGGAAGCTGGCACAATGACGAAGAGGAAACGAACGTGGCTAGGGGTGCGGAGAAGGGGAGAGAAAATCCCCGCGAGGGCATGGGCAAGGAAGGGAGAGGGGGAAGGCAATCGCATAGGTTAAACCGAGAGGGGATGTTACGCGAAGACGAATGCGTGAGGGAGAGGGTAGTGTGGATCGGATTGCGTCCTCGGGTTGCATTGAGGGTGGTCGAGAGAGATAGTCGAATAGAGGAAGAGAAGGAGAACGAAGGGAATAGAAGGGTAAAGGGAGAGAGATGCAAGAGAGAGAGAGAGAGAGAGAGAGAGAGAGAGAGAGAGAGAGAGAGAGAGACAGAGAGAGAGAGAGACAGAGAGACAGAAACAGAGAGTGACAAGAAAAGCGTGAGCAGGGAGGAGGGGAGGGACACGTCGGCATCAGCTTGACAGGTGACAACCGATCGGGCCACTGACGTCACAGATCACTCGGCCGAGCACGCGCACGCACAGACTATGCGACTCGCGACGTGCATGAGATCGGACCTCGCGTATCACACTCGCGTACAACCACCGTGCACACATCCCTTATCGACACACGTCGTCACACGGGACGCCACGCCGTTCGAAAAAAATTAAAAAAAAAAAAAAAACAAGGAAAAGAGATCCCGCGCGGATGGGTTGTAAACGCAAGCGGGGCGCAGGATGCAGATGCATGCAGCAAACGGGAAGAGAAAGAAAAAGCGTCGCGGAAATCGAGCGTGACGTTATTAGAGCAGGAAAGGAGGAGGAGGAGAGAGAGAGAGAGAGAGAGAGAGAATGACGTATATGACGGATTCGCGAGAATTTTTCGCGCCGCTATAAATTCCGGACTCTTGTAATAATACTCTGGGATATATTGCGTGGTATTTACCGGGTTTTAACACCGGCCGATAGCCCCCGCGCGCGGCGCCTCTCTATCTGGTTACCATTACACTCGGATGTATGAAATGCGCCACGGGCATACAACCATCCCCCCACAATAGCCCTATTTATGATTGGGCAAAATTGCTTTCCATGCGCAGAATAAAATCTCGCGCGCGGGTCCGGGAAAAATCCGCGGGGCGCCGCGACGGGACGTCCGCGGGCCGCGCCGTCGCTTTTCCCGCCGTCGTCGTCGCCGCCGCCGTCGCCGTCGTTTCTCCCCGACTTCGACTTTGATCGGGAAAAGCGCGACCCCGAGAGTCTCGAGATCCTGCACGACGACGACGACGCTGCTCTTGCGTGCACGCGCATAACGTGAGGCGCGCCAATTTTCCGTCCAATTTTTCAGCGGCGATCCCGCCCGACCGAGATTCGCGAGAAATTAAATATCGTCCGTCGCGCTCGCGCGCCCACGTGGCGCTGCGATCGCCCTCGAGCTCGGCCAATCGTCGCTCGACCTATCTACGTAGTTCTGAAAAACCCCGCCTTAAACGACAGCGCGACGCGTCATCAATTGTCACGCTAAAATATGTCACGTTAAAATACACGTTCATTCCGAAGCCTCGGTCGATTTATTCGCGCGTCTCCGTCTGCATTTCTGTCCGTATTTTGTCAGCGTTTGAGTTAGCTCGCGGAGTTTTCTGTTATTAATATTGTCAGACGGATTGCGCGTATATCCTTTTGTGTATCGTCAATTACAGAGGCACATTTATCTCGTTGTTACATATACAACGTGCGATATTGATTTTAAATGACAATTAAGGGAAGAGATACGAACTGAAATGATGATCGACAATCGTTTTATGAAATGCATTGGATCGTGCACTGTATTGCATTGCTAGGTTAAATGACAAATTAGACAAAGCAAATGTACAATATAAATTTTCAGAACAATTTTCTTAATAATATGCTCGTTACATTTTGTTATTATATATATTGTCATAATTACGCGTATGCAATCCAAACAATTTAGTGCATGCAAATATTTTAAAATACAAGTATATCACAGAATTAGTGAACATTTCTATTTTCGAAGTCAGTTGCGGATGGAGAAAACGACGAGAGAAAGACCTTTTTTTTTTTTTTTAGAATATCTCATTTCAGAGAAATATTTCCAAGTCATAATATGCGCTTTCACATCGTCATTATTCACTCGCCATATTGCAATTTTGACAGAACACGGGATTATCGACGGAATATATTATTGTCCGTAATCGCACACTCGCGGACTTACTTTTGATCTCCATGCGCGCGCGCCTAGAGATTATTCGCGTTTCGCGATTGGCGTCGCGAGCGCTTCGAATCCGGCCAATCGGAACGAAGACGACATTTTGCTGTCGTCGCTCTGATTGGACGATCGTGCGATTTGAAGTATTCGAGAACGCCAAGCGGAGCGCAGTTCTACGACAATTGCGTGCACAACCGCGTAACGAAGGAACATTTCGTCTAGGAATCAAGAGTAATTCGTGGTCAAGTTGGCGAGCCTGCGCGTCCGCGCGCATCTCTAGCTCTAGCCAGCGGAGCTCAGCTCAGACGAGCCAGTTGGTAACAGACCTTCGAGCGGGTCGTGCGCGTGAATTGACGGCTGCGTGTTCTGTCCCCGTGTTCGGTCGAGCGTTTCTCTCGATCCGATCGCGTCTGGGAACGCGTGAGCGTCGCAAGCGGTACCAGAGTTTCGTGTTCGCCGACGAGGAGGAACGGCGAGTGCCATCGTCGTCGTCATCATCCGCGCGACGTCGCGCCGACGGTCAGCTGCCATGGGGCTCGTCGACGGGATTATTTGACCCACGGGAACGACTCCAGGCTCGTCGGTGGGATCGTGAGTCGTCTCGCGTAAGCGCTGCAAATCGGTAAGTGCAAAAGATCATCACTTCATCGTCATCGTCGTCGTCGTCGCGTGAGACTTCCATCTGTTCGCTCTCGTGACAGCGTTTTTTTTTCTCATTTCTCCCGTTTGTTCTCCTCGGCGCGAGCACAAGGACGCGCTCTCTTCCTGAGGAGGAGAAAGCGTTCTCTCGTGACCGAAATCAACGTCGTGGTTAACGCGCGATGACGTGCTCGATCGTGCGAAACGCATGTCAGTGCGCTGATACTTCGAGACCCGTCGAATGCGCGAATTGACACGAAAAAACGTGGCGAGTGTCTCGATCAAGGTTGAAAAAACGCACGACATAATCGTTCGCGGAATCTTGCGCCAATCTCTCGAAACACCCGCTCTACTTTTATTCTCTTATACATTATTTTGCGATGAGCTTTCGCGTGCATAATCTTGCATCATCCAAGCCAACTTGTGTCGTCCGAGACGTCTGTTCTTACAATTGATACCGTGTCTTATATTTTGTTTCTATTTAAATGTAAGAAGCTTTTCGTACGCAGCTGATTTCCCTCGAAGAAGGTTCCCCGACGACAGAAATCTTATCCCTCTTAAGGGACGCATTATACCGTTGTTCCGGCGAGGCTAATATAAATGCGCGAGCGAACGCGTCTTCGCGAATATAATCGAGTTTTCTCGCGTTTCCTTAGCCCTTTCGCGATATAAGTGCTACTAACAGCGCGGCGTCGTGTTCCAGCTGTTCGTGACAGCTCGGAAGGGGGCACCTTTGTCCGCTCGTCGCTCGCCGAGCCTCGGCGCAGCCGATTGTTATTTATCCCCTCGGCCCCGATGCCCTCCTTCGGCTTTGGTCTCCTCGACTGGATTTCGCTCTCGTACTTCTCGTAGGAGAGAACGGGAGAGGGAACGTGTATTTTAAACACTTTCCACCCTTTCGATATCCACTTTTCTAGCGTGAGAAGAATATAAAGTACTTGTACATCGCGACGAGAAACGCTCGTTAATACACGGCGTGAATGGGTTCCTTTTTTGCGTTACGTTGACTTGAATTCAACGGCTTTCCCGAACATCTGGAACATCTATCTGCGATTAAACTAATTTTCGTTCCCTTTGAGAATGATTTTTTTTTTTTTTTTCGCACAGTCCTTGAATCGTGTCTGTCTCTCGATGTCTATCGAAAGAAGAAGTTGACAAAGAAATCGACGTGCATAATGAGTTATATAATCCATCATTCGCGTATTCGAGGATTGTTTTTATTTTTGCTCGCACTATGAAAGTTACTGAAGTGTAACATTTATCGCTTGTAGCGTTTGTGTTTTAAATTTTATGCCGCGTGGCTCAAAGTAAATCGAAACGCGATTTATTTAAAAGATAATATCTGATTAAAAAGTTTATAATAGACCGACAATCTATCTCGGCCGACGCGAAATTGTGTCGCTTGGAACGTGATAAACAATCGCACTTCGATAATATCAATTTACGATCGAAGACGATGAGTATTTGCGAAAATTCATTCTAACTTTTGTTTCGCAGCGACAAAGACTGATTGTTTTATTTGCCCGTGTCACAAATCGATAAAATGATATATTCCATTCCTGTTGTACAAATGCACAGACGAGCATATTGTAATTTTTAAGAATTTAAAAATATTCAAAATATCTTTCTTTTTTCTCTCCCTCTCTCTTTCTCACCTTCACGCGTACTATAGTCACACTCGGAAAGATCACACCAACGTATAGTCGGCATCTGCAATCGTTTGCCGATCCTTTTAAGAAATGAAATGTAATTCGGAGGCTGGGACTCCACATCCGAGTCTACTTCAAGCCACTTGAGCTTTTATGGCTGTACGGTTGAAAGATACATACGTCTTTCTCTGTCTCTCCCCCGCCAAGCGTGTCAAAACAACTCGGGGGCGTCGTCTCAGCTCGTTCGTTGAACCCAATTGTTTTGGATGTGCACCTAAAAAAATTCAAGGTGACGCCCGCGGTACACGTTTGGCTCCCCCGATCGTTTCTCCTTCGCGAATCTGCGAGGTGCAGTTTCAGCCTCGTTAAAGACAGAGAACAGGATCCGATGATAGGCTCCTGGGCAAGATGAAATCCGTTAGCTTCTCTCTCTCTCTCTCTCTCTCTCTCTCTCTCTCTCTCTCTCTCTCTCTCTCTCTCTCTCGCTTCTCGCCACGGATCTTCAGTTATCTTCAGAACTTTTGAAGAAGTAAACTACTCGTCGCGTATCAAGTTATCTCGCGAACATTCGAGTGATAACAGATGAGCTGTGCAAACATTCGAAAATTCGCATGTATCTCCTCGTGCGTGAATGCAACTGAAAATGTGCTGGGTTTTATAGGCAAACATTATTTTATTAATATTTTATTAATATTTATTAAATTTTTATTATTATTTTATATTATTTTATTTTATATTAATTTATATTTTTAAATATTATTTTATTTGATATATAAAACTGTACCAGTACATCTAATTTTTCTATCGAGAGACCATTTCTTTGCGTAATCAATGTTATTCTCTCTTCATATCTTTTGCAAGTAGTTTTATTAAGATTTATAACGTATAGATACGCAATTCTCCCTATAAGACGTACCTATTCTCTTTTGGAAGAACTTTCTGAAGTTGTTGGTAAAAGTAACAGTTCGCTCGCGAGGCGTTAAAGAAAAAAAGCGTCACGCGAGGAGTGCGAGATCCCGCGGAGTGTCCACGTGAGTTAAAATTGTGGATCTCGGCCTTGGTGGGCAAGTGTCTATAAATATGAGGTTCGCTTATAGGCGACCCGCGACCGAAGGTGCAGCAGCGCTGCATCGTCGTCGTCGTCGTCCCTCGACAAGGCTGCACGCGTTAGGAAACGCGCTTGTTCTCTCTCTCTCTCTCTCTCTCTCTTCTTCTTCTTCTTCTTCTTCCTCTGTCTTTTACACATTACGTAAGGCCCCGCGATATCAGGAGACGCGAACAGAGACGTACAGAGTGTTCCAAAAACAATGGCCTACTCTCTTTTTTCAAAGAGGGAACGGTGTGTTTCTTTCACTTTCGCGAATTCCTTGACAACTTTTTTCCAACCAGTTTGATTCCGTCAGTCAAAATAACGGGACGCTCACAGTTCTCGAAAAATTATCGGTCGCAAACATGATAGGCGGGAGAGATCTTTCTGACAAATTAAATTCCGAGAGAGGAAAAAGTGTGTTAGATTAGAATTTTAACGGAAAGCCGTATAGTTATGGAGCTGGACAGGTCATTAAAGATGGGAAAGATATAGGATGAACGAGGGAACACTCGATGGTTCTAGGATTATAATCCTGCGAGTTACAACAGTTTTTGGGATGAATAGGAATTTTGAAGTAGATTTACTTTATCGGATAAATGATACTGGTGGAAGGTCGAGTTAAAAGTTCACACGTGAACATCTCTATTGTACCGATTGTAGTAACATTGGCACGAATCGCCGAACGCGCACGATTACTTTAATCGCGCTGCGCACTTTGCGCACGTAGGCATGTGCAACCATGCGCAATCGTGAAATTACAGTAGTGTTGGTTGCATAATATACAGGTAACCTAGATCTGCTTCCCACCCGTTGACCTCGTTATCCTCCCCGGTTTTGCCTTAGCGTGCAGAAACCTTTATTTCCAAGTCGAGATACTGCTCGCATCTCGGCGAGTCATCTCGGCGAATGGCGCAACAGAGAAGATCATATAGGAATCTAAACAGAAACATCTAAGAGAACTCTTAGAAACTCGAGACTGGGTTTAATTTAAGAGACGTAAGCGCAAAGTGAAATCTATATATCTCTTTTTCGTATATCTCTCGCGCTACTCTCGCGTTTCTGTCAATCTATCACTTGTCCTACATGAGGCTGAAGCTGATCTAATGTAGAGAGAAAGGAATATTTCTGCGCGAAATTTCTACGGAAAAGGTGAACTGACTCGTAAATAAACCACCTGGCAGCTCGCACGAACAAAATCAGATCAATGACCTCTTTTTTTTTTTCCCCGAACCATCGAAGCTCACTTTCACCGATGTGCGCGCTGTGTTGCGCTTGCTTTTGCTTTTATTAAGTCATTCCGCCGCGAAACTACTGGGGGATCAGTAGTGTCTATTTCAGTAAGTTTATATGTTCGAATCCGATCCGCCACTTCCAACGTACGTACGTATATATATATATATATGTATACGAGAAATCATATTTCTATTATTATCACACTATTTTGTCAACGTAGTTTTGCTACGTGCGTTAAAATTACTATTTGCGATCCGAGAACAAGAGAACTCGGAATTTCGTGTAAAATTTTTAAACGTTAGATATTTTTGCACGGAGAACACTGCCGTTACCTGCCACTGTTATCTCGTTGTTACAAGATTTGTCATCTTATGACCAATATCGGGATATAGGTTCGCCCGGAAACAGTGTCATCCCCTCGTTACTTGGGCCAGTCGACCCAGTTTCGGGCTTCGTTCGTAAAATGCGGAACGCCCGGTAGATGGGCGCTCCAGATATTTTTTTTTATTTTTCATTTTAGGTGACCCGGACGAAAGAGATATCGATTTTGCTTGAATTTTCTATACAAGCGGGAAAGTGACCGTAGAATACGACGCGGGTTACAAGCCTACGATTAGCTGATGACGTTATATATATATATATGTATATTATACACCACGCGCATATATTGAAGCTTAAAGGTCAAGTCGAACGGCGACTGTTGCGAGTTTTCCTTACATGGAAAATTTCTTTTCGTGCATACGAATACGTATATACATACATACATACATATATATACATACACATACATACATACATACATATACATACATATACATACATACATATACGTACATACATATTGATTTTGATAATATTGCAACAAATGTATTCGTATGTGTGTGCGCGCGCGCTTGATCTGGAGAATCTGTTTTTGAAAGATTTCTCAATACTTTTCATCTCGCGATTTATAACGTTAGAGATTAAAACTTAAATGTTAATGATAAAATTTTATCTGTCCAAGGGTTAAGTATGCGCCGCGAATACGCACGATATTCTTGTCGATAGTGCCGTGTTTCGCCATCGTATACACCGAGAAACCTACCGGAAGAGCGAGTTTATTTCTGGGCAGTCTTGAAAGCGTTCCTTTGCCAGTCGCAGAACGGACAAGATCGACGTGTACGCCGTGCGATATCTCAGACAGAGCTAACTCGTTCGTCACCGTCTTTTTCTATCAGAGAAAGATTTAATAAAATAAGTAAAATCAAAAAATCGTTCATTGAAAAGTCAATTTAAAGGAACTGTTCGGACTTTATAAAACTTAAACGAGTTTAGAAAGTCGTGAAGGCTTTTTCTTTATTTATCGCGGCGTTATATCCTTTTTCTTTGTTTTCTTAGAGATACGCAATTGCACGAAAGAAAGGAGATAAGAAAGATTTTCGGATAAGCAAACAAAGAGGTGTCAGAATTAGCACATCTTTAAGACGTCATTAACATATGCTCTCGGCACGTTGAGTCATATATATGTTCTTGTCAAGTTCTATTTTCTTCGAGCTGTACGTGGCATATCTTGCCCTTTATTATTCACGCCACTGGGGAGAGATAAATGAAGGACGGGATAATTATGTTTGATGTGTATAAAAGTCTCAAATAAAAGTCGAGAGAAAGCCTTTTACCTCTTCACTACCCGCATCCGCAATATGCGTGAATATCGCTTGTACGCTCAAAATGACACTCAAGTCTAAAGGATAATAGTTCAAAGGTTTTTTGCTGAGCGCAACTCGGATGAATTAATCTTGATTTAAATTAGAGACGCGATTTTTTAGCGTCTGGGTTATAAAAGTAATATTGAGAATTAATTTGAAGTTTATCTTGAGTAAGAAACACAGTCTTGAGGTTCTACCTCTCGCATATCATCGTAATTAAGGGAATCGTACAGACTCCCTGAGTCAGAGAAGTCTCGCGCATGATTCACAGATCTCCCTGACTCATAAATACTGCGAACGTATTAAATACATCCGCCGTACGGCTTCTGAGATCACGAGGAGGCCTGGTGGATCATCAGCGGCGAGCTGAAAATGGACAGCGTTCTCGTCGTCGCGAGATACGCGCTCCGCGCTGGCTCGCCATGTTCTGACAGCGCGTCGACGCGATCAGCTGTTCGGCGACAGCAGCGTCGCTCGCGCCCAGCTGTGAGCGGTGCTCTCAGCTGACGACGCCATCGATACACACCGTCCTCCCCTCCCCCCCTCCTTCCACCCCTCTTTCCACTCAACGCGCTCAATCGTTTCCCTCTCTTAATGCGAACGTTCAGGAACGACTCGAGTGCCTCGGCGCCCCGTATCTATCCGTGGTTCATCTTTAATTATGCATGCACGCACGTCGAAGAAATTTCCTTCCGAATTAATGAGTTTTCGAGAGATGATTTTGCGTTTTTTTTTTTTTTTTTTTCACTAAATCACGCATTTAAAGTGCGCGAATACGATGTTAAATGAAACGTAATTATGTAATGAGAGAAATGTTGTCTCGCAATTGCGAAATAATTATAAAATATTCGAATTATTCCTCGCGAATTTTTGATGTTCGATCGACTAGAGAGAGACGCACGTACGAGAGGGAACTTTCGCATAGCATAGTCGCGATGTCGGATTTAAAAAAAAAAAAAAAACCCGCGGTAGCCAGACCGCACGAGCGTGTGTGCGTTTCGCTGATGTAACGCGGGCAGCGAGAGTAGATATTAAGAGACCTCGAGTTTTCGCTCGTGTTCGCTAGCTTTCCGTTTATATAACGCGACGTTAAGCATCCGTTCGCGAAACGTTCGATCGCGTGCACCTACTGCACCTATACTGCTGAATAATTTTCTTTCGCCCGCACACGAGATATCGCCTTTCATACGTTTTTTTTCCCGATAATATCCCGTCTCCCGAAAATCGAAGACGGGCGTGTTTCTCAGTCAAAAATTTCTCAAGAACGTGACAGAGATGTGGATCAAAAAGTAATTTTAGGAAAGAAACAAATTTCCAATTTCCTGTCAAAATCATCCAATTTCGTAACAAAATCATTTTCTCATATATGTATGTAATAAATGTAATATAAAATGTGCGTGACTCTATTGTTTATTTTATGTGTATTCACTTGTTTGTTATTCTTCTCTCCGCGAATGCTAATCTTTTTTTTTTATTAAATAAAAAAAAATATGATTGATCGCGTTATACACTTCAGCAATTAATGTTATCTAGTGCGGAAGATATATACTTATCTTGTTTTGATAGAATCGTAATTGATAATCATCATTGATTACTTAATCGACAATATTTGTTGTGAAAATTAGTCTCGAAATCAAGATAATAATATTTCGGGAAACAACCAATGAATCGTTCGATAGCAACTGTATTTGCACAATTGTATTATTTCATAATTAAAGGATTTCTGTTCATTTTATAAATCGTATGCCCCACATCATTGATATCGACATATTAACATATAAAACGCCTGTCTTATTGATAGCACAAGAGATTGTCAAACGATGACATATCGTTTTAATACAGTTGATTTTCTGATAAAGTGAAATAAAAGAAACGTCGCGAAATTTTTTACATCAATCTAACGGGCATCGCGAAATCGATATAACTTTTTTCCCCGGCTTCAATTTTACGATGTCGCGGACACAGGGAAGTGGAAAAAAAAAAAAAATAACAAAGTCCATCTTCAAGGTAAAAACAAGAAAACGCGAAACGCGTCACGCGGCTCATTTTCTCGTATATACGCAGCAGCGAAATCTGAACTCCGTCGAGACTGCGGTTTCCACTCCCGTGACTTATTATAATAAACGCGCTTATATAGGAAGCGCTTGAAAACGTTTAGCACGCAGAAATCGTCGACGAGACTCGGCGAATCGGCGATGCGCAAGTCGCATCTCATCGGCCTTTACCGATGCTGTTGTACTAACCGTTCGGGAAACCTGTAACCCGCCCGTCGCGAACTGCACCTTGTTTTCTTTCGTCACGTGTTGTACGCGCGACTGCGGCGGCAGCTATAACCAGTCCTGCGGATGTGACACAACAACAAATTTAAAGGGACGACAAAAATCCGAGAGGCACTCCTACGAGCCGTCCCGAGCACGTCGGCCCGCACCCCAAGTTCGCGAAACAAACTCGGAGTTAAGTTCGGTGATAAGTTTTCGCGAGGCGAGCGACAAAATCGAGACACAAAAGGACCGTCGAAAGATTTACAAGTAGATATCGCTGACAATAGAGAGTGTTGTACACCCGGATTACACCCCCGTTTCTTTCTTTCTCGTTCACGGATATCTAATCGGCAAAAAAATTTCAATTTTTACAACTTTCAGCATTCTTCGAATTCGCGCACACTTTTATTGAAAATGTTGATTTGCCTTTTAATTTTTTTCCGTATTTTTTTCTTTTTTATTTCCGCAGATTTTGGCTTAAAAAATGATATAAATTGAGATCTCTCATTCCATTATCTAAAGTACCTTTCAGATATCGACAAAAATTGCGATAAAAATTGCTTGTATTTGCCAATTTTTTTCCTTTTAATCTTTTCGAACATTTTGGACTCTTTCGTGATGAGAATCTTTTCATGATTTTTTAATTTTTCATTTCGAGTACCTTCTCGTGGCCGATATTCAAAATAACATTCTGTTTAAATAAAAACCACATTCGAATAGGGTGAATAAAGAAAGGAGATTTAATTAACTGTCTTTAACTGGCCGTAATTGGGAGAAATCAATTGATCGAGGAATTGAGTGCAACAGCGGTATAAGTCTCGAAATACTTATTTAAAGCGAGACACAAAATCACTACGAGTCGCTACAAACGACTTATATATATGTATATCACAATAAATTAATTTTAAGGCTAAACTTTACTTATTTCATAACCTCTGTGTGTCTCTGTTAAATTTATTTACTTTCGACAGCTGAGATATGTCTCCAAAATATCATTCCCTCGAATTTATCGCACCTTATTAATCTATCGATAGATAGCTTAATAAGGTGCGATAAAAATTCGAGGGAATGATATTTTGGAAGCTTCACGATGTAGATCGCGATGATGAACACGTCGTTTCTTTTTTGGATTACAGGTATGCACTGCCTAGGCGCGGTGACGGGAGGTGGCACCTCCAGCCCGAACGGGGCTGGCGGCCGGGGTGGTGTTCTCAGCGTGTTTCGAGCCCTTGGAGTCCTAGTGTGCGAAGGGAGAATCCAGGGCCCTCCGCGTGGCTACAAAGAGGGCCCACACTGCGCACCGCCTATGCAGGCGGTTCCGAACGACCACGTGTGCGACGAGAACAACTATCTGGTAAGTAACATATGGTGCCCCCGTTACTCTCCGTTGTTCCTGGGCGACCTACTTTTAGCCCGCTGCTTTCCCACAGCGGGCTATAGAGCGAGCGAGGAGATTTCTTTGTCTGTCAATTAAGCGTGATAATTTGAATCTTTACAGGAATTTACGGAATATTAAAATGCCATGTATGCGAGGAATAATTAAAATGACATAATATACATCTGCTCACTCTTATATGCGCAAATTTGACAATTGAATAAAATAACAGCGATAAATGCGCGGTTATAGAAGAAGAGCACAAGGGGCTTGTAATGTTAATTGGAGAAAAACTCCAAGATACTAATAAGAGCAAAGAAAAAAGAGTTTTCGTAGTATTAAAAAATTTTGAGATAATTACACACAAAAGAAGTAAAGGATAATCGTATAAAATAATGCGAAATTTGTTTCTTTAATTTTTCAAGTGCAATCGATACCGAGTACTAATTCAAGAGATCGCTGAACGCCTCTTCATCGGATCGTATCTATGCGTGGAAGTGCTTCTATGCAGCGACTGTCCGTGCGGTTTGGGAAAGTCCACGTGCAAATATCCCGTGTACCCGGTGCCGTCCTTATCCATCTCGCCATGGCAAAAGTGTACTTCGGAAATGTTACTGGAGTACTGGTGTATCTGCGTTGTCCCGAGCAAGTAAGTGTCGTAAATATTTTCTAATTAATTTTTTAATTAAATATTACCGTTCTTTGCCGCAAGGTAATTAAAAAATCAAATGGAAAGAATGGAGACGAGAGAATGAGTCAATTGTCGCAGCTATTGGTGTGCAGATGATCGATCTAAATGTGAAGAGATCACAGTTACATTTTCAATTACATGTCCAAGAATTTACATTAGACGGTGGAACGTTCTCGATCTCCAGATTATCCTCAATCTGATGAAAATTTATTTATTCTGGATTGGCTCGTATTTGTTTTCGTCTCTTCAATTTTAATCCGAGTCTCTCTCTCTCTCTCTCTCTCTCTCTCTCTCTCTCTCTCTCGGTTTTAATAACGTATCTAAATTTAGGAAGTAAGGAATTTAGGAAGTATAGATATCTTTCTCTTTCGTATCACACTTGTATCGGGTTGCTTTTTCCAGGAATCCAGAACCAATGAATTTCCAAGGATTATACCAGGCAGTACGTTCGCGATTGCACTTCAGCCAAGTCGCGGCATGGTGGTCGCGCAGCAACGGCGCGGAGCCGAGTTACATTGCCACCCGGATCGTGCCGTACACCGAGGACAATCTCAGCAGATTCCGAGAGACGCCGGTGGAGCACACCTTCCCCTTGGCTGGTAACGGCGACGGAAATTCCATCAAGGTACGCGAGGAGAATGTGCGACTTGTAACATTATTAAGTTATATTGCGAATTTATATAAACCGACGAAAATTTGTTATGAAAATTCAGCAAAAGAAACTTTTCCTGCATGATCAAGCGTTGAATTAACTCGTAAGAATTATCATAAGGATTGTGTGCACTGCACTATATATGATTACAAATATTATATAAACTCTACTGTTATCTAATATTATACTATACTGTCTTATGTTGGTTCTCGATAAATGTAATCGATTTGTAAATTTTCATTCCAGGTAACGGTTTGGGCACTGCCGCGGATGGAGGAAGTGCCTGTGCTCACGTGCTCGCTGCATCCGAAAAAGGAAAAGGATGAGGAAGACATCGCGAGGGCGTTAACGCCCACCAAGAGCATCCCGTTGGGATCCGTCGGCGCGCAAAATCTCGAGGGCCTCGTCTTGCCTGGTAATGAACGACGCGCGCGGAGATCCCATAATTGCCGCATCGTCATCTTGTAAATTGATTATTGTGACAATTATTAAGCGTGTTCGCGAACAAGCATACAGATATCGGTCAAGTTTTCACATTATTCTCATGTTGTTCTCTTGAATTCGAGACCAATCTGCAAGAACGATTACAAAAACGTGAAATTATTATGTTTAATTTAGATATATTTAAGCGGCAGGAATCGATTTTGATACTTGGACGATAGCCAATCATCAAGAGATAATCGTATAAATTGTAAACCATCTTTTTCGATAGCTCTGGTGGACGACAGACTGCAGACTACCTGCAACAAGTCGGGCAAGCATGACTGTCGCTGCGAGGAGGAGGATACGTCTCCTTTGTCGCCTACCATCAGGTCTAATGGCGAACGGAAACGTCGCCGATCGCTTCCCTGCGGCCCGGCGGAGAATCCCTGCGTGACCTTGCAACCGGCGCCGTTGCCATCCGTTCAAGAATGCATTCTACAAGAGATAAAAGACAACATCAACTCGACCAGCTTAAATTCGGGAGGCTCTATCGAGATGGCAAACAACAACCGTAGCGCCACGCGGACTCTTCAGAACAGATCGGCGGAGAACAGGGATGAGGTGAGAACTCGTAACAATCTGAACTCGGATCACTTGGAGCGTTGGTTCAAGATACAGCTGAAGATCGAAAAGGATGAAGGCAATTTGGAAAAACGTTGCAAGCGCACGACTACTGGGGAAATTCCGGAGGTTGTCAATTCGAAGATCAACATCGATCGGATCCAGGAGAGCTACAATAATTCCGCTAAGAATTCCAACAATTCTGGAACCGAGCCCGGTGGCTCGTCGGAGGCTATATCCACGGCGAAAAGCGGTGGGCTATTAGACAATCTCGGGAGCACCTTCGCTCCCGTCAGCTGGTCTTTCGTCTCTTCTTGGCAAAACAGCAATATGAATAGCAAATTTCAGAGTTTTCGCGGCGCAAAAATCCGTTTCAATGATGCCGAGAAGAGTTACAAGTCACCGATCTTTGCGGATGTGTCCAATCACGCTCCGGTCGGTCCCTACGCTCAGCCCAATCCTTTCCACGAGTCGAATCCCGGACCGTCAACGTATGAATTGTTGCAGAAGCTAGATAACTCCGCTTGCACTGTACATCAGAGTTGCTCCAAGAATGTCAATAAGATTGTTGCGGAGGCGCGAGTATCGACCGGTCAAGACGCGTTAGAAGTTAACAAAGAAGATAATATCACCAAGAATAATCAGAGGAAAGCCGATAAACGAGGTCAGTTGATGTGGACACTATCGTCTTCCGACGAGAAGGACAAGAGGGAAGAGGGAGGATTATTCGATTGGTTCAGCAAGGTACCTGGAAGAGTCTTGGGTGTTGCGGCTACCAAGGGTTATGTCGATAGCGACAAGACAAAAAACGGAAGCTTGAAACAGCCGGACCATTCAACTGGACAGCAAAACACCAACCAGGAGATCAAATTCAAGAACTGCAATCTAGAGTTGAGTCAGCGGGAGGTTGACGAAGTGTTGGCGGTACTGCGAGCGAGAACACCGTCGGGACGTAGAAGGACCACTGTCAAGAATGTGAGGAAACGCGGAGAGCGATTCGGTGAGAGAGGCTGTGACGACGCAGTGGAAAAGGTTTCGCCAAAGTGCGCGAATTCGGACGAAGGAGTAGCTCGGAGTAATTCTATAAATCGCAACGTCGGAACTGTCCGAGTTCGCGCCCTTAAATCTTGCGAGGATTGCAGCCGCGGATTGTGTAAGAAGATAGATCATCAAGTACCGGAAGAGCAGCCGAGCCCTCTTGACCGTGTCTATTACGATTTGAACGTTTATCATCCGGCGCGCTCGAAGCTTATCGGCAACAACAACACTGACAGGTTAAATGAGGATCCGCGCGTGGAAAACGCGGATCGTTTGCGGAACGTCTCCACTAAAGCGGACGTGCTGCTCGGAGCGATTCTACGGACTACCAAGGACCCTCGAAAGGGCCTGTCGGACATCTCATCAAACGGGACCAGATCAAGATCGACGACTAACATCGACGATGACAGCAGCGACGATGATCTTCATTCTTCGAGCGTCGATCAGCAGGACCACAGGACAATCGCCACCTCGTCCGACGACGAGAAATCCTTGCCCTTGAACAAGAGATTCCACCGGTTCCGGCAGTTGTTCAAGAAAGAAATGAACAAGAGGATCGCCATGATGGCGGAGGAGAGCCCATTCTCGTCGGAGAACTCGCCGAGTTCAACGCCGCTGCCGCAATGCTTCAATTCGACGTCGTTACGCTACAACAACGAACAGTCGAATCTGCACAATGCGAGAAACAGCAGGGCGAAACGGCGAATCGACTTTGCGAACTTTTCGGAGGAGAGAGAGGCTGCAACGATGGTTCCGGAGCTCAGTACAAAAGACGCACATCAAAACCTACGCAAAACGCATAGTACAAATAGCAACGATCGCGAACGTAACGATTCTGCGGGCCTAAATAACCGGCAGAATCATCACGACAGACGGTTGCTCGTAGGTACGAAGGAATCCTCTGAGATCGAGGATGAAGAATGCAAGAAAGCGAGGGATATTGTTGCTGTTCATCGGAAGAACGATTCGACTAGTCCGACCACTCTGCAGAACGGACATTCGTCTTCCAAGGTACGAAACAACAATAACAAGGAAGATGTCGCGGAGACGGGAGAAGACGAGACTGTCGACAAGAGCGTGCCGTCTGCTCTCGAGCAGGAGAGATTCCGCAGATCTCTGGAGAATGCGGCGTCGATGGTGTTCCATAGTAGAACTGGTCTGCCGTTGACCTCCAGTCCGGCGCCCTTGAGGAGGGGCAGCTGTTGCTTCGACTATGACAGCAGCTTGAATTCCGTCTCCTCGAAAAGAAAGTACGAAGCGTGAAGTTTATCGGAATAAGAGTATTCGATGGCAATCAGTGAAACAGTATTATTATATAACTGTAAAAAATTGTAATCTTTTTTTCAGAAAAATTATTTATCCGATAACTTTTTTCCCCCAAAGATTTTTCTATCGCTGCTATATTGAAGATAAAATATTACACAGGTATAAAGTTACGTGTTAGATTAGAATTACAAGATATCCTTTCGAGGCATATTACTTGGTGATAAAGTAGCGTTGAAAAATGATTATAATCGAAAGTGCCGAAGAATGCAGTTGTAATACTTTTCATTGATGCCGTCGTCAGCTGATGCCGCAACTTGAGTTTTTTTTTTTTTTTTTTTCCCTAAAACGACGTTTCACGTTTCAGCGCGTTGTTCGAATTGAATACGCCGCCGAGTCCAGGCGCGGTCTCGTTGGAAGAAACCGATCGCGAGACAGAGACTGCCGGTGAGGGCGAGGAGACGCCCAAGAGACGCTCCAGCTCCCGCCATCGACCGCAGAGTCACGCTCTTCTAGGCAGCTTCGAGGAATCGGCGTTGAACGGCAGACTTGAGCCGGTGTCTACGGTTCACGGTTTCACAGCGGAACTTGGGGCCAGTGGTTCCTTCTGCCCGAAACACCAGAAGCTTCCAGTCACTGTGTTCTTCTACACGCTCGGTGATAACGACAAAGTCTCTACACCATACCTTGTACGTTTTTTTTTAGAAGCAAATCAATCGCAGATATTCGCGCGTATTTTTTAAGCGGCATATAATTATTATTATAAATAATATTCGTCGTATTATTTATAATTAATAAAAAAAAATATTAACCACATTCACAGGTAAGATAAAATCTTAACGATATATCAAAAACAACGGCTAAACAGTTATTCGATAACGAAATATTAAAGATCTTATTTTTGCAGGCTCATATTAATCTTGAGAAAAAGGGCTATCAGGTGCCAAGAAATGGCACCATCCAAGTGACTCTTCTCAATCCACTGGGTACAGTCGTTAAGATGTTCGTAGTATTGTACGATCTATCTGACATGCCACCGCGATCTCATACTTTTTTACGTCAAAGAACACTGCGGGACAAAACACTGCGCTACCTCGTTCACCTTAGGTACGTGTCATTTCTAATTTAAATAGCGTTAAAAGCAAGTCGTATAAACAGATAGAGTAATTGGAAATCAATATTCAAATTATGCATCAGGTTGCATTTAAAAAAAAATACAGATATAAATTGATAAATGTTTAAAACAATATTTTTACGTTTTTCGTTCGGCTTTTTTATTTAATTGAAAATCTGTTACACATTTTAAACTTTCGTATAACATTTTACGAAAACTTGTACTCCTAGGAATATTTGCGGGAGACGAGAACGCTGAATGAATTTTTGCACAACTTTTGCTTTGTATCAGAAATGGTTCCGTAGATAGATGACAGTGACGCACGCGCGAATTCTCATTTCAGATTTATGTCCAGCAAGTCGGGTCGAATTTATCTGCATACGGACATCCGTATGATCATCTGCCGTAGGTCCGACGTGGACACGGCGTCGGACTTGGGCTCGGAACCGCCGAAAGAACTCAGGAGTTACATCCACGGCCCTACGAATCCGAAATTTTCGCCAAGGTGCTGAGCCACGTGGTACTTTCCATGGGGCTGCTGCCAATCGTTCCGCCCGCCCAGTCCCCCTCAAGTCGAAGTATGATCGCGACAAACGATCCGATAAGATCCAAATCGGAGATTGATTTTTGTTCTTCTAACTCTTTGCGATGCGGACAATTATGATGATTTTTTTTTTAATGCTAATAGAAGCAAAAAAGTAATCGGAAAATGTTCTTATTATTTATTATTTCTGAACGTTGTTCTGCTAAAATTATAAAACATCGGGAACAGTTGTAGGAATAAGTTATCATGTTATAGTTGTAATAATATTAAGACGAAAAATGTGTGTACATAGTTCTTTCAAATTATTATTAAATATTATTTCTTTTTAAATTTTTTGGTTGATCGCGAAGGGTTACAAGGGAGGGGAGTGGTTAAGAATCGAAAATATGCGGAAAGATTATGCGAACAAATCAACCGCTCATGTTGGAAGAATAATTTATATCGTCACTCGTGATACATCTCTTTCTTTTCTTTTTTTTGGATAATTGTAATAAGTAGTCGAGTTTCTTTTTGCGTTGCTTGACAGAGAGTCAAGTGTTAGATATTATGAAATTGTTCCAGCAATTAAGTTCCAACACAATTGATTCGCAAAGCTAATTCGAAATTGCTCCCAGTGTCATTTGGATCCATGGTTCGCGCTTGCAATATAGAATACTGCGTATAAGTACAGTGATAATTTCGCGTGCAGTATCTTCGTTTTAGATTCGTTTTTGTATCATAACATTTAATATGATATTACATTTCGAAAATTCTGCTACACTGGTAACATAACGAAAATTCTGGTACGCTAAATTGAATAATCTTTCTGGTCAAACAATTACTGATCGTGGAGATGATAATTGGTCGACTCAAAGCTCGCAATTTACTTCGAAGTTTCTTTGTTCTGTGCGTGTATGCGTAATAATTATTCTATAGTGTATGCTGCTAACCATCAGTTTAATTTACGGAGTTTATCGCAAAAGCTGGACGATCTCGTTGGGAGGCCATTTTCTCAACTTATTGCTGTAAATATAGTCACGCGTAGAGAGTAAGTCGAGTAAGAGTTTTTAAGCAGGATGATAACTGCCATTGTGTGTGTAGCACTTTACGTTGAAACGAAAAAAAAAAAAGAAGTGATATAAGCGCGGAAAAACGTCGACGAATTCGGTCCCGCGTTCGGATCAGTATATGATTACTAAGAGAGATCAAAACTGAGTGTGATCGAATAGTAAACGTGCAATGAAAAGTACAAAGTTACTCGTGCATTACTTCATGTTCTCGCAATGGATCATTGTAATTTCCGACGAGAAGAGGAGAAAACCGTGAAAAAGATTGCAATTCTTTTCCCGGAAAACGAATGTGATTTTTGTGATTTACATGATTGTGATTTGTTCTTTCTTCTTTGCGATCCGACGAATGAACGCGAGCGACCAGAACTCGCGAGTTTTTCCCAAGATTAAAAAAATGATTATTTACACATACATATATATATGTATATAAATATATATATAAATCAGAACACAATCTTTGTGTCCGTAGCACTGTGATGAATATTTTGATAGACTATAAAAGAAGAGTAATTATTATTATTATTATTATATTATTATTATTATTATTACAGAATAACACTATTTCTGCGTAGTGAACATGTTGTAGATTTAATCGATTCTACTAATACGTCGTGCGAAGAAATATAATAGTGAGTAATTTACTAACTAGCCGCCAGATTCATACGCCCGTTTTAGAATCGTTTAAGGCAAATGAAAGGTGACACTCACGTTTTCCTTTATTTTTCTAATGACGTTCCACAAGGATTGAGCGAAAAAATTGCGCCAACGGTTGGGAAAGCTTATATTCGATTGGCGAATCTTTCACATATACTTTACAAGAAGTAATTATGACATGCACCAATTATTTTTTAGGTACGAAGCACTTAATCACGAAACTAACTGTATAAATGAGAAAGCACACTTTTTAAGAATTATAGAGATATTCAAGTGTGTGTGTGTGTGTGTGTGTGTGTGTGTGTGTGTGTGTGTGTGTGTGTACATATGTACATTCATATTTTATATATATATATATATATATATATATATATATATATATCCATTCGAAAATATTCAATTTAAAATTTAATGGAAAAATATTGTGTCTCTATAATATTTTTCAATTAAATTTTTTTGTAATATCTAACTTTTTATTTATACAGTTAATTCCATCATTCAATTGCTTCCTGCTCACAAAAGACATAAGGAATATACACTTACACCATGTAAAAATTCACCTTATGGTTTGATGAATATTTTAATGTGAATTACAGCTGAGTCGAGTTTCGCTCAAAACTAAGTGCTGAAAAAAGATAAGAGAATAAAAGTTCCGTTACCGTTTGCGCTTTTTTGGACATAACTTACGTGAAGGCAGCTTTTATTATCCGCGAAAATCGATCCTAATATATGCAGCAGAATAATATTTGATTTGGCAATGGGATAAAGCCTGAAATTGAAATTTTTCTGGAAGACCCTTAATTATCTGGTCTCGAATTGTAGAATAACGAGACGCGCATAAAAAAAGTTGCTGTACGTATAATAAAGAGGGACTATTTTCAATTATGATTCTCTAATGGAGCAATTGAATAATTGTATATAAGCATATAGTAATCAAAAAACATATAAATAACTGCATACGTAATTTCGATCGTAAAAAAGCATTTTGATGCTTTGATATTTCCTTCTTTTTTATTTGATTTTATATTTATTTCGTTATATTTTAAAGAAACGAATATTATTTACAAACGATTTTAATCGTATAAAATCCTTAAGTTTACATTTATCTTTCTCATAAACGTATTGAAATAGTATTGAAAAACGTATTTCACAAAGAGATATTTGGAAGAGATATATATTTTAAAAATTTTATCGATTTTTCTCTGAGGAGAGAAAAAGAGAAAAATTTTTATATGATCAAAGTTTATTTTATTCTATTATTATTATTATTTTTTTTCATAAAATGAATATTGCGATATCGTGTAATTTACGTGCTTTCGTTTGTAAGATTAATAACGGGAGGAAATATATTTCTTTTCTCATTTAAAAGAAAAACAAGTGTAAATAAATCGTTTTAATCATTTCAGATCGCAATATCGCGACAGTTTGCACAGCACAATCTAATTATTTTATCCCGCGCATTCGTGTTTTTTTTTTTTTATTTATTCCCGAGAAGGATTACGCGTCTCGTACATCTCGATAATAGGCCGACGACGATGAAGACGAAATCCATGCACTTTTTTTGTTGCAATCCGTCAGCTCGATTCGCTAGATATGCGTGTCTTTTAGAGAGACGTTCTCCGAGATATTGTACATTGAATGACAGCGAGAACGGATGATCGCGTCCCCCTCGCTTTAACGAAAAAAACGATTGTAAGCGCTGTTAAATACATTTTGTCGATGTTTTCTTTTTTGAGAAATAAAGTAGAGTGTCGAGATTAATCGTTGTGGTAAGTCGACCGTTAAAGTTTACTCGAGGAACAAGTCCTAACTCGGGATTCGTAGGAAAAAAAAAATTTCAAGCAGCGCGTATCGTAGAACATATATAGTGAATGGCAAGGATATGTAAAAGATATAAATATATATATATATCACTGCCGTATAACGTTGTACATAACTTATACAGGGTGATGCATGAAAAGTAGCCCGGTGCCTTCGTGTCTCTTTATTTATATGTGCGCGGCAATAAAAGTTTTATTAATAGTAAAAAAAACAAAAGAAAATAGCAACAAAGAAGATGAAGAAGAAACATTCTTTAAATAAGATAATTTTCCAAATACAATATATTTCTTATCCTTTTATTATTGATAAAACTCTCGACATATTTCGACGCTCTATATATAAGACCTGCTAAGACCTATCTACCTTTTCTCGCATCACCTCGTAAAATAGACGACCATTTTTGCGGCGATTATAATCGATTTTAGCTGTATTTTTCTGGCTTGGTCGAGATCTTGTTAGTTCAAGTTCGCAGAGAAGTAAGCAAATACATCAAACGATATGTGCATGGAAAAAAAAAATAGTAGACTGTGTAACATATCTTTATAATACCTTTAATCAGACGCAATTACCTTTCGTGCGATTCCTTCTAATACGTTTCTTCTTTTCTTTCCCTTTTAGATTATAATTTTAGCTGGAATGCAAAAGAGAAGATTGAATTTATCATTTAGACAATTAGTTTCAAAATGTAAAAAAAAATGAATAAATATAATGCTCGATTGAAGGAAAATATGGACAATTGCTCGACCGAATCGAAACTTTTACGGTCGACAAAGCGCAATTATCATTTTTTTTTTTTAATATGGAATATTGCTTTGCATAAAATCGATTTGTGTCGTCATTTTGGATTTAAAAGTGTCGAGATGGGATTATCGAAAAATCGAGAGATAAAAAATTTACGGAATATAATATTTTATATACTTTGACACACATTCGAGTATATAAAATATTTCGTAAAATATTGATCTCTTTTTAACAAAATGCTTACACGTTGCGTTGTTATTGGATCCGAAAACACTGCTGATTTATAATCTATCGGTCTTTGAGAACTTCAAATATCTTATCACAATATTAAATTTCGTGCACAACAATCTATAGGAATATTTGTCTAGTAACATGTAAAGCCCTATGCGAAACAAATCTGTATAACCATAGGATGCATACGATAGAGATATGAACCAGACAAATCTAGTCCAATAGTGAACGCCATATTGCATTTCGTAGGCACGGGATTGGTTGATTTTTCGCGATTATGTTTAGTTCCAAAATCCGCCACGGACGCGCCACATTCCATACTCGAGTAACGTATCCGAATCTCAATCATGTCACGTCCTGGTTCTGATCAGTCCTGTTCCGACCAGTCCTGAGACGTTTGGCTGTGGCTTTCTCCGCTAGTTGCGAGGTGGTAACGCGCGCGCGTGTGTGTGTTTGTGCGACCTGGTGATTCGAATGTGGAAAGGATCAAAGGATCTCGCCAGACCGTATACCGAGATCTCGCGCGGCGTGTCTGTCACGTTTCGGGAACGCGGTATGTACGAAACGCGAATGATAAATAGAGCCAACGACGGCGGATCTCTCGTCTTTACGGAGCGCTCGCCGCGATAATACAACATAATACATCATCGTCGTTTCCGACCCACTGACGCCGATCGCGGCCAACGACTGGGCGAATTGGGCGTGTGTCGCCGTATGAGAAGGCAGTCTCTTCAGTGAGCAGCGCACGCGCGCGCGCGCGCCGTGAACACACACACACACACACACACACACACACATCACAGCACACGCACGGTGGGCTTTTGACGGATCCGTGACTATTCGCCCCGCAATGGCGCCTGGCGACTCGCCTACTTTCTAAGCTCGTTGCGGTGAGAGGGACCGTCTATCTGTCTCGCGTTCCGGATTGTCGGACTGTACGTGACCGTCGATAACACCGCTTGGGAGGATCGGAATTCAGAAGAGTCCACGTTTAGAGTAGAGTTTTCTCTCCATCTCTCTCTCTCTCTCTCTCTCTCTCTCTCTCTCCTGACGAATATATAATCGCACGCGCGCGCATGCTGTTGTCCGCGGCGATGTATCAGCCTCGCGACAGGACGTCCCAGGAGTTCAGGATATCCGGAGAATGCGCGGCACCGCCTCGAGGTCTTCCCTCGCGGATGTGATCCTTTCTTCACGGCTCATTCCCTCCCGCGATATACGTCCGACGTTTCCGCGCCTCTTCCACGATCCGCTGTCGTCGGGACGACGACACAGCTGACACGGATCTCGCGGTTATGACTCGACATCCTGACGGATGCGCCGCGTCTCGTAGATCCCTCGCGGGGAACGTATGACACGCGAGAACACGAATCGGATCCGAGATCTACGACGAGGACGTGACTGGACGAGTGCGCGTACGATACTCTTCGATCCCTCAACGTCTGGATATATTTAGCGATCGTTTCGCGTTAATTCCATACGAACTGTCAACTGTATAATTATCCGCTCGCGGTACGAATCCACGTATCCAGCGATCTCGGTCGCGTCGTTAAATGCGACGAGGAAGAGGAGGAGGACGACGACGACGAGGACGAGGAGGACGAGGAGGACGTGTCCCGACCGGGCGGCGAATCGTCATCATTTCGAGAGGACTGTTGTAGGTCTCGTGGTAGAGACAACGACGTATCGAACATGGGGAACTGTTTCAGCAACCCGACCGACATGGAGAAGGAGAAGCCGGACAGGATCGGCAATCCGAGTATCGAGGCGGTCGCGTCGCAGGTTAATCCGGTACCGACGCCGCCGCCTGATCCGATAAGGCCGATCCCGCAGATCCCGGACACGGATATCACGACCGCGAAGATCTTCGTCGCCCTTTACGATTACGACGCGCGCACGGACGAGGATCTGAGCTTCCGGAAAGGGGAGCACCTGGAGATCATCAACGACACCCAGGGCGACTGGTGGCTGGCCAAGAGCAAAAGGACCAGGCAGGAGGGCTATATTCCCAGCAATTACGTCGCCAAACTCAAGTCGATCGAAGCGGAACCGTAAGTCTCGTTGTTGCTGTCTCGTTTTGATTAAAATGGTTTTGGGCGATATATTTTATCTCTGTTGTGTATCTACACGGAGATAATTGAAACTGATACTATACGCGTTTGTGATACTAATTATATACACGCGAGATGCATTTAATGTCTTATTACACAGCCGACACAAACAGGAACTCCGGAGTCTTATTATATTACCGTTGATCGTGATTCTTATTTTGCAAATAACGTCTTTCGAAAGCGTTGACTCGCATACGCAATAAAAAGTTGTTGGCAATTAAGAGGAAGGAGAGATAAAGAGAGAGGGAGAGAGAGAGAGAGAGGGCAGATTTATAAATGTCATAATGCTAATTTGCATTTGCAGATGGTATTTCAGGAAGATTAAGCGAATCGAGGCCGAGAAAAAATTGCTACTACCGGAAAACGATCACGGCGCATTTCTGATAAGAGACTCCGAGAGCCGACACAACGATTACTCCCTTTCAGGTAACGTCATAGAACGATAATAGAAACTATCCGGTTGTGTCATATCGCGCGATATCAAACAAATGAATAATAATGATTGGGCCGGGAACGCGAAATGTAGCGCGCGATCTCTGCGAGAAAATTGCGAGATCGTCAGAGTTTAATCGATGATCGTTTTGCGTTTTGCAGTGCGGGACGGTGACACGGTGAAGCATTATCGTATACGTCAATTGGACGAGGGTGGCTTCTTCATCGCCAGGCGAACCACGTTCAGGAATCTACAGGATCTCGTGGAGCACTATAGCAAGGATGCGGACGGCCTGTGCGTTAATCTGTGCAAGCCCTGTGTGCAAGTAAGTTTCAACAAGTAGCCGACACACGATCCCGACGTGATGCAACATCGACGATAATTGACCGATAAATAAATAATCGAACGACGTGCCGTTTCATCTCGCTATTACTCGAGCGAGTTACGAAGAATGGAGGAGGAGTTTAGACAGGACTCTCTCTCTCTCTCTCTGCGTTTAAAGACATCGTATATTCGGGTGTCGTAGCGACGGAGTATCGTTTATCGCCGAGTTAGGCGAATCTTTATTGATAAAGAAACGATGATCGCGATTTTACGATGTAACGTTAAACGCGATTACACGATACGTTTCCACGAAAGGGCCAGCTATGATGGTACGTTGAAATTCATTGACATTGAAATTGGGACGTCGAATCTTATTATAGATAAGGCTTTGATTACAACGTGCGACGAAGAAGAGCACACGATGCGACTTTAAATTGCGACTGAAATCTCTTTTTTTAATAATTGCACATACATATCACATACACATGCGCGCGCACACAAATCGGAGGAGGAAATTAATCGAAATTTTTTATTATATTATTATCTATCGACATCGTAAAAACTGTCTAAGCTCCAACACTTTTGCAAAACCAATAATGCGATACTTGTTCGTCCCCTTCGCTCCCCCCCCCCCCCCTCCTCCGATTATGATAATGGTAATAATCAACTATATTATTACTATTATTATTGATATTGAGATTGAGATTGATATATTTTTTGTCGTTCTTTTTATTATTATTTTTTTACACTCTTTCATTATTATATTGGCGTTATTATTACTTGGCGCGCGATACTTTGAAACGACGTATTTAGAGATACAACGCATTCTAAAGAAACACATTTACAACATATCGATTATACGTCGGTTACATCTACGATTATATATCTGTGATTCTTAAACTCGGTTTCCTCGTTAATGGAAAATCGCGGGTAAATAATTAATAAACGCAGGAAAAACGAGATGTAATTATCAAATTTATATGCTTTGGAAAAAAAAGAAAGGAAAGAGAGATATCGGAGATTTTTGAAGCACTGATTTAAGCATTTACTTACAAGAGTTCGATGTTCTGAATAGATTGTGTTTGTCTGTTTATTGCTTGCCCTTCCTCCCGGTGGATTTTCTTGGTAAATTGAATGTCCTAATATATGCCATAATAATACATCGTTTTTTTTTTATTCTGTTCTTTTTTTTCTCTCGACTCTTTTAAAACGCTTCTCCATTTGATTGCGTCTGGCGCCTGTACATACAAGCACAAGCCCGTTCTATACGGGATTATGTTTCAGAAGCAGTAGATTGTCATTCACTTAGAGATATCTGATGATCGTGTAAAAGCTCTCTCTCTCTCTCTGTACACACATTCGATGTAATTTCATATATTTACAACAAGTTATCACAATTCCATCAATTCACTTAGCATCCATAGAGACACCTCGCGAGAGGTGTGATTTATTTTATAGGTAAATATTCAGAATCCAGATTGGCAG
>OX424448.1:338448-469724 GCA_949152495.1 Lasius fuliginosus | reverse complement strand
CCCTAGCCATTTTATCAACGTCCGATGTACGATCTTTTAAAGGTATTATATTATCTTCATTTAAATTATTACTGGCTTCAGGCACTTCTGTGGAATTACCTTCCATACTCGGAACGGATGACTTTTCATCAAATAACTAAAAAATAAGAAATATATATAAATATATATATCTTAGAAAATATATATATATATATATTATCTTGTATTAGCACAATAATAAATCTTTAATATTTGCAGTTCAAAGTATATTTAAAAATCTTACTTCCTATTTGATTATTTTATTATCAATATCTTCAAATTAGAAAACACAATTAAAAGATATACATACTGTTTCTTTAGCTGTATTTAAATCATTCCAGAGCTTAGTTGGTAATGATAAGCTCATTGTTGTATTAGTCGTGCTTAGGTCAGAATTTTGCGGCTCTCCAGAAACTGTTGCACTTCTTATCATATCTTGCTCAAGTGATGTTAAGTTCACATGACTCTCTTCAACAGATGCATTTGTAGTGTCCCGTTCTTCATCAACAGCTGACGGTTCAATATTTATAAACCTATGGATATAACAAAGTTAATAAAAATATATAATTGTTTTCACTGTGTACAAAATTTTAAAAATATTATAAAAGCACTAACGTGTCTTTTTATTGTATAAATACTTGAATTTTAGCTTACCCATCTCTAGTTAATAGCCCCAAAGCATCAGATAAATCACTAATTTTTTCCTGTCTCAATTTTTCCTCTTTGGCATAACTTTTCTCTATGCTATAATCCTCACCACCATTCCTGAGAATTTCAACTCTCAATATACCGTCCCGTGGCCATTCATCTCTTATATGTTCTAAACAATTAGTTGGTGTGCGTGAAAATACTATATGGATATAAGCCAATACAAAAAATGCCAATATTGCCTGTAAAAAAAGAATCAAGAAAAATCTTTTATCAATATTTGTCTAATTTCTTTTGCTTTTTTCCTTATTTATTTATGTAGGAAACTTTATTTTTATATAATATTGTTATACTTATAAATATAGATTTAATATAATATAGACATCTCTAGCAGACATACCTTCAAAAGAACTATAAATTCTATAAATCTCCTGACAGGCCTTGGAAATGTTCGTGCATAGGCTAGCGCTGCTTTGATAAATAATGCGTGAAATAATCTGTCCCGTACATTAATCAATGGGTTTTGATTATTATTATTTCTAGCTATATTCATATTATTATTATTTAAAACTGGTCCTATCACACCAGCAAGACCGTGAAGATTGTGCGCCACTGCACCGTTTTGATTATTAGGTACTGCAACAGCAGCACCGCTTCCTTGTGACATTTTTGAATATCACATATAAGTAGCTCCCACAAAAATAAGGATTCAGAAAAATTTGTGTAATAATTATTTACACAATTGTCATATTTACACATTTGTCATTTCCAATAATTTGATATAGGCATCATATTCTGAAACAAAAAGCATTTTTAATTAACATGATTTAATCAATCTAAACACGTCTTAGTTTTTATAACAAAATCTATAAGAGAGATATAAATCTTAAATTTAATATTTTAGTTTTTATGAACGCAAAACATTCTTAAACTAAATATTTTTATATATATTTATGTTTTGCTATGTTTTCTTCTGCAAACGTAATGTAACAATTTAGATAGAGATGCGAACACAAAATAACATCATTATCATCAAGCACATCAATATTGCACTTTTCATTATATATATTTTCAATTATATAAGCTATTTAATAATAAGAATATAATTTAAGATAACAGAAAATCATTATTTTTATTTGATAAAAATTAAATGAAAAACAAATATGAATAGTGCAAGGCTTGTTTATGCTAAATACATTAAACATATCTTTAATAAAGTTAGCAATATCAATAAACCAGACACGTATATGAAAATTAATACGAAAATCTAGAATTTATATTACAAGATACGAAAGAGAAATGTATCTAATCTAACCTAATTTGCAAAGTATGCAATATTCAATGGAGCATAACCTATTTATTTCGCGTCACATTAAAATTAAAAAAAAAAAAGGGAAATCTAGAGAGAATCGCGAGATTCTTTTTCGTGGGTGTGATTCCTCTATATAGTAAGTTTATTTCTATCCGTATCGAATATAACGGAGCAACATAAGTCGCGCATAAAAACATGTTTGCGAAATAGCGACAGTGAATGCTACTCTGTTACGTAATTTTTATATTGAAAAAAAAAAAAAAGATAAAATCAGTCAAACATCCAGACTGAACGTTAATTGCATTAATTATCTCCCTTCGCGTTCTGTACAGCGACTGTACACGTTTCATACAGGGAATAATATCGGTACCTAACATCTCTTACACTTGATAACCGTCGTCAAATTTTCAGATGTTTTCAAGAACAAAAATCTGGCATGTCATACCTTGTGACGGGGGGATTGCAATAAGAAGTGTCAACGCGATATCGATGACACCGTCGTTATCTCTCTTCCGTTAACGTGGATCAAATTCAATCGCGGAAAAGTCCTGCGTATTCACCTAAGAAATACGACATTCGCAAAATTGTCACTTCATCGTCGTATGTTTTGATGTGTACCACATAGATCGTATCAGATTGTATCATCCACTAATCATCGTCTACACGTGCAGGTTCGCCAACATTGCAAAATAGAGTTTCGCAAATCGCAAATATGAGAAGGAAATTACTAGATTCCCTCGACGCGAGGATTCGACGCTCATTGGCTCCTGCGCGATAAAAGCGGTTTCAATTGGTCGGCGCAGACTTCAATGACAATCGTGTGACTGTCTTTATAAATTTATTCATTCTTCCGATTGATTAAATTTCAACCTTCATCTCAATCTTTTCAATGGATAAAACAAATCGACCAATCACAGTCATTCTTACTACGTTGTGAAAATGTTTGACTATGATTGGCTTACAGTCTCACGATTAGGAACTTTTTCACGTGCAATGGCCTTCATCAGCCAATCAAAGCACTAGCGTCGTTTCTGTAAACAGCAGGTGTTGCAGCTGTCAAATTCCATTTAAATTTTAACGAGTATACACGAATATACCAATATCTCTATCGCAACAATTCTCGAAGCAATAGAAATTATACCTTTCCAAGTTTTTGAAAAACAAATCGAAATATTATTTATATTATCGAATATCGTATTTTAAATGGAACAAAGTTTATGATATCGCTGTTTACATCTATATTTTCTACATATACGAAAATAATATTACATATTTTATATATACATTTTACATATTTTATATATATTTTAAAGCAAATAATGTATTCACCATTATCGCCACAAACTAGTCTCAGTTCAGAATTGAGAAAGATCATAAATGAAAGGAATATGCTGAGTATGCGTAGCCGTATGAAAGGTATAAAATATTCTTTTATATATTTAATGACACAGTTCTTAGAATTTTATATTATAATATTTTTAGTTTTACATGCTTTGAATGAAGACAGTGAGAAGTGCGAAGAGGAAAGAGAAAGAACTCTAAGATCACAAGCCATTCAAGAGATATTAACCACAGAAGTTACCTATTTACAGCAATTGGAGATTTTAGCAGAGGTACATTTTAACATATCTTTAATCATAAAGTTGTTATGAAACATTATTATTAATACTTTTGTTACTCTAGTTTTTTATACAACCTATTCTCGAAAGAAAATTATTGAATCATCCATTACTTGTCACTCTACTGGAGAACATAAAGACATTATATAATGTGAGTGGTGAATTAGTAGCAGGAATAAAATATAATCCCGACAATATAGCCGAAGTATTTCACAAGCTCGCACCTTTCTTTAAACTGTACTCCATTTATGCTTATGATTATACACAAGTACTAAATCTATTACAGGTAATTATTAAGTATCATGAAGATTTATCAAGTGTTTCAGTTTATTCAAATTTAATTCAAATTTATACTTTACAGATTTGCTCATATTTATAAATAATAAGTTTATCTTTCCAGGCAAGTCAAGAGAGTGATCCTATGTTTAAGAAGTTTATTTGTGATCAAGAAACAAGACCAGAAGTAGGCAGGAAATTAGCCTCATTGTTAATTACACCGGTGCAAAGAGTACCGAGATATCAATTACTTGTTAAAGAAGTGTTACAACATACTCCTTATAGACACAGAGAGTATAGATCTTTACAAGGTAATTAAGACTTTTTTTTAATTTATTCAGGCAACTTACATATTTTAATGTATGTTTTTGATTTAATATTTTGATTGTAGCATGTTTGGTTGAAATTGAAAAATCTGCAAAACATATAAATGCTCTAATCGCACAGAATGAAGAAATGCAAAAATTGTTAAATCTTCAAAAGAGCATCGTTACCTCGATTAATCTCGTTAAGCCTGGTAGAATATTAATCAAACAAGGACCGTTGATGCGTGTTTCAAGGCGAGGCAATTCTGCTTACAAGAGATACTTTGTACTTTTAAATGACACTTTACTATATTGCAAAGGCGAACCAGAAACTTCATTAAACGTATCTTGTGTTCTACCGTTAAACAAGTGCAGTTTAACTTGTGTACTGAGCAAGAAACTGTTTCGTATAACATGCTTGCATGAAACGTTCCTATTATATTCAGAAAATGGCGATAGCGACGAATGGATACAATCTATCGAAAGTGCTATCAGAAAAGTACTTGTTACATTGTTAAAAATATACATCTTTTAGTGTTTATTTCTTCCATTAAAATACTGATATGTTATTTCATTTTCACAGTATACCGAATGTAGACAAACCTTGAGAAAGGAAAGTAGCTCAAGAAAGCCACTTAGACATAAGAATATTAATGAATTTCCATCAGATGATATACCAAAAAAGTCCATTAAAAGAAAAAGAGATGAACAGGTAAAAATTACAATTTTATGTGCATAAATTATTGACATGTTTTTTAAATACTTAACAAAAAAAAACAATTATATACAAAGCCAAATGATTCAGAAAATTTCTCCACATATATATTATCTTCACAAATATAGTAAATTAGTGTCAATTTCTATATTACAGGTATTATTGGATTCTTCCAATATTATATACTTTAAAAAGGACGATGAAGCGGATGATGATATTCCACGAGAAAACACTTGTTTATTCTTTTGCAGCAAGAAATTGAAACGAGATCAGTTTCCTAAAGCTGGTGATATCGCTCCTCAAGCAAAAAATATAAAATTACATAAAAATTTAAACAAACAATGTGTATCTACGTATAAATATTTAAGGAAATCAAGTAATCGTAACAATAATGTAGGTAAAAAATATACAATTTAATAGAAACAGCTATTCAATGAAATTTGGACTATTAACATTTAGTTTTTTTTTTTTTAGGATCCAGCAACAATGAGAATGCACGAAACAAATCTACGTTTAATTGCGTCGAGCGCCGAGGAAAACGTGTCGTCGCCATTTCGGATAATCGGTGAATTTTTTACCTACATCGGTACAACCATAAAAGATCTTTTTACATTCAGATAATTTATTTAAATACTCTGCTGCAGCATAAGACAATAAGGGAAGGATAAATTATCGATATTATATTGAATATAATATATAGAATTACATATTGTATTGCGTGTGTTTGTATATGTAAATTATTTTATTTTAGAGTACAAAAATAACTTTTTACATGATCAAACTCTTTGAAATCTTTAATAATTTTTTCTTAGATTTATTCCGATTATTTGAAATATATAATTCTCTCTCTCTCTCTCTCTCTCTCTCTCTCTCTCTCTCTCGCTCCATTTTAGGCCCTAATCAGCAGCTACGTTCTACATCTAGATATATTCTTAAATCAATGCTCCCTCCAGTTGCTTTTCACTATGAGTCACTAGCCACTGATACCAACATACTCCAGATTGAGAGACAAAATCCACGCATGCGCAATAATGTTATTAGCTGAGAATGAAACTTTCCTTCGATTTGGGAACATTGCATTACACATTACAGCATTTACACGCGCAGTGTACTGACCGCGGTTATCACTTATGGCCAGGGATATAGTAGAGGGACTACTGTAATAAGGAACATATTTATTCTCGTTAGGTAGGTAGGTGGACGTCACGATCAATCTCACACGACAAAAAACGGAGTACACTTCACACTTGCGAATGGTACTGTGCGTCTGACGCCGAAGAAGGTGGAGTGATAAGAAGGTAGAAGAGCGGAGAGAGCAACGTTATCTGTACGGAAAAGTTAAAAGCACTGCAATTGATGAAAAGCTAAATACGCCGAACAGCCAGTGAAGAGATTTATAATGTTCTTCTTCGTTCTCCTTCTCTACGACGTTCTCTCTTCGTGTAATTATTCACCATGCATAGCATCCCGTTGATTGTTTAAATACGATTTTTAATGAAACTTGCGCTATTCTATCGGAACTGTGGGAGTCGCTTTTCATCTCGTCGACTTTACGCTATAAAGTGAGAAAGCATCTTATGAGACGCAATAATGGACATGTATCACAGACGTCCGTTTCCAATATTTTCCCCCCTTTCACGCGAAATATAATGCGACGATATGTATCTTTGAAAGAAATATAAAGCTACGACACACACACACACACACACACATGATACGTGCTTATTGACGCAAATCGGATATTTTCGATAGTTTCGTAAAAAAATAATTTTTTTATATTTAATTTTTTCAAAGTCATCGTGCTATAGTAATCGAATGTCAAATGACAAGTTTTACCGATGAATTCTTTTCAATGACTAGAATTATATCTTGCTTATATATGACACATTTATTTATTAATTGCTTATATATCACATTTATTAATTCTTTATTATATTGGAATACTATATTATATCCTGCATGTATATCACACAGCATTAATATATAATTTTATGTATTTCCAAAATTTTTATATATATGTATATATACTTTGACATATATAACTATTTTTTTTACATAATTCCAATCAATGTTATATCAATATTATATTTTCTACTAGTAATTACATGATTTTTTTGTAGAGTAAATTGTACTTTACAAATATATGTTAATCATAATTACTATTGCAAAATATATATACATATATATTTATTCCATCCCTGAATAAGAAAATTATTATTACATACTTATATATTTATATATATCTTTTTTATTTTACAGAAATTTCTTCACGAATGGATATTTATAATAGATAGCAATGGAAGGCCCATTAGAAATAAAAAACTCTGTCGCAGACACGGAAGAGCCTATAAAATCTGAAGCTCCTGTACAAAATCCCGATAATAGCGAGCGAAGCGATGGTGCTACCTCTCCGCCACCAAATTGCAGCATTTGTCTAGGAAAATTAGTTAACACATCTTTCACGGACAGTTGCCTGCACCAATTCTGTTTCAATTGTTTGCTCGAGTGGTCCAAAATAAAAACGGAATGTCCTCTATGCAAGCAAACGTTCAAGTCGATTATACACAGTGTGAGATCGGAGGAAGATTATGCTCAATATCATATACCTCGCGAATTAGCATCTCAAATTTCCAATCACTCACAAGCTACTGCTGCTTTGAATTTAGTTGGCAACTTTGGTTTCGAAAGCAATTGGGATGTTGTTCCTCGTCGATTTTTTTACAGGTATATATATATATATATACATCTTTCTTTGAGTAGAATAAATGTATTGCTATAATTTGGACAGATATGTATTTATAAAGTAATTCTATACATACCTATGTTCCTTAGGACGACAATGACTGGCAATCGCCGACATGGTGTGTTATTAAATCCAGAGCAAGTTACAAGACGCGAGCAATTGCCGAGTATGGCACCTCAAGTGCCTAGAGAAGAGCGCAGACGTAGGCGTGCTGATCCTACAGATTATCGTCGTACCGTTTATAGGCATGGTGTATGGGCTACTTCATTACCTGATATATTTGGACGTTTCCGCGAATGTAGTGCCGAATATTACAGGTAAATATTTCGTTAAACTATAACAGGTAAATAATCTTAAATTATTTTTTTTATATTTTGAATTACTGTAAATCTAACTTTATATTAAAGAATATCTTATACAAAATATAATTATAGCATTATATAAAGTAATATATTTATATTATATTATTAATTGTATATTGTAGAAGACAACCACAAGAATTAGAGCGCCTTATACCGTGGTTAAACAGAGAGTTGCAAGTTTTACTCAATAACGAACCAGGCATTATTGCGTATGCATTGAGCATAATAATGAATGCCCTAACTCGATTTGATATTAGAAGCCCTGAATTTCGCAATATTGTGCAACCTTTTTTCGATACACATACTGATCATTTTGCGCATGAATTATTGAATTTTGCCCAAACCAACTTTGATTTAGTTGGATACGATCAATCTGTTACTTATTTGCCACGTGGTTTGTATTTATATGAATTTTATAATTAAAAATAACAAGTATATATAATTACAAATAAATAATACATATATTCATGTGTACAAATCAATGTACTTGTTACAGGTTTGTCAAATGAATATGCAACCCGTATTGTATCACCTATACTTAGTAACAATAGTAGTAGCAGCAGTACTACTTCTGATAATTCGGATGTACGAATACTCGATGAAGCGATTGATTTAAGAGTAAATACCGAATTGCCGAGCACAATAAACCATTCTATCAGCATGCCAGGTAAAAGATGAATAAATTACATCCCGAGTCATATTTCCTATAGTTGTACATTTGTAAGAAAAAAAGAACAAGAGATAAAAATAGAAAAAGAAAAATACGTTTTTTGTAATATATAGAGACAAAACATAATGTACAATTACGTTTGTTTATGTAGGTCCTAGTACAGTAGGGCAAGTATTTCACAGAGTAGAAACATCTTACAATGTACCAGAAGTCTTAATTGTTTCATCGAGTTCCTCTGAATCAGACGGTGAGTGCGAAATAATTGGCTATGTGAAACCACGTCATGAAAGGACACCAGAAATCATAGAGTTACTTTCTTCTGATTCTGATTCTGATGTTCCTCATATATGTAATGGAAATGCACAGTGAGTTACAGAGAAACTATATATTAAACATATGCTTAGTGTTTATCTTATTGTATCGCAATTGGTAATAATATGTGTAATAATAATTGGTAATAGAGTGTCTTTAAAAATTGATTGCACATGTATTAATAGAAATGTAGATATGATATGTAGCTGTAAATATATTCATTATTTTTTATTATTAGGTCGAATCTAAGAAGAATATGTCCGGAAAATTTGTCACTACCAAGTACATCTCACACTATAAAAGCACCATCTTTATCATCTTCTACGACAAGTAGTGATACTAATTCCGACGATAATCCAAAACAAAGTAAACGAAATCATGCCAAGAAATCAGGAAAAAAGACAGTCGTAGAAAAGCATAAAAGAATCCCATCATATGGGACAGGAAATCGCAATAAACGATGCAAAAAGAGAAGTTCGAGTTCTGATTCCAGCTCGTCTGAAAGTTTACCAACGAAATGTAATGAAAAACGATCGAGAAAGACAACATATAGAGTACAGGCTAAAGGTACAGGGCGAATAAAGCTTATTAAAAGAGAGGAAAGTTATTCGGATGAAGATTCATCTAGTAGTGATAGTAGCAGTGCGGAAACTGATAGTAAAACGAAAATCAGTAAGTGTCGTAGACAACATAGATCGAAAAGAGATCGTTCCCCCAGTGTTAACGAACATGCAGCGAAAAGTACAAGAATAACGAGAAATAAAGAGAGAACTTCAATTTTGGAAAAGTTGAAGTCCAAGAACAAAGATCAAAAGTGTAACGAAAGCAGACAATCCAGATCTAGAAGTAGCAGTGAATCTTCTAATGCTTCTGAACGAGATAAACGGCCAAGTTATAGGCATCGAGAATCTCGAAGCACAAGCGAGTATGGAAATCAAGAAGACAGTGCCTCAGTAAATAATAAAGATATGCCAAGAAGTGAACGTAAATCTAAATCAAAAAAGAAAGCGTATTACTCTGAATCTTCCGATTCAGAAGACGATCATTTAAGGTCCAATAGTCAGTGTAGTAATCATTCTAATAGATCCCATTTACGTTGGAGAAAATCAAAACGTAAAGAAAAACATAAAGACAAGGAGCGCCATAAGTCCAGGATATTCAATTTATCGCAATCCAATGCAAGTACAATCTTAACAATGTCTATTTCATCGAAAAATGACACGTATCCGACGAAACATTCCGATCGTAATAATTCCGATTATAAAGAAAAACATTCGCGCAAAGAGTCCAAGTATAGAAAGCCTGAAAATGAAAAGAAGTCGAGACCGAAGAAAAAAAAGCGACGTCTCCGATCTTCTTCCACCTCTAATTCAGGATAATATTATTATATGCATCCATGATTTATAATTAGTCAATATTAACATTATGCAACATTAATAAATTTCGATTTAAGATAATGACATTTGAGTTTTCATAGCACAAGAAATAAGTAACATTTAATTTAGTTAATTTCATATGCGAATGTAATTTGTATCATATTTTATTCATACACATATTATACAATCATGAATTTTAATTCAAGATGGATTAACTTCGCGATTGTGTCATACAAATACTACATACACACAAATTCGTTATATTAAACCAGAGAATGTTTTAAAAGGATATTTATTAATGTTATATTTTTTTAAGAATTAGCGTTCATATTTTATTGTATTTACTTGTGGCACAAAAAAAATAGTTCCATCCATATTAAAAAGAACAAGCAACGTGTTATTCATGTACATACTAAAACACGTATTAAAAAATTTGGACATGAAATACTCTGTCATGCCATTATAATATTGGTGCAAACCACGGCCATATAATGCAGTATATGAGAGATGCGTTGAATTATGCTATCTTTCATGGGAATGTGTGTAATTTTGCAGCACAATATATATATATATATATATATATATATATATATATATATATAAAATGTGAAATATATGTGCACACAAGTTACACTTTATATATATTATTATGTTGACCATTGAAGATCAGTTTGTGCATATTTTATTATAATATTGGAATATATGTAAAATGATCCATATTGAGTCCCAAAGATTGTAAATATGTGTATTTCGTAAACTATTAATTTAATTAAAATTTGTTAAAATATGTATGATGGGAATAATGTGTATTCATGCATTATTAAAACTGGAAATATTACACACGTATTTCTCTCATGTATAATAATGGCTTTTTCTACAAGATATAATTTTTACTTCTTTTTTCACAAATTATTTTCTATAAAGACGATTTCTTTATATACATATTGAAAATATACATGTATATCTTTCATAGTTGCATAGAAAACGTTTCATCATTGGAAATTATTTTACCATCGGAGATTAGTTTTTGAAAAATAAGTGAATGTGAGAAAATTTTAATCTTAAAAAACCACATAGATCTTACGTTTTATAATATCTAAGATATAATTGATGAGAAAACAAAACGTGAGATTGTACAATAAAATAAAAATATCAATGTGTATTGTTTAAAGATTGTAAATTCGTATTATATAAACTTTTACACATACAGGATTGTTTACGGTATATAATCTAGGTAATAATTATATCAACATGAAAGATGATTACCGATATGGATTGATAAAAATTGTGTGCGGAATCGTGGAAAGAATATAAAATAATACGTGAATAATCAATATTTTATCTATCATATAGAAAACAATGATATTTATAATTTTAGAACAAATCTCAATTGTAAAAAAAAAACTGTTCTAAAACAAAATATGTTTATTTTACACTTTCCTTATAAAATTCTTACTTTATATAAACAAACACAATATATAACATAATATATAATTTATATAAAATGCACACCTTCTGCGTTGAATGCATGTAAAAGTCTGGAAAAAAAAGGTACATTTTTATTAATCTCAATGTTCCCTAGCCTTAACAATGTGATTTATGACAATGACCATAAAGTGTAGCTTAACATGTACAGACATAAATGGAAACAATCGATACTTGAGATGTGAATCGTAAATAGATTTAAAATTTAGATAATTAGAGATCTACTAAGGACAAGGTCTACTATGGCATATATATATATGAAATATATACAAAACGTTATTAACTCTGCTTATTTGTACCTGATGAAGTCATCTATGTCCATAGTCCTAGCTCGTTTAGTTTCAGCCTCTATTTTCTTTAATACATGGTTTATCAATTGCTTGATATCAAAATCATCTGGGACAGTCTGTAAATATGTTAAAACAAAATATGTCAATAGACATTCAAACATAAGCATTTATATATTCTGTTATTTAGTATAAATTAATCTTAATGTCAAAATTACCTTGTTATTCAAACTACAATGAATTTTATAATTTTTCTCTAACATAGTAACAACTGTGGTTTGCTTGAAAGCTGCAGACAGTGTTTTATTTTTTCTGACGAACGCGATTCGCGTCAAACCGTCCCATTCTTGATAATTGATTGGTGGTGGTGGATTTCTCGGTTCAATTCTCACTACATTTGATTCTACTTTAGGTGGAGGCCTAAAATTATTCCTTCCAACTTTCATCAACATATCCACTCGTGCCAACAATTGCGTGTTGATGCTTAAGCGACAGTATAATTTGTCACCAGGTTTAGCTACCAAGCGTTCTGCGAATTCTCTTTGAAACATAAGCACAGCACATCTATGGAAAATAAGAATCGAAGATCAATTATATTTTGTCTTGCATCGCACGCATATTAAAAATCTGTTAGATTTATTTAAAGCTGTTACAAAAGAACTTTTGGATATCACGTAGCAACTTAGAAATCTATTAGCCACAATTTGGAGTTGTTAGAAAATCGAGTATCCTTTCATTAGAGAACTTTGCATAAATTTATAATTACCTGAAAATCGGTCTATGCGAAAGTAATTTAAATATTAATGGCGATGATATCTGGTATGGGATGTTAGCGACACACAAATCAAAGAATGGTAAATCCGATTTTAATACATCTCCAATCACAATCTGTAATTTTGAATGATAAACAGTTCCTTGAACACGTTTTTGTAATTCCGCCACCATTCTTGGATCGATTTCACACGCTATTACTTTCTTTGCCTTTTCCAGCATTTTTACAGTCATATTACCCGTACCAGGACCGATCTCCAGTACGACATCAGTCGGCCTAAGCGCAGCTTTTTCAACCATGCTTTGAATAACTAAAGGATTTTTCAAGATGTGCTGACCTTTACTCTTATTAAATAAAATGCCTGTAAAAAAAAAGCAAAATTAGCAAAAAAAAGTTAAATTGTAAGAAATAATGTATATATTTCGTACACAAATTTATCGTATGTTGCTAATGTTTTTGCTACTTTATATATTTATATATAACCTATAAATATAATGAAATATATATTAAAACCTTGTCTCGCCACTTCCTGGTGAACGCTGAAATTCCGTACTTTCGACATTGTCATTGATTGTTAATTAAGTAAAGTTAAGTATTATGCGCAAATTATATAAACAAAAACGGTCTTTTAACAAGAGTTAACCACGTGGTGTACATAACACTTTCGCTTCGAAGCGAAAATAGCGTCAGTGGAGTGCATTTAAAATGTTTATCGAATGTATCGATTGGCTATCGGATAGGGAATTTTTGTAGTTCCTATCGATAGTAAGTTCCTATCGATTGTAGTTCCTATCTAGAATTTTTCTATATAATCGGTAGATCCGATATTTTGTAAAAAAAAAGAACTAGATAAATTTTTTAGGGAGAACTAGATAAAGTCCGTTTTACAATTTAACATTTATTAAGTCTCTCTCTCTGTGCTCATTTAAAAAAAAAATTTTATTGTATTTAAAATAGGCTGAATTCAGCAGACTCAACAGTTGGGCAACATTACTAGATTTTCCGCTGACATTCAACGCTAATTTGCTGGTTCTGAAAGTAGAAACCAATCACGTTCGATTGCTACCTAGCGGTTTTGCCTGCTGAACGCGGCCATAGATAGAAAAGAAAAGCGCGATATGAAACTAATTTCTTCGTACATAAAGAATCATATATATATAACACAATCGCGATATAAATAAATTAATTAAAATTAAAATTTGTTATACGCTTTGTGTTGAAAATTTCGAGAAAAAGAAATCAATTTTATTATATATAAATAAAAATCTCTTCCAAGTTTGTACATATCTTTGATTGTTTTTTTTATTTCTCTAAAACAATCGTCTTTAATTATATTTACTTATATATGTATATGTGTACTCTTAAATATAACTATAAATTTATACAGATACTATGCATGTATAGACATATAAGGTAAATAAATACATCTAATTATATATATTAATAATTTATCTATGTTTAAAAACTAAAACCAAAGTAGATTAATTCATTATTTTACTTCGACATTCTATTCCAGAGTTCTAATTAAAAAAATATTCAGACATCAATTCTTACACATTACAACGTAATGTAAAATCATTATATTGAGTATTGACTAATATTTAGCGAAATTTCAATCAGAACCGCGTCTGCGCGATTTCTGCATGGAATCCTCCGTGTTTGCATTAAGTCCACCATACGATTTCATTCTCATTTGCAACGGGCACAATTCATCCTGTAATTAAGAATAAATATCTCGTCAGATCAAAATAAGAAAAAATATCCTTTTAACATAAAAGTATACACGAGACTGGTGTGAGTTGTGAAACTTAACAAAATATTCTGTATGAAAAAACTAATTATTTAGATGTATGCATAAACACATATTAGAAGAAGAGATGTACGATTATAATGATTGTTATAAAAATTATTGTACATTATATTTAATTTATATTGTTGTATAATTTATATTTATAGTGTATTTAATATGTGTTTACAATTTTATTATTGAATATTTTTATTCATTCTCAAGTGATTATAATCTTAAATTAATGAATAGATGAAGTAGTAAAGTAAAATACATCATATTTTTCTCGTACATTCAAAAAAAAAAAAAAAATGTATGTAGTAGCGTCTCAAACATGTATGCCATACTTGGAAGAGCCTAAATTTAAATTATAATGCAAAAGTGATTTATCGTAAGCGACCTGCGATAGCGAAATATGAAAAGTATTTTACATATAAGCAATATTCATAATATAACATATACAACATATAATAAACATATACACATTGCGATACTGGCTCCAATTATCAAGCTCGTATACTTACAGTTGCTCCTGTAATCGATTAATATGAAAGCGATCCCCATTTATCTTATGTGAAAAGTATCGTTGAAGCGCTTCTCTCTCTCTCTCTCTCTCTCTCTCTCTCTCTCTCTCTCTCTATATATATATATATATATATATATATATATGTATCTGTATTCTTAATTTTCATTATAATATATACGTACAATATTAATTATAAATAATATAATATAAAATTATATAAAATTATAAACTAAATAGAATATTTCACGTGTGTCGAAACACGCATTAATCATAAAAATTTTGATCTTTGTATGTTTGAGCTTCGTATTTCGTCTAAAAGATATATATACACATTCTATAATAAAAACAGGTGTCGACGCCTCTCTATTCAATGTTCCTTGAATTTCGTATTCTTTTTCAGAATTCTTTTAAGATTAATTTTTATCTACTACACTATTCAATTTTCAACATTAAATATTATTGCGATGAAACCGTGAAATAAATTTCTAAGATTTCTTTCTTAAGAAGCGAGATAAAATTGAGATTTCGAAATAGAAAAATAGAATCTCTTAATTTTTTTTCACATTTCATTAACATTCTTAAAAATACAATTATTATTATCCTTTTACGTATTCAATTTGTTATAATCTCTCAGTTTCGACGTTAATCATTTTCCGACGTAATTATTTCTCCAATAATGTTAAAATAATCGCTGTTCTCTTTTTCGTTCAACTTGCAATATATGTGATTGTGTAAGACCGTTCGATAGAGGTCTAGGACACTCTGTATAACCGTGATGAAATTCGCATGTACAAAACTTTATCGCAGCGACGAACAGCTGTAGAGATTAAATCGATTAAACGACTCGAATTAAACATTAATCGTGAGTAGCCGCTCGCTTTTCGACTTGAAGAATGACGCGTGATTTATCATGGCGATCGCAATCGTCATTTTCGATGGTGTGAATATAAATCAAGGACACAACACACGAGATACACATATGTGATTCATATAACTCAATAATTTATTCCTACTCCTATGTATGTACAGCATTTATTGGCAACGCTTCGCCGAGGGTTTCGCGTGTGATTCTCGACAGAACAAAACGAATGTTCCGCGTGTAATTAATATCTTTATTACACAGGTATCGTAATACAATTTCTCATTCGACGGGTGTATATATATATAAGTGCAGATCGCTAAAAGTCGTTAGATTAATTGTAAAGCAATCTTGGTCTCGTGTAATAGTAATATGATCCCGTTTCTTTCTATCTTCCATATCATATATGTTATTTTTCTTTAAAGCGACCAGACAGATGTAATCTACTGTGCGATTACAATATCTAAATAGAAAGACACAACTGATATACAAATCAAATCGTCATAATTCACAAAGACGTATTGTTGTCACGGACTGACTTGCGCCAAACGTAAAGTATATATCAAATGTAGAGGGTGTCCCAGAAATCTCAACTTTAATTTACTAGATTCTTTGAATCTCTGAAATTAATTTTGCCTTTAAAAATATTTTTTAAAAATTGTATATAACTTTTTCATATTTAATTTTAATTTTCTCTCTTTATTTCGCTCAGTAATTAAACTTGAGATTAAAATTTTGAAACAGTAAATACCTTACTTGCCTATTTCAAGTAAGGCTTTATTACGATTCCAGAATGTGTGAATGCTTCGATATTTCAATCTAACAAATAAACTCGAGTGATAAAAAATCTATCGTTAAAATTCAAAGCATCCTAAGACACCGTGTACATTATACGCTTCTCAAAAAGCGCTTATAAATTATCTAGATCATAGTAAATTAACCGTAAAATTATTCAAAGGATGGAAGAAATATCTATAATGTAAACATTATAAGTCAAATTGTATTATAACAACGCATCAATTCAATTGAATCGTTCATCCTTCGTTATCCAGAATTTCGGAGCTCGAATGGAGAGATAACGACAATTAAAAATTGGACATATATAAAATATTTATACATAACAATATGTGTGCTTGTGTGTGTGTATATATATATAATTTTTTTATAAAATAAATAAAAATCTTTATATATATATGAGTATATGCGGATGTATGCGGCTTTCTCTATTGTGACTTTCTACACGGTGGTTAGCAAATACTTTCAATTAAACTATGGCAGATCACCATCTTACACTTAATTAAAATTCTAGAGCACCATATACCGTATGTATCATCTACACTACTTATATACGTTTCAGGATTAATGATGTATATACGATTCGACAGATATCGGCGCATCGGTCAATGCCATAAAAAGTCGTATAGAAAGTCGACTTGCGGCAGCGATTTCTAAGTATAAGAGCCTGCGTTTCTACTAATCTATATATATATATACGTTTTAAAAATGGTCTTGCAATCTAGAGATAGACTAATTGAAATTGGAACTAAATGAATATTCCCCGCAAAAGATAAATAAATTAAAAAAGATTGAGAAGAGAATTTATTCTATGGTGTTGTAAATTCTTAATCGAAATCGGAGAATGTCTTTAAAATTTCTTCTTATTTTTCTATCTCTCCCCATTTCACAATTAGCACAAGAGACGCGATCAAAAATTAAAAAAAAAAATTATTTGAAAAATAAATTAATAAATTCTATATTTACTTATCTTCATTAAAAAAATAAAATTATCTATCATATTTAAAATAATATAAATTCTACATTTATTATTCTAAAATAAATTTTTTATTCCATTTTTATTTAAGAATATCAGAAAAAAGAAAGAAATAGAATAAAATGAAAAGAATTATAAAATCCATGTCCTCCTGATGATGAAAATTAAGAATTCACTTTCATAAAAATAAATTTTTCTCAATGGATTTTAATTTCTCTCCTTTTTAATGTCTCTCCTTCGCGCAGGGAATAATATAGTCTTAGGATATCAAATAGTTTCAGAATATGTCATAAGTAAAAAATCGTCGCAGTGACACGAGTTGCACGCTATCGTTAACTTTGTCACCGGATAGTTTGCGACATCGTTGAATCATAACACAGTTACAGAGTTAAGATCAAAATCGATTTGAATATCTTAAACGTTATCAATATCTCTTTCCGAATCTCTTTTATAGCCCGAACACTTTAACGGCTGCGGATTCTACTACCTGCGCTTTTAACTGCTATCTACATACTTCTGCTCTGCAGAATAGGCCAACGTATGTATAACGTAATAAGGAAATTTAAGCTATTAAAAAATAGTCTCCTAGATGTATTTGAAATTTTCTTGTATATAACGCGTACATACTTTTAACTTATCGCACGATATAGACAAACTGCTAAAGTAATAACGAGTGAAAGATAATGTAATTAAAACATATGTTAATATAATACACAATAGTATTTCCGATCGTCAATTTTCCATTACTCGCAATAAAAGGACAATCTCTTGAAAAGACGATCGGTCTATTATACTAAACCTAACAGATTTGAAGCACCAATTCGTCGATTAAAAATAAATATTTATTATGATGTAAAGAAATAAATACATCTTCATCGTTATTATTTTAAAATTCCATAAATATTAATTACGAAAATAATTTTCTTCTACGTTTCAATCAATACCGACTGATTCTTCGCGACGAGAATTATTCTCTTTCGTTAGTCAGTCGCAACAAACGTAAGCTTCTAAGCGTACATCTATTCTCTGAACACTACAATAAGCTAAGAGACGAAGGCATAAAGAGAAATTGTCGCTCTTCGCTGCACATAAAGTACATTCGCGTTCCACGTCGAATAGCACGTTCGCATAATCAATCAAACAAAGCTCAACGAAATAAAAAATTTTCGCAAGCTCTAGCTACATTGCACTCCATTTCTTTCTTCCTCTCTTTCTCCGTACAACATCGGCAGAGCTAATTAACGAGGGCTCATATAACGACGTTAGGGAAGAAAATACGGCGATGATAGTCGGGATTCGTCGAGAAACGTTCCTAAAAAACAATGTTAGGCGATATTTAACTATTGTTTGAAGTTAAAGAAAAGTGTTCTTGAAAGTCTAGGATTCGTCGCGCACTAAAGGAGAGTCCAGAGCTGGAGAAGGCTACGCCGACGTGTACGATCCAGACGAGACGATCTGATCTGATGTTCGCCGAAAAAAAATCCGGAAACCTTCTTAGCTTCCCAGAGACAACTAGAAGACAATCACGGCCTTGTTGCGGTCAGCAAGCGAAGAGCGAGCTCGTTACGTCAACAGTTGCGATTAGCAGTGCCATTATTCACCTGTATGCCGGCGACGCCGCCGGTTTCCGTCTCGTAATCGGCAGGTCGATGCTTTTCCGTAGAACAGTGCCTCTCTCTCCCCTCCTTGAAGAGATCCGCCACGCAATACGCCTGGGGAAACATTCAAAGATACAATTTCTCAATATTATGATTGATTATATCTCTCATCTCTCAATTAAAACTATAAAGTCTCAATATCTCAAACTTCAGTATCAAACATTTAAATTGTACGAGTGAAATTATGCAGAGCTTTCGATAATAAGGCATATTTAATGTACATGTATAACAATATTTCTTGTCGAATCAAGGTAATATCTCTTTGAACAAGAAAATCAAAATATATAATTAATTGTCGAACTATAACCGATTAAAAAAAAAAAAAGCGAATCGGGATGCATATAGATAATAAGGTCTTATTCTTCAGCTTCAATCTTAGTCAATAAATCTTTGTACCTTTTACAGAATTTCAACTTGAAGAATTAAAAAATTAAAGAATTAAAAAATAGAAATATTAAGATATTTAACTTCAACTTTAAAAAGTTGAAGTTAACAAGATATAATGGTTCGATTAAATTTTGACAGAGAAAAATTATTTCAGTTTTCATCTAAGAAATATTGACAATCAAATGCATTTTTCCTAATTATCGTGGATATCTTAATATTCTAATTATTTCAACTACATGATTACATCACAGTTTATTTCCGTGTAATAATAATTATATAGTTTAATAATTATATAGAATAAATATTATATGTTGCAACATTTTTCATAATTCGTTCAATTATCGGATTATTGAATTTTAATTTTGAAAAAGTAATGTCAAAATTATATCTTTTAAAATTGTTTCATATCGTTAATGTAGAGCATAATGAGGGTTAAACACACAATGCAATGCTTACCACAAGTAAAGCGTTGATTGTGCCAAGAGTAGATCCGGCGAGAACATCACTCCAGTGATGTTTGTAATTGGAAATTCGTGTCATAGCGGTAAACCACGCCATGAACAGGCACAGAAGTTGAAGCAAGTGCTTAAGCAATTTGCTACCCTTCCATCTCATCCTTAACTGAAGGTACATCTAAAAAAAAACCCAAGTATCCCACGCCTTCTAATAATTCCTTTTATACATAAAAAAAAATACATAATAAATCACATACATAAATTTGATTATTGAATTATCTTTAGTACTCAAGAACTTGATTAAATAGTAGAAATATTACGTACAATCTTTGTTGAAAAAGAAAGTCATTCAAATTTTTAAAAGCTATCTCGATATAAAGCTTATCGATATAAAGGCGATAAAAATGATAAATGCGTATGTAAATAAATCTGAAAAATAAAGATTTTCAGAGAAGAGTATAATAAATTGGGGAGGAGAATTTTGTGAGGAATTCTTTATAATTCAAAATAAATAACTGTTCACAGTATCGTGTCTCGATAATGAACACAAAATGAAGCACACGTCGACTCAATTTTCCCAATTACTCGTAACACACAATTAGCCTATTTTCGTAATCACCGATACGACTATCGTATATCGATTCAACTTTATCGTGCACGCGAATCGGATATCTGTTAACGTTCTCGAGCGTTTCGCGTATAAGATTATGCAAATCGAATTTCACGGGCGTGGATTCTGCGATCTCGTCTACCAGAAACGAATACGGCTCGTATCGGAGCCTGTTGAACGAATGATTAAGATCCGGCCCGCGTGTATGCAAATCGAATGCGGTGCGAACGCTCGTGTAACTTAAAGACTACTTACCGCAAGGTAGATCATGGTGTAGGCCGAGAAGGACGAGTGACCGGAGGGAAACGATAATCTGAAACGATCGATCGTACCGTGTCAAATAAATCCCACTTATGGATCGGGAGAGAAAGAGAGAGAGAGAGAGAGAAAAAAAAAAGAAAAGAGAGGTCGCGTCTTTCTCGCACTTTGCGCTCTCCTCTCGCGCGCGGATCGCAATCGTCGCATCGCGTCTGCCCCCCTCTCCCCCTTCCGCGTGTCCCCTATTAATTTTATCGCTATTAAATTCGGGGCGTGTGTAACGTGCCGATTACGATCGACGAAGAGCGACGGCGTAGCTGCGAGCGACGGAGAGAATACGAAAAGAAAAAGACGAGAAGGCAGGGCTCTGCGCGGGATCCATTGCGTGAGCAAAAAATGCGAGAAGGGCGCAAAAGGGAGACTCCGATACTTATGCCCCCCACACCCCCTCCCCCTCCACTCGTTCTACGTCTCACTGTTAGGAGAGATGCGCTCGTACAAAAAAAAAAAAAAAAAAAAAAAAAAAATTCGGAGGGCACGCTACGTTAATTAGGACCTGCAGCAGCTCGGCTGCATTCGACTGCTTCGGGGCTGTCGGTTCTCAATGTTTCGGTACTGAGAATTATTATGTCTGTATTTTAATCAGTTCGCGTAATGTTATGTCTCGTTCCCGTCGATTTAATCTCACTTTTGCAGAATTTTATAATTTCAGATGCGATAATATAATCGAAGATTGGAAAATTACGATAAGCGACTTCTTCCCCCGCGACATTCTCTTGACATTTTCGCCCGGGAAAGAACAAATGGGCTTCGAGGAAAAAAAAAAAAAAAACAAAAAAAAACCGTTAAAATTGAGATCACACGCAGGGATCTTATTGGGGAATAGCGTCGTATATCTTTCAACGCTAACGTAAATACGAGGATGTAACGACACGATATATTGGGTAATTAACGGATGGAAAGCCACCGTGTTTTCTTTCACAAAACCACATGTATCCCCGCACGCTCTTATGTAAGTCTCAAGGACTCTTCTTTACTCGGTGACACTTGGTAAATGACGGGTCAATGAAAAGACCATGACGGTCCTGTGCTCGCCCTTCGTTCCATCCATCTCTCTCTCCCTCTCTCTCTCTTTTTCTACGTTCGGAGCAGTTCCTTGGACTATTACAGCGCGCGAAGGGGACATGAATGAATTCTCTGTGTGGCGTCTCTCGTCACGCTTTATCATCTAGATTCCTTAAATCTCCCTATATGCATAAAACTGTCCCCGCTAAGACCGCGACCGCGCGAATGAAGAGCGTATGATCCGCGTGATACCGAGTCGAGCACGCGTATATGCAGAGAGAGTGTTATATAGATAAAGTGCAGACTATTAATGTGTGCTACCGTATTCCTTGTCAAAAAATAAACGTCTCTTTCCTTTGTCAAAATTTATAGAAATGCGTCGTTTTCTCATTTTGTTTTTTTTTTTTTTCTTTTTTTCTAATACACCAAACAGAGAACATTTGCTGTTTCGATTCTTAACACTTTTGATAATTCTGTTATAATTAAATCAAATATTTTTATACTAAAAAAACACTTGAAGAAATTTTATTTGAGTGTTTCACAAGAATGTAAATATTAAATTTAATTATAATAGAATTATCAAAATTTTTACACAAAAAATCGAGAAAAACAGCGGCTGCATTATATTAACATAGAATTAAAAAATAAGATATCTTCAAAACGATGCATTTTTTAGAAATTTTGTCGAAGGAAAAAGATGCTCATTCTTTGACAAGAGGAATACGATAGAGTATACTGATTTGTCTCCTACTTATATGGGACACCCTGTATACGTAATGTACACACATCGCAAGAGCACCGGGGGCCTCATTATAACGCACAGAGGCCGTCTCCCTCCCCTTCCTTTCATTCGCTTATACGATGATAACGCTCGCTCGAGATCATCTTCTCTCTCTCTCTCTCTCTCTCTCTCTCTCTCTCTCTCTCTCTCTCTCTCTCTCTCTCTCTCTCCGCCTTTCTTGGAGGCGAAAAGAAGGAGAGGAGAGGAAGAAAACGACGAAAAGGAAGAATGCATGTGACGTAAACTCGTATGGAGCGCTACTGATCGTCGGCGTTTCGTGGACTCTGGAACTTTAGCGAGACAGCCGAATACAAAGAGAGAAAGAGAGAAGAGAGAGAGAGAGAGAGAGAGAGAGAGAGAGAGAGAGAGAGAGAGAGAGAGAGAGAGATATTCGAAAATGGTCCCCCTCGATACAGCTTCTGCTTATTCGGTCCATCTCACGGATTCGGATTAGATCATTTTCGCACATCAATGCATACGCGATGAATTGAAACACACTGAGAGTTCACGCGTATCGAGATGCTGAAGAATTGAAAGAAGAATTGTCCAGGAACGTAACTGTATCGAGAGTGATGATTCGATAGCGACTTATCGCATGTATTACATGTCTATTTTAAACGATTGATGACACACAACTATTGAATGAATGACGTTGTCTCGAACAACGTTCTCGAAAAGCTCTCTCCCACTCTCTGTATCTTTTAAGAAGCAACATTCTCAAAAGATCGGTATCCCGCAGTTCGAGAAAGAATGAAGAGAACGAACTTGCAGCTTCCAAGTAGTGTCGATCGTGCAAAATCGGCCTTGCACAGGTCGATAGATTTCCGACTCCGTTTCCTTGACTTTCTGAAAAGATATAATGACGTTGCGCGTTCGGTGGGCCTCGGAGTTATTTCCGAGTATAATAAGCCGCGTACGTAATCCTTCGCACGTGTCCTATTGTTAGACAATCCTGTCTCCCGTGGGGAGCCTTTTTTTACTTTGCGCTCCGTCTCTGGGACCATTCGCGTTTCGCGTTTAACGGTATAAATTGAAGGCGAAAATTGTGCAGACACGTTACTACAAAGGGAGAAGTAAGCCGAGACGCGCTTTTCAGAAGCTCCGCCTTCGTTTCCGTTAAGCGTTAAGCCTCGCGATTCCGTAAAGTGCTAAAGTTAGTTGCGTCTCGCGAATCGAATGCGGCTTCGTCGTCGCCGCGAAAATCGCGTTTTCAGCCTTCTTCCCGAGATGTAGAGAAACGTTTCGTACATGAGATCGAAAATTATATAATTATATATAATCGCGCCAAGCAAATAATCGCAATACCGAGACAGACAATCCGAAAAATGCGCCCGAGGCGAAAAAGAAACGTGAGCTCGGAGCAGAGAGAGAGAGAGAGAGAGAGAGAGAGAGAGAGAGAGAGAGAGAGAGAGAGAGAGAGAGAGAATGCGAAAACGTGTTTATATGGGATCGGTTAGAGATAGGTCTGACCGTTGTCAAGGCGGGATGCGAGATCAACGTGCGAGTCTTTGAATCGAATCGATCGTCATTGTAGTTAGCGACAATAAACGGGGTGCGGATAACAACTCGAGCGTGTAATAGCCTTCCCGTTAGAGCCGAGAGAGCGAAGAGAACGAGTGAGAGAGAGAGAGAGAGAACTAAAGAGACGAAAAACTGCATGATTTGGCGTGAATCTCGCTCATGCGAATCGTCAGTAAAATCCTCCCTCCTATCCTCCCCTCAACCAGGGAGGGAGCTGCTCATTGTCATTCGTTACCGCGTGGCTCTTTTTGTGCACCCGTATCCGTTAAAACCGGCTGCCGAAGTAGGTACACGTTGTATCCGGGACGAGTGCAAAAAAAGATTTCCGTACTTGGTCGAGACAAGCCCGCATACGCGAAATAATCGATTCAGGGAGCGTTGCGACAAAGCTTGAATTTCGTTGGAATTAAATAGCGCGTTGACAGGAAATCTGGGATGTGTGTGTAATTTTCCGACAAGATATTGCAAGTTTTATTTGTAATTCTTTTTTTTTGTAAAATTTCATATTGTAATTTTTTATCTGTCAAATTCACAGTCGAGATCGATTCATTTTAATTGGATAATTTTGAATGAATTTTCTCTCTTTACATTGGTAACTCTCTAACATTTGGTGACTCGAAGACGAAAGAGCAGTTTTATCTTGATACTAACAAGATTATTTTTTCATCTACGTATACAATGTACATTTATACTCGAACGAGTTTGCATTAACGTACAAATTTCAGAAATTTACACTATTCCTCCTGAAGAGTCGAATTTCTTAATAAATTCTCTTTCCGGAATTACCGACTCGCTCTTACAGAGAAAATAAATCGAGCATTATGCTATAATTAAAAGGAACGCGTATAAATAACTTGATAAGCGGTAAGCGGGACAGGCGGACTGATAATAATCCAATGAGCGTTTAATGAAAGTCAAGCGTCGGCGTATCGAATCGATTTAAAAGCGACGAATCTCCTCCGCGCTCCTCTCTCTCTCTCTCTCTCTCTCTCTCTCTCTCTCTCTCTCTCTCTCTCTCTCTCTCTCTCTCTCTCTCTCTCTCTCTCTCTCGTTTGATTACCGCAAATTACCGTTTCGTCTCGCGTTCATAAACTTGTCGCGTGGCCCGCCACGCGTGCGGGGGCCGTTAATGAAGTAAAAATAACGAAATGTGCGCGCGCGAGACGAGAGAGAAATCTCTCTCTCCCGCTACTTCGTTCACAATCGTGCTCGTAATTGCCCGCGCAATTGTTACCGTCACGCGATCTAAGCGGCGATCACGTCGGACTGGTGTTGTCGAACACATGTGAGCCCATTTCGGGGCTATTGCCCCGCAAAAGATCCGTCGATCGAGACCGAGAATAAAACCGCGCGATATGTGCGTTTAACGATATATCAACTGCTGTTTCTTGCATCGCGCGCCTCAAACTTTATCGATTTGCCGCACGAGCAAGCTATTTATTATTTGCAAATCTCGCTCCACCATGTAAAAAATGTAAAAAAAAAAAATTTTCTCCCGAGAGTGCAATATGCGCATATTTACGGCTTTAAAACGAAGGATAGTTTCATCTAGATGCGATTAATATCAGGACAAGATGATTTTTTTGATTGAAAATTATCAGAGTGTCATATTAATTACTTTCTTTATATATTTAATTATACCTATAATATACTTAATTACTTTTCATGTACTTGATAAATATATCTGATTTTATTTTTTTTTAGAATCTAGTTTAATCATTTATTACCGTTAATAAGCATCGTTTATGATCCAGTTAGTAACCGTGTGTACAGTAAAATGTGTTATTAAATTATTTAATAACACACTTATCGCAAATTTTAGAGAAAACTGAAATAAAATGTATCAATAACTTTTTTCTGTAATGCTTACAACTTTACGACAATTGTATAACATGGTCGCGGACGCATCTCGAATTATTACGCATCGTTCCGATCGAGAGGTCAGATAACACGTTGTGTTGCAACAGATTAAGGTACATTATCACCGTTCAAGCCGACGAGAGAGAGAATTTCAGGAATGCATCTCGCATCGCGACAGAAATTCTTACCTGATTTCCTTCAGCATTCTGGCCGACATCCCGGTCGCGGTGCAGTTAAACTGCTCGATGTATCTGTGCTGATTTTCAGGCAGGCTGCAGTCGATGTTCGGTACGCAGACCTTCATGAAGTGCGGTCGTAGCCTACCTACGGTGTACTTTGCGATGTCTGTGGATAGAGCGGTGCAGGCCGCGCCGAAACCGAACACACCGATCTGTGATAAAAATTTTATGCATTTTTAATTATAAAATATTAATTATAGAAAATAAGAATTTTGTGATAAAAAAATTGATAAACTTTACATTCGCTTTTTCGCTGCTGCTTTTACCTTACGCTTTTTTTTATACTTGTTCGATCGATAAAAGTTGAAAAGAAATAGCAATTGGTGCAAGTTGCAATTAATTTAATAACGGCGTAAAATTTTGTTTATGCTTCGATTAAATGAAAAGACTCAACGTTTTTAATAAAATTAATTAATATTTTTTTTAAAATAAACTTTTAATAAAATTGACGAAACGAACCTTTTCATAAGCGTTCCACAGCCATGGAGGTATAGTGTATCCGAAGAGCACCTTCGCCGTATGTCCGGAAAAGTGTCTCGCGTGCAGGTACTCTCCTATGACTATCTGAAATTAAGAAAAAATTGAAATTTAAGATGCGCGAAACAGCATTTAAGATTTTACAAACGACTGACAATGAATGTAAATTACACAATTTTAGATTGTGTAAATGCATTGCTTGCGATATTAAAAAAACTCTCTAATGCAACATTTCCATGGCATTCCTTTACGCAGATATAATTTCTAATATAAAGAACAAAAAGATCTATTGCATTTGATAATCGTCACTCTTAATCTTTTTCAAGAAAAAAAAAAAAAAAAAACGACTCCAACTCTGTGAAAGAAACGCTGCCTGGATATCTGATATACATATTTGGGAACAGCTTGTACGATACACCTGATACAATCTTTCACCTCTGAGACTGCCTTACAAGACAGACAGTAAAAAATCCCTGGCTAATCAAAAAGGCGTAGCAACTCTCTTTCTCTCTCGAAAAAAAAAAAAAGAAAAAGAAAAGAAACGAGAAAGAGAGAAAAGATCAACAACTTTCTTTCTTTTTTTCTCTAGATTCCATCGACCTGTCATGCTCTCGATCAAAGCGGGTTAACCAGGCCAGATCCCGGATAAAGGTCCGCCAGGTGATACGCACAGTATAAGTCCAAAGGTTCACGAGGCATGCGTGAATGAAATACGACGGCGAGTAACGCGCGCGCGCATGATCGTCCTTCTACCTGTTTCTACCTGGACGACCTGGACCTGGACCTTCCACCCCCGAATCCCCCGGGGAAACGTACGGCAGGACGGTTGGACAATCCGTTTTCCCTGCGAGTGTGCGTAGATAATAAAGCCGGCTTTCTCCGGAGCTCGTACGGAGGAGCTCGCGGAGGAGATCTCTGGGGAGAAGCGCGATGAAGGGGGAGAATCCTTCTCGGATTGCCGCCCGTCCAGGCACTGGAATGCGCCTGTACCTGTAAAACGTATAAAACCACCGCGCCGAGGAGCGTGACGGTAGGAGGAGAGGTGTAAGGGATACCCCGATGAATAAAATCTCGACGCGTTTCGAAGAGAAGAATGGCCGGTAGAAATAAACTGCCGTAAAAAGTATCCATTACTTGGTCGAAACGTCAAAAATGACAGATATGATCGATCGTTCCGCACGATTATTTAGACACGGTCGCGAGAAAGAAAAAAACTTTGAGCAGAGGGGTTGCTTTATTCAATTTTAATATTAATCATAATAATTGACACTTATTGTCATAGTTGAAAAATTCAATATTCTCGTGCGCCAATCATAGAATGTCAACGATGGTAAAATTTATTAGGAATTAATAAAATTCAATAAACTCCAAGGGAATATCTATGAGATAATGAGAGAAATAAATAGAATAAAGATATAAAATAAGTAGAATGAAATAAAAAATAGAGAAACATAAAAATAATATAAAATAACAAAATAAAATTATATATAAAAAAAAAAGTACTAATCGAGAAAAATATTTGATATACTCTTATTTTTGTCTCTTATTCGAGAACATCGATAAGAAATATTCTAGTCTTATAGAAGAAGAAGCGTCGATTATCATTTTTAACTAATTATTTTTATCGGTAAAGAAATAAAGAGCGAAATAAGTAGGGTCAGGAAAGCTACTTATTATTTGGAGTGCTATAATTTATTTGTGAACCGTGGCGCTGTGCCTTCTCTCTCTCTCTTTCTCTCTCTCTCTCTCTCTCTCTCTCTCTCTCTCTCTCTCTCTCTCTCTCTCTCTCTCCCCCAAAATCGAGCACGAGGGATTAAATCGCACGGTTTGGAATTATCTACTTAACGCAGAGAAGCCGATCACCGTCGAATAGATAGCTTTATGCTATGGCGTTATGCAGTCGGTGCATAATAGCCGGTTACTCTTCGGAGGAGCGATCAATGGCTACGTAAACACGTAGCCGGATCCGTTCCCATTCAATATTGATTCTTCAATATAATGTCCGAGCTATTCATCCTAAAAATAATATATTCAAATTTTAATACACGTTTAAGCACGAGATTCGAAACGTAAAATCGTACGTATATTTTTATCAATTTTACTAAGATTCTCAAGTATTGTCATTTTTTTTCAAAATAAACGCTCCATTCAATGCTTTGTAGGATGATTCTCGCGCGAATAATGAATGGACAAAGCTGGATTCTTGCCCCGAAGGAACTCTTTGAAATTGCGATACAAGTTTCGTAAGATATAATGTCGTAAAGATAATCGCACGCGCCCCGAAGACGAAGGGGGTTGAAATTTATCTCCGCTTTGTTCGCGGTAATTTATCGGTATGCGTTCGCGCGATTTATCGCGTTAAATTAACAGCGCGAAGTATATATTCTCTCCTGCGATGCAATCCTGCTTTCCATTTCCTCTCCGGGGTAAAATAAAACGCCCGCTCGCTCGACGAAGTAGTAAGGACGATTGTGGAATCCGAGGAGAATCCTCTTTTATCCTCTTTTGATACTATATACGTTAAATAAGCACGACCGTATATATACTTCACAAGAGAAAGAAAGTCTTGGCGCGGTGTTGTAATGCGGCTAAGTCATTACTTGGATAGACGCTTTTGGTTTATCGCTGTTTATTGTTCATTCCGGTAATTATACCTGCTTGATTTACGACAATCAACACGAGAAAACGACGCGCGTTTAATAAAGCGTGCATTTTGAGAATAGGATGTTAATTAAAGAGAGAGGAAAACCTGCTTCTTCGACTAATGCGAGACCGATTGGATGTGCTTTCATGTCAAATTGTAAAAAATAATGATTGTTTCAAGATGGCAACAATTTCGTGATCAAAAATAGCAAAAGAGATAATAAGATTAAAATGGAATAATCTTTTCCAATCCCACTTATATATAAATCCCGCGTATATTAATCTATATGTATGATAATTATTATTTTTATAAAAATTATTTATTGAAAAGGTTAAAAAAATATATAAAAAATAATTGAAATAATATATAAAATATATAAAAAAATATATAATAATATATAAAATATATAAAAAAAAATTGATTTTGAATTGGCGTACTGGCTAACAAAATTAATTTAAAACCGCGAATTATAACTTAGAGATTAAAAATTACGGAGAAAAATCTAGAATTAGCAATTAATTTTAGATTTCTTATTCAAGTTCCTTTATCTCATCTAGTGAAGCTATCTGCTAGAAAAATTAACGTGCATAGTTTATTGTTCCGGGAATACATTCGCGACAAAAAAGATAGAATTACGCGGTCCCTCTTTCTCTCCCATTATATTATAATAGAATCTCTTTGTGCCCTAATCATCTTTTGACGAGACTAATTCACGCGTTTGTTATCTCTCTCTCTCTCTCTTTTCTCTTTCATTCATCTTCTCTCTCTTTCTCTCTCTCTCTCTCTCTCTCTCTCTCTCTCTCTCTCTCTCTCTCTCTCTCTCTCTCACACACACACTCGCTCGCACACGCATATACGCATGCAATTTCACGTGCTTTGAATTATGCACGATGCTCGAAATTATTCATCCCCGGGGTGACAGCGTTAATTCGAACTTTATGCGACGCGAAGTCGAGATGAGAGCAAAAGAGCAAAGCGGACACCTGACGTTTGAAGAACGGCGAGTATCTCGAGGCTGACATCGAGATGAGAAGCATCTCGACAAAAACGGAGAAAACCAAAAACGACGCGTTTTACACCCATGTGAATTTGATTATGGCGATGCATGTCGAGCTCTTCGCTTTTGCCTGAGATGTGAGAATGCAAATATTGCATTTGTATTTCACGCGCCTCGTCATAAAATCAACTAAATTATAAACTACGAGGTGACAATGATTCCTTGGAGAAGATATAGCGTTTCTTATGTAGAAAATAATAATATGACTATTTGCAAAATTTCATTAAGTAGCGCAAAAATAAAAATTTACCGCGCAAGAGGCTAAGAAGTTTAAACTACGTATTCTCTCGCGATATATTTATAGTTATATGACATTATTTAAAAAATTCTAAAATAAGTCGTTATTTAAAAATAATCTTCACTATTTTCCAAAAATAGACATTGTCTTATTGATCTTTAAAATTAAACTCAAAAAGCCAAACGCATTTTACATTTGAAAAATTCTGACGTTAAGTGCTGAAATAATTTACATGAAAATTCTCTGTAAATTGTTAAATGTAAACAGATTTAAATTAATTCAACTTATTGAATTTTTAGAATTATGAAAGAAGATGAGAAAAAGAGATTGTGTATCCGAAAATAAACGAAACTAAATTAAAACAAACGCACTTTTCATTTCTACTACCTAAATGTAGTCTCGTAGTAAAAGTTAATTTTGGAATGATGAAGTACAGGGTCCAATATTAGACCAGGAATCCATAGAGCGGTGAGAATTCGATGTATTCGTCGAAGCTGGCTGGCACAGATTGCTAAACATTCGAGTAAGAAAAAATATGCGAAATCTATAAATAGCCGCCAATTGCCCATAGAAACGTGCTGATCGCCCTCGTAAACGAAGTCACGTGGCAAAGATACAAGATATGAGAAGAGATCGGATAAGAAATATCGCGTTAATCTCTGCAAAGCGACGGAAATTTTACAAACATGCAATTTCTGCTCCTTCAATCACCAACGATCTCTTTGCTCCATTCCCTATGCACGGTTTTCGAGAATGCAAATAGAGAGAGGATGCACGCACGAGAGAGAGAGAGAGAGAGGTCTTTCCATCTCTCTCTCGCGCGCTCTCGCCCTTCTTCTCGCGCTCTCTCCGAGAGCTCGGCAAAAATACTACTCAGCCGACGTGTGTATACACGTGCACCACTTCCAGATACCGTAAATCGATTCTCACGACCACCGAAAAGTCGACAAGTGCACTCTCACTTCCCGCTTATGTCGGCTCGCATGCGTAGGCGAGCGATCGTTCGCCTATCTTCCGTATTCTTAGACGCCACCTCCATCATCTTTTTTCTCAGAAGGATGAGAAAGAGCCTCAAAAGCGACACGCGACAGGGCGACTCTTCGAATTTGATCGCATCTGCTACTGATCATTGTGACGTGTAAACTCGAAATGTCACCGCCGCGGAATTGCAAAAAAATGTACGGCGCAGCAGGTTTGAATTTCAAAGTTAGTTATTCTTATTTTTACGTTTTTATTCTCTTCTGAATTATATGGAACAGAGAATTTGATAGTCTGTCCTTTTTAAACCGACACACAAGGTGTTAGAATTTTTATTACAACAAACGATTTTTAATTCTTTTAATTTTTACTTCGTAAAAAGAGTGTACGTTTGAGAAAAAAAAAGATCATTTTTAAATATAAATAATATATCACGCTTATGTGTTATTTAAAATTAACGTATTAGTTTTTGTCCAAAATAAGAGACATTTCTCCAAATTAACTTTCCGAGTAACAACTTATATCCCAAACATTATTATATCAATACTAACAATAATCATTAAAAATTATCAGATGTACTTGCGAGAGAGTCGCAAGAGAACACACAAATGTAATTTCTATTATAAATATATCAAATATCAAATGTGTAATTTTTCTTTTCCAAAGTAAGGATGATTTGTTTGTAGAATTAATGCAATGTTTCGTATACAAAATAACTTATAGTTAAACGACTGCTATACCTCAACATATAGACCTTTACACGTTACACAGGCGAGTAACGCACGTTAGAAGCACTCGCATTGAAGGAGACAAGACTTCGCTATAACGGTAGATTGCGTCAGATGATTTCTCGCATGAATCGCGACACATCAGAGCGTAAATCACAATTACAATCGAAGGTTGACTCACCGTGCATATAGGAAGAAAAAGGCCGATGACGTACAGCATCGGGCTCGTAACCGTGGAATCGTGATACGGGTGATAGAGTGATTCATCGTTGCAGAAAAAACCGCGTTTGTACGGTTTACCAAACAGGAAAAGCATCAGCACCGAGATACCCACTGAAACACACAGATGCAGAGAAAAAAAACCAATCTCGTTATTACCGTTGAATATCTACATTCTACATTATACCGTTCGATAATAAAAGCGCGTGTCATCGCGACGAGATCGATTAATCGGGATTAAACATCGTCTCGTGAACTCTTCCCGTATTGACATGCGGTTTATTGCACTTGTCATTGTACATAGCAAGCCGCTGTCATACGACGGACGATAATGTTGTGACTCTACGAATCGAGAGATGGCACGCCTTCGACATCTAGATAATTTTGCGATATACATACGTTCTATATAATCTTTGGCGGATCGTCGAACGCTTCTGATTATATTGTACGCTTCTGTATATACAGAGTGTGTCTCAGATCAGTTGCTCTTTCTCCTTTTAAATGGATATATTTCTCATTTAGAGAATAAGGAGAAAGCTTGGAGATGGATTTTATTTAGATAATCATTATTTGTAGCAACTTTTTTTAATTTAGAACATTGTCCATTTTAATTATGTGAATCTCGAATGATGTCTCTATTGACGTAATACTATTTTAAAATTTGAAAAATTACTGAAAAATTACTTTCTTGTTTTTCCTATTTACATTCTTACTTTATTTTCCAATTTTTTTCATTACGTTCATTTACAGATTTCCGTCCCTTTTAGTTTATTGCTTAGTATGTTTGATTAGTTAAAGGCAGAAGCATCTCATATTATATTTATCTGCATTTTAAATGCTCGCTTTATATTTTAATATAAAATATTGTCATAATATGATCTTACAAATTGCCACAAGACGATAATTATTTAAAAATCTATAAGCTTAAAAATATAATGGCGTTTAATTTTTTACGAGTGACATGCGCTCTCCATAGTAATCACTTAAAATTGCTTTGGTCTACTTACAGACTATATAATTATTATAACAGCCTCGTTATATAGATAAGTTCAGTTGTTTGCGGGGAGAAAGAAGGAGAGAGATAGCACTCTTACTTGTATACATATTTCGATTACATGACGATGTACTTGACATAGAAGACTTTATCAGTACTAGTGGCACGTAGCTAATTAGGGCTTAAAGTTTAAAAATTGTGCGTTGTTTAATTATCGCATTTTTTTCTCGATGATGGTCTTTCTTATTTTCAAGAACGTAAAACATACTCGCATCTGTCGTCGACGCATACATTAATGGCGCAGCTTTACAGGAAATCGTTGGGAAATTACGAACAACCTGTCAGTCTGGTGAATTTACTTACCCACGTTATTTACCTGGAAATCACGAGCCCAGCCGATCGTTGAGATAATTGTGACACCGCTTTCAGCACACAAACCAAGTACGTAATAATACACGTGCATACGTTAACACACAGCGGCTAAAGTAATAGTTTCCGCGATCGATTTTATTATTTATGTAGCCCGTCAACCGCGTGTTTTGCAAGCCAAATTGCGCCCCCTTGAAAAACTTAAACGCAATTCTGGAAAAAAATGTCGACGCTAATTTTATACAGTGTACTCTTTTCCTTAACGTCGAGCTAAATTTAGAATTTCACGAATTATTTATCGCATAAAACGCAATACTAAATTATATATTTTTGCAATTGCAAAATTGCATAGCACTTATCTTAACGATAAGTTATCGCTGAAAATTTTCTGGAAAAAAATTGTTTCTTCTATGTCCTGAAGATATTACAAATGCATGAATGCATTTGTAATCGCTTTAAGAGATAAAAAAATATTCACGAGTTCTTATCTTACGCATTTGTGCATATAATGACGTTTGATTTATAACTACCACACGAGTTCGGTTCCGGTACTGATAAAATTTTTATGACTTTAAATGACAGATCCATTGTTTTCTAGTTCTCTATAGGAATGATAAAACTGCATTTTATCTTCATTCAATCGCGTCAACGTTTGCATTTCTGCAGAGGTGCAGGATTCTATATAGATTATATAAGAGAAATATGTATATATAGATAGAATATATTCCCAGAAAAAAAAAGATTTCGATTATGAGTGTGATTATTGACATATACGTATGAGTATCGATATTTATATGGCGATTAAGATATATGATTCCTTGCGAGAATTATGATTCCGTTCCAAAAGTTCTTCAAAAAGATATGATTGCTGATATTTTGCCACATCGAGATAACCAATTATCAGTAAAAGCAAATGACAACGATATCAGTAACAACATCATGCAAACAAGTAACATATATTTTAATATCGAGATAATTGCACATCATGGTTTGATTAACGTCATTAAAAAAGAGTATTTCTAAAAAAAATTGCACAATCAATAAAAAAAAATTTATTCTGTATTTTTTACCTTTTCTTTGAAAATCCAAAACACAATTGTCGACCATATATCACGATTTATCGACAGCCTGTATGAATTATTTTTATCTAAGAAAGGAATTGCAACTTGTCAAGAAAAAATACACGGATTTGTAATTAAATCGTGCGAAGAGATAGCTTGAGAAATTAAAAGACAAGTTCAAATAAAGTGTTCATAATAATTTGTAACAGTTATGGGGCTAATAATCGCGTGTAGATTCATCTTTACGATTTACAGTGATTTTACTACCACGGATAATTACACTTTTTCACGCCATGTCGTAGAGTGTTTATATCTTGCAAGTGTTATGTATATAAAAATTACAAACGGCACGTCCCTACGATAATATCCATCGCGAAATGATATGTGAACAGGTGTATTTTCAGGAAACATTATAATAAACTTTACGATGCGGTTATCAATCGTCCCATCGCTCTCGCTCTCTCCTTCTCTCTCTGCCTGTATAAAATCCATCGACGCTTCGAGGTATGGAAATAATTGATACCTTTATTTGGAGGTAAACGCGATAGGTAATACCGAATAGGGTTATGGCAATAACATTTCATTAATCCATCAATACCGCCTAATGGTTTCTCCGAGTCTGAGGGTCAAGTGTGAAACGAAGCGTAAGAGAAACTCGAGACTTATTTATGACTTATTACGCCTTGTACATTTGTATTACGTAATAAAAAAGAATGGCATTATCATTACGTTGCGTATCGAGCGTATAACGTCGTTCATGATGTGACAGAATAGGGCCAAGGACGTACGATTGAAGTTCGGAAGAAGCTATTTCGGTGATAATTAAAGGCAAATGACAACGATATCAGTAACAACATCATGCAAACAAGTAACGTAAACATATATTTTAATATCGAGATAATTGCATATCATTGTTTGATTATATAACGTCATTAAAAAAAGAGTATTTCTAAAAAAAAAATTGCACAAATTGAAAACAAATTTGAAAACATATTTTAAGAAAAATATGTAAAGAAAAAAATTTTAAGAATGTGTGATATAAAATAATGTGTGCGAATGTGTAAACATAATTTTTTATAAATCAAGTAATTCATATGTAAAACGCAAAAGGAGCTAAATATATTTTATGAATTGCATTTTATGAATCGCGTTGCATTTTATTAAATTTAATATCCAGGAATCTATCTCAGTCATCGTTTTTTTTTTTTTTTTTTTTTTTTGCGAAACGATTTTATCGCGTCACCGCGAAAATATTCTCTTGCGCACGAATAAGGTATGTTCAGACGTAATCAAAATTCGCAAAAAAGTCATGATAAATGTGAAAAATACGTTTCAAGAATCTAAACATGTTAAACGGAATCTTGACGAAATATCAAAGCGTTTCTTAAGAATGTAAAAATATTTTCTTGCATTCTGATGAACAATTACGACGAGCATTCTCGCATAATTAAGATACGAACCCAAATACGACCAAATCAGATATAGTAATATTACATAATTGCCGATAACGTATACAATACATGTGCGCATTTTTTACGATGACAGACGTAGAAAGTGATTGCGTTTTCGCTCTATCGGCGAAACATGCCGATTTAGACACGCCTTGCCACCCATTTGTAGTATAGGCGTTCGTGTTTAGTCATCATTACAAATTTGTACATCATTACAAATTTGTACATCATTACAACAATACCGATGACTCAACGCGAAATCGATTTTTCCGTCTATTTAAGAATAAAGCGATTTATATTTTTCATTTTCTTTCATGAAGTATCGTTATCATCTTTTAATTCTCGACAGAAATAAAACATTTAAAATGTTTTTTTTAACGTTTATTCAAGATCTTATAATTAATAATTAAAGTGTCTAGTGACTTTTGCGCAATGTTTCCCTTCATTATTTATTGATGAATTTATATAACTGATTTCATTATACAACAGATATTTTAACATCATATTTTAACATCATATTTTAACATCATGTTTTACATTAATGCTTCGCTTGACTTGCGATAACATATCCTAGAATTTCACAAGATCCACCGTTTTTATATGATTTGTTGCACGAGAAACACTTCTCCGGGAATATAAAATCTGATTTTCTCTCCCCTTCCTCCAATATGCAAATGTAAAACTGCCCGCGGCTAAGACGCTGTAATAGAGGTCTAAAAATCGTTGTATCCTTGAAGAGATATTTTATTGAAATTCCTTCAATCTCAGAATGCATCTCTTTCTTATCGTCGAATATTTTCGATTGAAAGTTGCCGCAAATTTAAATATCAGACTAAAAAACTTGCATAATATTCAACTTTAAGCTAAAATACGCGAAAGTAAATCGATCAGCTTATTCGTTTCAATGCTTCTAAAAAAAAAAAAAAAAAACGAATTCTCTATACGTTAAATTTACCTATTTTAATAAGTTAGTCACTTTTTAAGTATCAACGAGAAATATTTTTAAAAAACGTCACAAAAATTTCAGATACAATTAATTTGTAAAAATAATGGCAAGAATATATATATAAAATGAAAAAGAGAAAAAAAGACAGAGAGAAAGACTAATTATAAAAGGCTATAATTTAACGAAATTCGAGGAGTGAAGATACTTTAGCTTTCCCGCTTTTAATTTGCACCCAATTTACCGATGTCGCGTTACGTAATACGAAGTATGAAAACAAATTTACGTGTATGCGAAAATATTCGATCTCTCGTGAAAAAGATTTTTGTTGTGAAATAAAGTATTTATCATAAAAACACTGGTAACGCAACATAATGCGTTAGTCGCATATTGAATGTTTATTTCGTTGTTGAATGTGAAATGACGCCCTTCGTTATCTTTATGCTGGTTTCCATAATAAACGTAAAAAAATTACGCGCACTATTTCTTATCCTTATCCAAGTCGCTTTTAAATATTATTACTGCAAAACGAGTTTTGTCCGATATTTAAATAAGAGTACGAAAAGGTTTGCTTGTAAAATAAACTTTGTATGTTCGATGTTATCGATGAAGAAACCAGATGTATACACAATAATTTAATTTTCAAATAATTTAATTTTCTATTTTACCTCAATAAATATAACGAAACTGTAGAAATTATGCAAGATGCACAATATGACATAAGCATAATTTATTTAAAAGAGACGAATCTTTATTTTGCGGTAAAATATTAAGTTTAAGAAAAAAAACCGATATAGTTACTTTTGTCGTTTGTTTTCAACAACGAGCTATATTTATAATAATAAAATTAATTGTTAATTTTACATAAAATACAAAAAATTCGACTGATTGTATACTTGAAGCGATATTATTCGATTATTTCTAATAAAACATTTTTTATTTTTTGTTAATTATTTTTATTATTATTTATATATTTTATATTATTGTATATTTAATTATTTTTACTTTTTTTATTAAATCACTATGTTTATATTCTCAGAGCAACGTCTTATTGTATACGTCATTCGTATCCTTTTAACCAGTATTGATGCATTCTTAACGAGAGAATGCCTCACACGTATTAATTTACGACGTCAAATAATAGACTTGTCATTCATGATCATTTATCTTTGCAAACTTAATAACACCTACCGTCATTGTTATCGTCTCTACCATTATTATACAAATTGCCAAAAATGATTACGACGAGAAATAATCGTTAAGTAAAAATCAACAATCGAGAACGAGACGTTATCGTTTATATAGTTTAAGAGACTTATTTCAATATAACACCCTCTATATATCATGCGGACAATCGCCTGCATAAATCTGCCGATGAACAAAATTGCGATTCGTGTATAAGAAGAGAGATGCTGCGAAATACAAACACCATAAATCTTTGACGCGAGAAACGAAAAAGAGAGAGAGAGAGAGAGAGAGAGAGAGAGAGAGAGAGAGAGCACGCGTTCGAGATTATGCCGAAAAGATTATTAATTCCTCGCGCGAGCGCACGGCTGGTAGATAATTGAAACGATATACTCTATCGAAGAAGCGATAAAGTAGGAGGGGAAGGGGATCTAATTTAATAGACTTATGTATATTCATCAGGATCGAACGGGTTTGTCTTATAATCGACACTTATCTCCTCTGAATGGGCTCGATGCGCACTTACGGAACGAACTAGTCCCGCAAGTTCGCAGGCCTTTCTACGGTCTCTTCTTTTCGGGATCTCTTCTTAACGAGCTTTGAAAGGGATTACTTAGAGCCGGACGCAAAAATGACCGCGTTTCGCGTAACACGTCGCGCCTGGCACGACGAAATAATGACCAAATTGATTATATATATATGTATATACATACATATATGTGTATGTATATACATGTGTGTGTGTGTGTGTGTGTGTGTGTATGCGCGCGCGCGCGCGCATGTCTGCTGTCTGTCCGCTGTAAAAGAATTTATTAACATCACATACAGTCTGCTTACAGCCAAGGTCTTCTCATCGCGAACAAACCGCGACCATCGGTCGTGCTAGACCACACGTTTATTTTTGCCCGTGCGTAAGCGTGAGAACGGTTTTCGTGACCGCTTTCGTGATTTTCCCCCGTAAAAACGCGTCACGCTATCGCGAGTGTGGCTTAATTAGACCGTCTAATTTGATTCATGCAATCTCGCAGTTTAAATTACATTAACAATGTAACAATTAACGATTCAATTGCCGCTTCCTCCTGAAGCTTCTCAATATCCCTGATGATACATTTGTGTGACATCGATTCTTTCTGTTTTCATTATTATATATTTAAGTACAAGAAAAGAAAAGAAAAGAAAAAAAAGAAAAGAAAGAGTTCTCGCGATTCTCGTAATAATGCATAAAAATAATGTTCATGATACAGTGTACTTGAGTATTATTTCCTCTTTTCAAAATATATTAAAAATTGTAGTATAGTCTATTATATTATAATATTATATTATAATAAATGTCAAGACACACTGAAAAGACTGACTTTAAGAAAATATAAGATTGGTCTCAAGAAAAAATATTTATCATTTCCGAGAAAAAGACTCTCTTTCGTCGATTTTTTTCAATTTTAATTACTGAAGTAATGTAGTTAAATAATATCTCGACATTTCTGATAATTATGTGTTCATGACGGCGCAAAAAAGATTAATAAGTAAGTGGGTCTCATCTCATGGGACAATAAGCAAATGTATAATTGTATCTGCATAAACAGATATAGTATATAATAAGCTGTTAACACGCATGTTCCCGAAGCGCGAATTATGTAAGCGGAAATGTAAAACAATGTTTCCTTCTGATTACATCTCGTTATACTTTTGCAAAACAATCTGCGGTTCGCATAATTTCCTCGTGACAATGACACGTTCATCAACTTATCTCAACAAAATATTATCGCTCGCATGACAAAAATCGGACGTAAAAATTAAAGGATTATCAAAGAATAATTAATCATTAATCATAACGCAAAATCGAAAGACGTCAATAATGACAATATTATACTTCCGACTCATGTTTCTTTATCCGCTAAAAAAAAGGTTAAAAAAATTATCAAAATCCATCAAAAAAAAATAATTTCTTGTCTTAATTAATTAATTCGGACTAATTTTGTCAATACGTGTTGCAAAGAAATTTACGCTATTTCTCTTTTTTCTCCTCTACTCTTATTATTTATTTTTAAATATTATATTCTGCGAGACTTTTTGAATAATAATATTCGTCGCATATGTCGTAGCAATATTTCCAGTAATATTTATTCTTTAAAATAGCAGTACGATTTTATATCTCCCTATATTTAAGTAAAATAAATATTTAAATTAATTTATAAATTAAATATCCTATAAATGACTTTCGGAGGGGGAGTCTCTTACGACATTTACCTCATTAGATTTCAGACAAGCTATTGACAATTCAAAGATAGAATTCCGCGATAAAATATATTTTGACAATAGCGAGGGAAAAAAATTCTGTTGATACGCCGTTCGCGCGAGATAAAGGCGCCGTATCGTCTGTCCGCATCGTGGAAACTGTGTCACTGTGGTACCGCGAAATGAAATCGATCGAGCTACGCTGTTTCCATTGCAGTTTGTGTTTACCGTACACAATGCATGTTGGCGAAATGTACTACGTTTCCGCGAAACATTGCGCCTTAAATCATCTCGTCATGCTGCCTATTGTGATGAGAATTGATAAGACTAACGGAAAAGTGGAGTATTCCCCCTAACGGAATAAGTGAAATCGCGCTTATTTAAGTTTAGATCGCGTGTTGGCTCGAATGTTAACTTATTAGCGCTCGAAATGATTCATCTTTTGTTCCTTTTCGTGATCTATATACTTTTACTGCTCTCACTTATTAACGTTATCAATAATCCACGTATAATATAGAGATATATGAATTGTCGCGTCGTGTGAGACGAGCAGACATATATTGCATGCTAATTTTCTTTCACTAAACAACATCGTAACTTGATCGTGTTGAGTAAAACGAGAATATTAGAATACGAAAATAATATTTTTGTAAATGTTTATATAATGGTATTCGGAGAGAAAGAGAGGGAGAGAGAGGGGGAGAGGGGGGGGGGAGAGAGAGAGAGAGAGAGAGAGAGAGAGAGAAATCTTGAAAACTCGAGAACTTTTGAAGATTATCTTTACGATTCGACATAAAATTTACATTGAAATGTATTAAACGTAAAACCTCTCGGCTCTTCTTTGATTTCCTTATACATCGCCTATAAGTTTTTGGAAATTTACATAAACACATACCATGTTGATTATGCGGTCTCTCAAAACTTTGTGTACAAATTTCGAATGATTGACGGAGCGACTTTGAGAATTTAATTACCTTGTAAATATTCAAATATTGAAAAGAGAAACTTTTTATAGAGATTTATTCTCTCGAGATTGTAACACACGCACACACACATACATATATTGTACGCGTGTGTATGTGTACACAAAATATAAATAATTCCAGTCCAAAGTTCCCTGGTATTTAAAAAATTTCCTGCTCCAGCGACATCAAGCAAGTAAAGATTAAATAACCCATTAAGAATCCTCGCAGTGTAAATTAGGGGAGGGGGGGAACTCCATTAAAGCCTAAGTGCTACGCTACATTCCGAAGTATCTAAGGGTTAAAATCCCGCGTACTTTCGAAACGAAAGCCGCAGCGCGCGAGTGCACTTCTATCCAGCTTCTCTCTCTCTCTCTCTCTTTTTTCTTCTTTCCTGGAGAGTGTTTCGTAAACAGAAGCGGTTGGCGGAAGTCGCCGCCGTTGCGTATCGCAACGCACCGCGTCTCGACCGAGAACGCGGTGCTTTCGCGCGGACGAAACGCACCTGCCAATTTAGAGGTTAATCTTCGCGCTCTCTCCTTCTCCAGCGCGGGTTAAATATCAAACGAGCCGCGCGCGCGACGGCGCCCTGACTTGTCAATCCGACAAACCGCCCGACCCGTGTAATGTAATTCATCGTTCCGGGGAACGATTGACGATCCCACAGTTCGCGCGCCGCCGCCGTTATTTAAACTATTTCGTGATTTCATACTCACCGATAAACAAACAGAGGAAGTCCATGATGAGCTTCCGCAGAATAAACTTGGACGATCGATCCATGCTGTCGCGCGCGCTCGTCACAACCGTCAGTCGCGATGAAACGTTAAACGCCGCTACGTTCAGGCGTCTCGGACAGGTTGCAGTCAGAGTAATCGATGATACGACGCGATTGCGAGCCTCGCAATCAGATGCATACGAGCGCGAAAACAACGTGGTGCGGGACGACGGCGACGCAAGTGATACGCGTCATTGACGTTTCGCGAGCATTTTACGCGCGCCGACGCAACACACACCGTCCGACGCTTCAAAGTGAACTGAAGTGAACTGACTGAGGCGGCTCGGCTCGACGCGCCGTTCCACTCCTCCCTCCCCCCCCTCTTCCTACTTCTCCCCTCCACTCTCATTCTCGCGCTTTCTCTCTAGGCGCGAATCCGCCGTCAAGTGCGCCTGATCGCGACCACCCCGATCGAGACATCGAGATTCGTCAATGACTGATTCTGCGACTGCGCGCGATAGCAGACGCGCGCTTTACGCACGTGCTCCGATCTTTGCGCGCGCTCGCGAACGCGAGTGACGGCACGTGACGCACACGAAAATGGAGCAACCCCCATCGTCCCGGCGAGGTACAATCATTGAGAAATAGGCACGCTTGCATGAATATTCGGCAAACTTTACGCGATACATTCATGTAAAACAATTTCATTAGGTAGAAAATATTAATCAACGATGAATAATTAAATTATTTTGATTGCGCTCTTTTTACAGTTATCGCGTCTAAAAAATTATATATAGTTTAGATTTTGAAGAAACAAAATACAGAGTATTAACTTTAATAGAAATATATAAAATACTGGAGAATAAACTCCTGTTATTATATTGTGACTCAACCTTCTGTTTATCGTTCAATAATTTACCCTTGCTTTCTAAATTATTTTATGAATCCGAAATTCAAATGAAAATATATGCCACATTTTCGCTCCGCAGTTGTTTGTTTTCAGGATAAATATATATATTCTTTGACCTATATATATTAGAAAACACATTGACAAGCTTAACAAATATTGAATGACATTTTATGCAAAAAATCGATTGATTCTCTGTATAATTCACGTTTATTCCTAAAATTTATTTCCTGAATGATAATAATAACAATGATTAGAGCTCGCTTTTAAACGACACGAATCATTCTTGTAATGCGTCAAAAGTGACGGCAAAATCGCGAATAATACATGACTCTATATTCATGTCACATTCGATTACGACTTATAAAGTGAAATTGCGCATAGCCTTCATTTTAATGTCGCGTTCGTGCTTGGTACATAGAACATGATCGTTTATTCAGTGCTATTGTATTACTTAACTCTTTTTAGTTATGTTATATTATCGACAAATCAAATAGAGATTCTCTTGCAAAATTCATTAATTTTTCTAATTATATATGTAAGAAAGATATATTATGTGAGAAAGAAAAAACATTTATTAAATATTTTTATTCTAATATATAAATATTCCTATATATAAATTTTAGAAAAATTTATTTTTATATATAAATTCGGAAAATGCTATTTCTATTCGACTTGGTTTTTGTTTTCACAAATTACATTTTCTAGAATCGTATTTCTGAAAAAAGTCGAGAAATTCCAACTGTATGGCATATAAAACGGGTTCGATGAAAAACACACAATAAAAAACATAAGTTCTTGTCATTCGCGGTTATATAGCAGAAAATAGTATTAACGGTTGATTCTTCTTACTTAATAAAGATGCTCCCCAATAGGGTTGCTCCCTAATGTAGGAGAAATTTTTTCCAAAAGGCAAATATTTTCAATGTAAACAGAACAGCTCTATATTATCCATTAGGCTACTTCTATCGTACCCTCATGGATATTTGCATGGAGAAAACACATTAGATCATTGACAATTATTTCAAAGCACTCGTATAAAGCATAGTAATAAATCTGAGAAATTAAAAAAATATAATAGTCCAAACTAAGGCTACAAAAGTATAGTCGTATCGCATCTTAATTATATAAATTACATAAAAGATTTCCTCTAACGGATTAAGAATGGCAAATTAATTCGTCAAAATAGTATAATTTATCCTTATTTTTCTTGCAGTCATATTGAATCGTGATGATCAGAAGCGAAAAATTACATGCATTTAATTCGAATATAATTAATTTAATTCGAATATAATTATCTTACCTAGAAATAATTTTAAAAAACACGTAACAATACCGTGAGCAATTCACGAAAGAATGTGTATTTAAATATTAAATAATTAATTATATGTGAGCGAGTTTGCATGTATATACATAATATATAATTTATCGCTCTCGATATATTTTTCGTGATGCAGTGAGATCAAAAAGTGTTTTGATAACGAAAGATAACGAAACAAGTGTGGCATTTGTCTGGATTTACACATGGCACGATATTTGCGATTGCCCTAATTATCCAACACATAACACACTTCCGCTGAGCATCCTAAATGGGAGATAATAAATTTTTATTTCGGTAATAAAGTTCAGAAATTACGATGGTATCAGAATTATGTGGTCTTTTCCTGTATCATGAATTAAGAAAGATTATCGAAGCTGAAACAATATACTTGTCAGAAAAAAATACAAAAATTAATTAATGTTTTTTCACGATTTACACGTATGATAGAAAAGTTTTAGAATATTTCACAAATTGTGTTTTACAATTGATGCACGAAAATGAGTAAAGATAAGCAAATTTAAGATTAATTGTCATGTAAATTATTAGAAAAACAGAATTAAATCCTTTATCTAATCGCAGAGAAATATAAATTTATAAATAATTTGTTTACTTTCTAAAAAATTCAAAATTTGATTAAAATTACGATTTCATTCGTTATGCAAATTATGTAAGAAATGATATCAAATTTATATTGTAGCAGATATAATTGCATAATATGATTTAGATAATTATGTAACGAATATGCCGAGAAAGAGAAAGAGAAACAACGCAGGGAAGGATTGCGAGATAGGATTCAAGTTTCTAATGAAGCTAATGAATTAGTCGTTTCGAAGCACCTGTCTTACGTAAGATTCAAGCCGCGCGTGTCTGGAACATAGAACTAGAACAGCGTGAAATAGTGTCACGTTTACGATCGGTGAGATAGCAGGTGAGACCACAATTCCACCCGTCACAGCGGAATACCGATAATATCGCCTTCCAGCACACCGGTTTCACATCGAGAGAGAAGCCCAACAAAAGTTCTTATCGCGCTATTTCAACTCCAAGCACCAGTACTACCCACGGTGCATTCCACATACATTTGTGTCACGGAGGCGACGTTTCATTCACGCTTGAATGAAACGTCGCGTAGTGAAGTAATATGCATAATTAACAACACCTGTTTATCTTCTCGCGCGCGCACTGACGCGTAAGCGATTCGGAAGGAAATCTCTAAAAATAATCGCTTACACATTTAAATCGAGCATAATTAATTTAGTAGCCGGTATAATTACAATTTTTCGCTTCTGACGTCATAATTCGCGATATGCCTCCAACGATGATAAGGTGGTAGAAGAAACCTTATAGATGTTTCGACTGTTCACTTGATAGAGGAATATAAATTAGGGCTCACTATTATACGTTTAAACGAAAACACGTTTACACGTATAATTAGTATATCCGTTTATTATAAACGTTTTTTTTTTTTCGAATACACGTGTTTTAAGTCTATTATACGTTTAAACGAAAATACATTTACACGTATATTTAGCACATCCGTTTATTATAAACGTTTTTCTGAATATTTTCACGTTTTTCACGCCCTGCGATATGACCAACTTCTGATTCGTGCGTTAGATCAAATGACAACATGATATACGTCAATTTCTAACGCACGAGTCAGAAGTTGGCCATATTGCAGGGCCGAAAATGAAAAGGTAGAAAGAAAAATATTCTTTTTTTTTCAGATTTGAATATAATATGCAATAAATTTTGGTTTAGAAACGAAAAAAATATGTATAGAAAATAACATCAAAATAGTGTACTCGAAAATAGATGCTGCCAATAAAAGGATGTACTAAATATACGATTAAACGTGTTTTCATTTAAACGTATAATTGAAACGTATAATAGTGAGCCTTACGTGTAAACGTGTTCAAGTAAACGTTTTTTTTAGAAGTAATTGTAAACAGATGAACGTTTCACGTTTACACGTATATTCGAAAAACGGAATAAAATAAGAGCCCTAATATAAATATAAGGTTGCGATAAAAAGAATGTTGAAGACAAAGAAAAAATTTTAGTTCACGAGTCTATAATATTTACATAGGATCGGCGTATAACGTGACACCGTAATTGTATTTTACCACAAGGCGATTACATAATTACACAAATGTACAATGCAGCATACAGCACGAAGTGTCATAATATTTCGTGTGTGTTCGCCTATTATTCCCTAAAACGCCTGCTGATCCCCGGCGACTGTTATTGCTAGCTAACGATAATAGCGGCGCGAGATTTCGAATTATATATAATATAATACATATAGAGTAGAAGAGAGAGAGAGAGAGAGAGAGAGAGAGAGAGAGAGAGAGAGAGAGAGAGAGAGACGGAGAGAAAGAACTATCATCTAATCGGAATTTCTAATAAATCAGTTTCTATCCGGGAAATTGTCCCTTTGGACTATTAAAAATTATCTTTCTTGAAATAGATTCGCCCCCTAAAACAGACTATTTCTTTTTTCAAGATTGCGTTCTTCAGTTGCATTCTGATCGGAATTGATTTTTCGTGATTGTAGACTTGCCTGATATAATCTCGAGTATGTGTAATCTCCGTACGTTTTTTTTCCCCTTTTTGATCTCTATTATTTGTCTTTGATTATATAAATACGAGACTTATCCAAGCAGAGAATATCATCATTTCTTATTAAAAAAAAAAAAAAAATACAAATGCTATTTTTTTAATAATAAGTAATCTAAATAATTTAAAGCACAATTATAAATCGTTTTATAAATCTACGTTTTTAAGTCAAATTTATATGCATTTACATAATATAACTAAAATTAAAGGGGAAGGAACGGCAATATATTCATATCAGACAAGAGTGGACAATCCAATTTTTAGCGCGATTCAAGGTAAAAAATTAATGGAAATTATGTCTTTAGCGTTTTAGTTATTGATTGCAATGTAATTTATAATTTCCAATAGCGCCAAAATTTTATTTGTCTACTCTAGTTTTGTATTTACACTGATTCGCTTCTTCCCCTGAAAGTTTAAAACTGAAAACTCAACTAAAAGCATTGTATAATTAAACTTTTATAGGGAAATTTTTAAATCAATTTTTCTCGTTGTCTATGAAACGTTAAGTATTTTTCCCTAAGATACGTATTTTCCGTAGCAGTATCATCAGTTCACTTTTTATGTACATACCACAAAAAGATAATGTTGAAATTAAATTTCATGGATGAAGCACGATTTATTCTATTTGTTCTTTCTATCGTTCCCATATCCAAATGCAACGTCATGTAATAGAGAGTTAAAAAAATTCGTAAAATAAAAATTATTCACTATCGACAGAAACGATGTTGAAAAAGAGACCTAACAGGCACAGCGGTTATACATTAATGATAGTCGAAATAATTGTACAATTGAATAACATTAATGCCCAAAATTCATTAACGGCAAAATATGGAACGAAACAAATGTCTTTAAAAAGAAAAAAAGTCACAGTTTCCACAATCGACAAAGACGTTTAAGTACATCTAGCACTGCGTTTATATCTGTATGTATGTATCTATATAAATCTGCGATTGGTGAAACTCTTGTCACATGCATCCCCGTAAATCCCTGTCAATCGATTTTATCGCTCATACCTAGATTAGCATGTGTGTGTCAATAACAAAACTATCGTATAATACAAAGAGATAAAACTATCTGCACCTCCGCGCATGTTACGTATATTTATGCGTATTTACAATATATCTATCATTATACAATAAGACCGTTTCTCGGTTGTGTAATATCAACGTGCTCTATTTTCATTAATTCTAGCTTGGTAATATAATTTGTCCTATTTTCGTATATTATGCACCATAAAGTTTTCCCCATCTAGATTGCTCTCCATCATTAGCAAATATTGGCGGATTATGTGCGAGCGGAATGAAACAAATCAATAAATTAATAACGTAACTAGTAAGTAATCGTGTTGTTTACTTAATTCGTAATCATTATTATCTTACACAATATAATTACACTACTGTGATCGCGAATGTAATCATTAATATTTTGTGTTACAACTTCTCAAATATATCGTTTGACGCAGTGAGGCGATAGTCCCTAAATATCTTTTTGCATAAATTTTAACAGATATGTAACACGATTAGACTATTTCATTAATAGCTATTGAAAAGTAAGAGTCTAAACTAACAAGATGACGTTTCGTTGTAATCGTATAATATGAATACAAAAAAACCATTTTTATAAATTTATATAAATAATAAATTCTGGAGGTCGCATATTATGTAAAAAAGTATCACGTATACTTTTCTCTCTTTTCTCTCTCTCTCTCTCTCTCTCTCTCTCTCTCTCTCTCTCTCTCTCTCTCTCTCTCTCTCTCTCTCTCTCTCTCTCTCTCTCTCTCTCTCTCTCTCTCTCTCTCTCTCTCTCTCTCTCTCTCTCTCTCTCTCTCTCTCTCTCTTCATTGCATGGGAATAAGCATTTTTTCAGTTTCATCTAAGTATTTGTGGAAAGTTTTCTGTATATTCATCATTGATCCATGACTATTGCACTGCACGCAATATATCTAATATTGCCACGCGAAATTAATGCACAAATCTAAAACTTAAATATGTAACACCTAGATGTTACATATAAATTTAGATTTGTCCTTCGTTAAATTTTATTGTTTAAGAAATTATACTCTTATTTATGCAAAGTTTGTACGATATTACTAATAATTAAAATTTTTCGAAATAAATCTATGCAACTGGTCAGGAACATAGAACTCGGGATAATAGAAAATATTTTTTTTTTAAATCGATAAAATTATATCGAGAAACACTGATGAAAAATATAAACTCTATCATCGACTGCCACCTATGTAGCTTATAAAAATGCGTATAATGCGAGCCACGTATTTACACAGCCACGTCGTAATCGATTCGGTAGTTAAAATATTTCCGTCACATACAGATCTGTATCTGAATATAGCTTAATTCTGAAGCGAAAATTGCATGGCACAATAATTGAGATTATTTCATCGATGCGGATTATGAAGCTTTCGCGTTAAACGTTACTCTCTCAGCCATTCTCACACACACACGAACTCGCATTAACCTTTTATCACAATGTACGTATTATTATGCATTGGCATCTTTGAAGATACCAAAATTCCTTCAACAGTCTCTATCTTACGTAAAAAAAAAAAAAAAAAAGATAATTAATCGTACCTTTAGACTGTTCTTTGGTCACCTCAAAATTAACTTTGGTTAATTCATACTCGCTCAGTTTTATCACAAAAACTACAACTATCCTTTCTTTCTCTTTTACCCAAAATAGCAGATAGGCAAGGATCGTCTATCTTCTAACGAGAATAAGAAACAATAAAAAAAAAGGAGAAGGCTATTCTGTGTGATCGTAGTAAGGACCATCCTGTAGTCTTCTCGCGAAAACGCGGGGGGAGGGTTAGAGGGAGGGGGGAGGGTTAGAGGGAGGGGGGAGGGCAAAAGCTCTAATTTCGTCAATATCGCAACGCGCGCAAGAATATGTAAAATGTTGCTATAAATTTACAAAATTCTGCAAAGATCTTACATGAGTTCCGTCTCTAATAGTCATCTGCGTGGCTCGTATAATGTAAAAGTACTGTCCACGAAACCGGCCGCCATGGTCACACGATACCGGTGGAAGCTCAGACAACTTACAGGACTGAGGCGCGTACCCATGAATCCTTCATGAAATTTTATCGTGTTAAGATGTTGACCCGATATATTGTAGACGCTAATGCAGTGATTCGTGGTGCCGCTAAAACAGAAACACGTCCTTTTATATTCACACAAGAGAGATTCTGTCAAATTATCATAAGAAGATAATAAACTATCATAAAAAGATGTGATTATATTAACATTTTATATAAATAATAATAAGTTTGTTTTTGCTTACCAAGCGAAAACATCAGCTATTTCGTGCGCTGTTAATGCCGCCATGCCTGGCGTTATCTGAATCGTGCTCACGGAAGAATTTTTTCTAAGATCGAAGATCTTGATGTCGCCCGAGGACGAGCCGGTGAACAATTGCGGCACGGATCCCTCGGATTGCCTCAAGAATGTACCCAACACCCAAGCCGTGTGTTCTCTCCAAATCATAACTTTCGCTTCCGCGGGAGGTAATCTCCGATCCAAGAGCCGCACCGATCCATCGCCGCAGCCTAGCGCCATTATTGCACCTATAGAAAGAATTAAAATTTAAAAATCGACATGACGTTTATTATTTTACATACAGTAAAGAGAAATAGTGTACGAATATATGTGATATAAATGAAATAATAATGTATAAGGAGATAAAAATGTGATTCCTTTAAACAACCTGTGCCGTCAACGTCTATGCAGGTGGTGCAACAATCGGCGCCTGTTGGAATATCTTGCTTCTTCAATTCGGTCTCCGCGTCCCAGAGTCTCACGATGCGAGCATCGCCCGTCACTGCCAGAGTAAGAGACTTTTGCTCCCACTTTGTAACCAATTGTGCCGTCGCTGCAAACATCAATTATGTGTTTTTTTTTTTTTTTTTTTTTTTTTTTTTTTTTTTTTTTTTTTTTTAAATTTACAGTGAACCTTATTGTTAGTGTTTTCCAATACGCACCATTGGAGGTCTTGGTCGCGGGCTGCACGTCCGCCAGAGCCTGCCAAGCTGTGAGTAGAATTGGATCTCGGCTTATCGTGCCGCTATAATTCTTCCAAATTCGCACGGAACCATCATCAGAACCTGCCATCAGCAGACTCAAATCGTGAGAATTGATAAACTCGAGTGCCGTGATGCGCGATTTCGTTTTGCTTCCGCGACTTGCGCAGAAAGTCAACTTTGTGCCGCTCTGATAATCCCATACTCTGAAAGAATTTTTCACATATGTCATTCATGCATGCTTTATTATTATTTTTCCAGATATCGAGCACTCTTTATGATACGAGGAAAGTTCGAATACCCAAAGCAATCTTTCAACGCTACAGCCAAATGCGGCTCGAATGGATGGAAAACCAGGGTCTGAGGTGACTGGGGACATCTCGCGTGATACACCTGCGATTCCATCTTGCTTTGCGGCGCGCGTAATTGTTCCTCTTTCGCGTCCTGCCTCTGCTTTGCGTTACGTATAAATCTGCGACAATCGAGTATAACGTTTTGGTGAATAAAGCATAATACTTTAAAGAAACCCTTCTTAGAACTTGTTTGATAATTAATATTAGTAGAATTTTAAATATTTCTTACCGCCATTCGCGTTCGAGATACGGTCTACTCTCCACATCGTCCATTTCGTCTTCTAAACTAACCGGCTGAGCGAACTGAGCACAACTCCATTCGACAAACTGGGAAGTGGTCAATGGCGTCTTCGCTCCAGGTATCTCGTCCACCTCTTCAGATATCTATATAAATATACATAGAGACTATATGTATTGCAAAATAATAACGCATTGTAAGAAAGTGTTCCATAAGATTGTTCTTCGATTTTATTAGAGTAGCGATATACATATATAGTTGCAAATGACTGATGCGTTAAAAAATATTTATTGAAAAAAGGCACTAACATGCAACTACATGCACGCACACAAATGCATAATATTATTCGTAGCATTATTTCATATTTTCTTATAACTTTTCTTCACATTTACTATTCTTTCAAAGATATAACTTATCGCACTTCTATGTGGAAAATACTATTTACAACAATTTTAGGAGACAAACGTAAAGAAAAAGAAATAATTCTTACTGTGTTAGGAAGGGGTTTTCTCGTACGGCTATTGTGTGGTATAAAGTGTGTTCTCGGAGAACGCAGCAAATCTGGTCCAGAGTTGACGGCTGGTGGTGACTCTCCTTTGCTATTGTTAACACGTAAAAAGAAAATCGTTGGAGACAAAATAGAGATTACGTCTTATTTGAAGTAATGACTAACCTTAAATAACCGGTTCGATTTGACGGAGATGGCGGAAGAGATAATGACGAGGAGATTTTTGCTTCGACTACCTCTTTAGGAGCGGAAGATGCCTTCACCTGAAATTTTTAATATTTTATATCATAAAAAGTATCAATATTACTATACAAGTTTTGAGTGACATATTAGACGTTTATACCTTATTACGAATATGATTGGTAACTTTTTGAGACATAGCGCCGACCGCCGGATGAGGATCGTTGTCGAGATTGCACAATCCATGCCATAATTTCATGTACACGCTACCATAGGAAAGACTTGGTAAGTTTCCAAGAGAACTGTGACCTGCAATAAATAGTTTCATAAAATTTAGAAAATGTCGTTCCTGTCATAGAAATTTATTTTAATTAGGAAAGGAAAAAAAGATGTCGCACGCTATAATACAAAGCTCGTACCATAAGCATTATATTCTATCAAAATTGTATAGTGGTGGAAATTATGCGCAAGTTACAAAAACAAAGGATTAACTATACAATTACAAATACATGCAATGAAAATTTCCAATTCATTATTACCAAGTGACTCGCAAGGTTTCCTCACGAACTCCCAATTATTACCTGGCACACGAAAGAATCAATGCAAGTAACTGTTCTATCGAATGTTCAGTCAGTAAGTATCGATTGACACTTTTGATTGACTTTTTTCAAAGCCCGATGGCTTACCTAAACTACTAATGGACGACGAAGACGATACTCTTTTGATGCGATCCTGCGCTCCAAAGCCGTCGGTCGTATCTACTGTATACGTATTATTGGGCGACAACATCTTTAATCTATCGCGCGAACTGATGCGTCTCATACCACTGAACGGAGATAGAGTTTCTACGACGAGATCCTTCCGACTATTTTCCTCGGCTATGGCCAACGTCACAAAAGAGTTTTCAAAATGCAGCACCAACCATTGAAGAGCCACTACTAATTCCTGTAAATTTCGATGATTTGCAATGAGAATTCGTCGGCATCCGATGCTTAATTTGATTCTAGATCGCGATTTGTTGACTTACCTTTCTAACTAGCGGACACATATCGTGAGACACGGTATTAATAAGCATCATAGCGATAATTTGATCGATATTGTTTGCGTGCTCGCTCCTAGTCGTAACGCTGTTTATGAACGTGCCCAATGCGTACACGCTAGCCGCCCGAACCTGTATAAAACGTTAAAAAATTTCTTCAAAAATCAATACATAAATATAATAAAAACTGTCATCAGCTTCCTGATCTCTGTCATCATAGTCATATTACATTAGAAAGAACGAAAAATCATATAAATTGTTTCTCCTTGCACTATACATATATTAAATTAGTGATCTCAGTAAAGTTTAATTCAACAATCTAAGCTAGATTAGAGAAGTAATGTAATTGAGTGAGCATTATTATTATTCATATAATTAGTAATGATTAAAGTTACCTCTGGAACTGGATCTTTTAATAATGTAAATAATTTTTCATGAGCGATGTCTCTAACACCGCACCATCTCGCCTTATCGAAATTATGCCAAAGTCTAGCCAGGCACAAGCAAAGCCATTGCCGTAGCAAAGAATTCGTGTCTCCCAGTTGTTCCAAGCATATCGAAACGAGATTACCTTGATTCGCGGCTACTTGACCCGGTCGGTAATCATTTACAATACTGGCTAGTACAAACGCGGCCAACGTTCTGTGCTCGCTCTGAAATTATCATCAAACGTACTTTCATTACGACAAAGTTTAGCCGCCTGGGCAGTCTGGGCGCAGTTGCCGAATAAAATTAGATATAACATATAAACTACCGGAATAGAAGTATCCTGAAGTACAGACAAGAAATATTTATGGCCGCCGTCGCGCACAAGATCTGCTTGACAAGTCTGCAATTGAGAATCATATATAAAAATAGAATATATTTGTAAATCATGGTGTAAAACACATACAAGATTAAAATATATAAGCATAAGAGACTCACATTGTCCACTGCTAGAATCTTTGCCCATATAAAGACGAGTAAAGGACGAAGCTCCCTGGCGTTGCTTTGTAATAATTTTAACACATATGGAAAGATGCCAACACTAAGTGCTAGATTCACTGCCCATGAACCGAGGTCGAGAAAACGTCCCAAGAGTTCTAATGCTCTCAATCTATGAACTTGGCTCAATAGTACTTGGAGAACGATTGGAAGCTGCTCGGGCGGACTGCGATTTTTCGATCCCAAGTTGAGCCATACTTGGAAAGCTGTAAGTTGATCTTCAAAGAATGATGAATGCACGTATCGATCTTCGTTTTCCAAGACTATCGGCAATTGTGCCAAGCACAGATCAAGCGCCATGTCCCAAGCTTGCCACATACGATGCTAGAAAAATATAGATATCGATCTTTTTATTTCAAATTTAGAAATAAGCAGAATAGTCATTAAACATTTAAATACATTTGTGCATTATAATAAAGAATTTCTTTTATATAGAATAAATGGATTATCAATTAATTTACCTGAAAAGTCGGTGGCAATTTTGGGGAAGAGACTGGCGTGCAATCGTAAGAACGAAGTATTCTCTCTGCCAGCAAAAAATTTCTAAAGAGACTAGCAACTAATAGATCTTGTCTGAATAACCTTTGAAACAGATCTAGAAGACAAAAAATACTCTTAGAATTATTTCATCTTTACTTTGTATCAACAAATGTATATAGTATATATAACTTTTTACCTCTTGGCAGAGTGTTCCATGCTATTGTGTCGGTAATAGCTGTAAATATCCAATTAAGTTCTCCTAACATTGTTCTCCTATCAGTCAATTGTCCAGGAATTCTAAAATGTATACAAAGATATTTGTACAACCACTTCTCTTGCTAGAAGATATAACATTTAATAATGTGATATAGTCTTACTTGTCAATAAGATCAAGCGATATGTTAGGAACTAATTTGGATGTAGGTTGCATCGCAAACCTGTGCAAAAAGAGGAAAACAAAAATTATATACATATCATATTGAATGTACAAAAATTTTTTTGCTTCTACGCCAAGTTCTTACCAGCGTATTGCAATTTTTATGGGAGTAGTAAGGCATGATGTAAATATATCTGCAGGTAGATTCGGATTCATAGGTAAAATCTGATTAGCAGCGCATGCTGCTAATTGAATGCAATTTTTATAACACGGCGCTGCGGGACATGTCACTCCAGTTACACGATTTTGCTGTTTTTCCATCTGTAAAGGATAATCAATAAAATTACATTAATTGATTGACGTTTGAAATCTTCAAACAAAATTTACGCGTTATTTTTACCTCATATTCCTTCTCATGTTGGTCAGCAAATTGCTGAAAAGATTCCACAATAATGCCTGCATTGGAACAATCGTATACATAAATACTAGGCGCACCCATCCAAGTCTGTAAGTCATACACCGACAATGGAATGTACTGTGTATATGTCTGTAAAAGTAGATCATCATTGATATAAATATTATACAGATACAGTAAATACATAATTCTTGTATTGACTCTATACTAACCCTATTAAATACCCATATTTCACCATTAGTGGTAGGTTTGGGCACACCGTGACCATTATAATGAAACAAAACTCTCTCTTCTTTAGCATTTCGTCTTAAAGACGTGCACAATTTTTTAACTTCTTCGACAGTTGGATCTAAACTTTGTTTGTAGCGAGCTCTCGGTTGCCATCTTTCATACTGCTTTTGCAAATTTGAACCTATAGTCTCAAGAGCTTTCTGTGGACTCACCGATAGAGGATCTGGAAAAATATTTGTTTTGAAAATTCTGTATCTGTATTTGACTTTATTTGTTAGGTATAAATTTTATTCCAAACTTGTCTTCAAAGAGTAAAAGAAGATTATAATACGTTTATATTGAATAACTGCCTTAAATAATATAATTCTGTAGATTAAATGTTACGTTTATATACGAATATTGGTATATGATTATATTTTTATACATCGGCAAAGGCATTATTATTTTTAATTTTGAAGTTTATTATATAATATGTGGTATAAAAAATAAACAGCATGCATGTAAAGCACATTTTGCAATATTCTAGTCTAGTACAAAATATTAAATTCGAAATTCTCTTAATTTATTTGATAAATCTCTGTCATTATGCTAACATAACAGCATTCTTCCACCTTTTTTTGCCAAATTACATTCTTCTTTTTACTATTTCGAAAAAGATGTATAATGACAGAATATTTAAATTGGATCGCGAAACTATCTCGGCCCCTCGAGTCACGGCAAAGTCGCTCGGCGTGGCGTAGTACGTACGTATGTATATACACATGTCCAACCTAACCTCAAAATCGGAATTACATAACTGCGTGGAGCGAAAGAGAGGAAAGATTAGCTGAACGAAAACGCGCGGGATTAATTCACAATCGGTTCAATTACCTATCCAGCATTCGAGGCGAGCGCAGGGTTGTGTCTTGACGATGTCCGGAGGATCTACGCCGACGTTCAGGCACAGCACCAGAGCGACGCTCACGGTTTTCATCTAAAAGAAAAAAAAAAAGCACACACGTGCGCGTGTCATCGGACATGAATCCATTCGCGCGAGAGACAACGCTCTCGCCTCTCTCCTAGATCATCGCGCTGGATCGCGCTAAATCGCGACCGATCTGTCACGGTGGATTATAATAGCTTACGTACCCGCTCCTTCATCCGCCAAGTCTGGCTGATGCAGTTGACGCTCTCGATCGTGGTGTTGTGACGAGGCTTGCAGAACGCCAACTGCATTTGCCAGTCCTCCTCGTCGCCGGCACGCCTGACGAGCGCGTTATTCAGCGTCGTCGAGGTCGACGATGTCGTCGACGACGACGACGACGACGACAGGGCTTCGTGACAGGACTTCATCCTAGCGTAGCTCACGGACATCGCGCAACGTGTCGCGTTATCGCATCCGCGATATCGCGAGGCGTCTCTCTTTCTCTAACACACCGAAAACCGAAATGTCACACAGGCCGATAACGTTGCACTCGCGCCCGCGTCAACAAACATTCACCATGCGAACGCGATGTAAAAGCATCCTGACGGGGCGCGACTCGCCGAATTTACCGCACTAATCGCCATGTTAACGTTCCGATCGGAATGTCGCCGGAAACTATTTCGCATATCGTTATCGTGATGCGCATGCGATGCGAGAGCGAGAGAGCCGAATTACTCATGGCGGATTCGCACTGCACTTCGGTATACGATAGCCAATAGGAAGATTTTTCTACTCACAAACGTACCGATTGGCAATCGAATAGAGAATTTTCTCTAGAATCTTCCTATAAGATTATACGACATATAGAGATATCTTGATGTACGTCTAAATCTTTATACGTCTATGGTTAAGATTCAAAGTTGAGAGAGCGAAGTTATATAAATTAATATTAACAAAGATTAATTAATATTAACAATGAAAAATAAACATATATATAAAATAATAATAATAATATATAATAATAAACATATATATAAAATAATAAATATAATAATAAACATATATATAAAAGTATTTTATACTTTTTATACTATTCTTATTCCAATATACATGCGTAGAATGAAAATGTCGTGCATTTCATCTTTCTTCTCGCTTTCTTACTTTACTTTATGGGAAAAGTATAATGAAGCAGCAATGAAAGAGAAATAATTTGATTTACAGGAAAATAGCTGCTTTTTAGAATAAAGAAAAAACAGAAGAAATTTTAAAAAATTAGAAATTTTACTATATCACTTAATAATATTAACTAATTTTGGATTGTAATATATGAATATATCCACTTTTATTCGCACTTAGAAGATATGTAAAATTTGTAAAGAACATAAAATTGTTTATTGAATATCAAGTTTTACAAATATTATCACACACTTGTTATGAATGTTTTCGTCTCAGGGCGGGCTTCCTTATATCTCTCGTATATCGTACAAATATAAGATTTATATTCAATATATATATAATAGCTATTTATATATAATATATATAAATACTCGATCATCTTGTAAAGTGACGATGTGTGTGTTTCTTTTATATTTATGTACATCAATAAGCCAATCGCATTCCTAACCACGATTACCGTCGTCGATTTTATAAATGCTAATACTAGATAATTTATTTACTTGCTAGTTTAATATAAATGCGGATGATCGATTCGTTGATGAGAATAATGAGAATGAGAAATGCATTAGCGCGATGTGTTATCAGATCGAATGCAAACCAGCCTCTAACGTTTCGTATTTCGTCTGTCTCCAGAAAATTCAGCGCGTATGTAGAACACAATAAATAATATTTATTTTATGTAGATAAATATTCGCGTTTTATATATATATATATATATATATATATATATATACACACACACACACATAACTATGCTAATTATACTTTTGTGGTAAATTATTTTCACAGGCCCTCCGCATAGGCCTGTCTTTCATTCAAAAAGTATCTGTTGCTTTTTTTTTAACAGAGCAATAGATACAACTTTCATATATATGTATATATATGCTTAATGTACAAGATGTTCTCTTTATCGTATAGCTCACATGTTCTTCTCGTAATTGTGAAAGCTTGTGCAAAGCTTAAAATCAACGTAAAAACAATAACATGGCGTAAAGGATAACGTATCTGAGAATAGCGGATTGCGCGTTCATAAATAACATTCTTTTTGTACTTAAGTTACGAAAAGTAAAAATTTGTAGACTCTACTCTTGAACAGAACTCTTGGCTGAACGCGCTGGCAATCTTTGCAATATTCTCATCGAGCTAAGCCAACAATGAAAGAACTTATTTCCTCTTTGTATAAATTGTAGTGGGCGGTATTATCACTGACACAAGTAACACTCTGAATACTCTGAATTATGATATAATATTGCTTCGGTTCTGTTTAAAGAATTCCAATCTGCAAAGTGTTCGTGTTAGAAATTTGGCATTTATGTGAAGAGAGTATCATCTGTTACTTTACGACTTACGATGCTTCTGAAAAAAAAATTGTGCTACATCGAAATTCATACTACGCGTTATTCTCTTACACTCAAAAAGTCAAATATACATTTAAAAGTAATAGAGCCGACATATGTTAATTAATTATAGCCCTTAGAACCGATCCTAGATGACTTAAACACCATTTATAATACTTTTGCAACTTTTTAACTTAACGTATATTCGTCTCCGATATTTAATTGTGTCTTCTCACGAGCAAAAGTATAAAATAAGCTTCATTTATATTACTTACGTACTATTAATTCGCATACGGTAAAACGCCCTTAATTATACAACTTTGTACAATATCTCGAATGTTATGAAAATACAAAAATGTTTCAAAAACAGTCGAGTACGATTAAAAAAATTCTACAAGCGTTATTACTTCGTAATATAATGACGATTTATTAACACGTTGATTGCCCAGTGAATTTTTTATGTCTTGCCGTGTACGCCAAAGTGAAATTTTCATTATCATAAGTATATAATGATAAAATATTAAAATAAAATATTTTACTTTCGATTATATTATTATTCGATTATATTAAAATTAATTAATGTTAATAATAATTAATATTATTTATTAATCTTAATTTATCATATTAATATTATTATTATTATTCTCGATTATTTTTATTTATATTTTATTCGATGGCATCCATTTGTTGCAAGCATTTTAAAAAATTTGATAGCGCCGACCATCAGTGATCACAAAGATGCCACTGAAAAGACAACCCGATCACCGATAATCACCATGGCAATCAACGTGTTAATTGGAGTTGAAACATACTCTCATGTCTCTCGTTCATATTTTGCTGGAATTTTTTTAGCGTTGGAAGGAAATGTATGTATGTACTTTGACGGATATGCATTAGTGTGAATTGGCAGTAAGTAGTTTATATAAAATGTGTGTTTGGAGATATAAATATATGAATACATGTTTATCTTGACAATTTTCGATACCAGTAAAGATTGAGCATTTGTGCGTTAAGTTTATAAAACTTTTCCTAAAAATTGCTCCTGATTATGGTAGTTCCAGATTAAATACAAATTCATACAAAGTATATGTGTATCCCAGTACAAATATTTGTGTGTATACAACTTTTTATCGATAATACTTTAACTCGCAAGAGCGATTCTTGGAGAGAATAAAACTTACTTCGTTTAAATGGACCGTATTTTCGTCAATAAAGCAAACTTTATACACTCTACGTTTACAATAAAATAGATCAACTCTAGAAATAGCGATAGATTGGTCCGAAAATATCGTGCCGCTAAATTCCGCGAATGACTCTCATACATGTCTTTCGCGACCAATCTACAAGGAAAATCGATCATTGACTTTGTTATACTAAACCGTTTATCGTATAATACCCATATTCGATTATTTTCGTATTTAACTCTAAAATAATATTTTTCAATGAGATCGTAATACTAGGTGGTTGATTCAATAAAAGGTACACGCACGAAATCTTTCTTCTTTAAATGCGAGCTGCCAAGGATGTTGAATACAGAATACATCTTAAGACGAATAAATCTTATTAAAAATCCGCGTCCGAATATAACATAGATACAAATTACAGAAATTTTACGGTCCTTAAACCGAGTATTATACTCGGTATCGAGTGGCAATTTCACATAAAATATTCCGATAAATGTATCCATTGTTCGCAGAAACATTATAAAATTATATTTTTCTAAATAAATCTAAAATAGAAATGTGTGTATAGACTTTGCTAAAAATTCTTCCAAATGTAAGAATGTACAATAAAGCTCGTCGCAAACCGATTTTAATAGATACAAAAATAGAATGAATATTTTTTCATATTTTCCGTCTTTCATCCTAAATCGTACTCGAGCGATTCACGCGTATCCCACCTCCTTATTAAGCGTAAATATGGCAATTATTAGCATCGACGTAGAATGCAATTATACGAATATACGAATTACATGAATGCGAAGTAGCATGAACGTACGCAAGCTTTTCGCTGGGACTGCAAAGCGTAGTATTCCTTTTTTTTTTTTTTTTATTTAAGCAAGATTGCTCTTTGATCAATGCATATGAAAGCACAATCAAAGGGTGTCGTCTGATTAAACTACCCCGGTTTTTCATGCGAATGTCGAAGAAAGACGTCATAACGCATTTCTTACTCACGCATGATTAGATTACTGTACATCGACTTTCATACACATTAGTAGAAAACATGCTGGACTCGATCATGTAATCGTATAATTTATGTTTCGGTCGGTATATGCGTCTTATAGCACACATTCACACGCGATTATCATAAACATCTATAACACAAAGTGCTCGTCGAGTTTTTCCGCGGCCGATCGCGGCACAATACTCTCGCGTGCTCGCGTTATTAAAAAAATACGAAAGAACGCTGACACGCTGTCGGAATATAATTGGCAAGTACACAACTTTGAGTTTCACACTCGAGATAAACAACGCTAGTACCGGAGAGAGGAAACATTAATTGTTAGAATGGAATGATTTAATAAATGACCGAGTGCTACGTTCTAATTAAATATCGTATTAAATCGAGCGTTCGGGTCACGCGTTAATTGCGCCGTTCATCGACGCTAATTAACTGTACTATAGTTCGTTTCGCGTTTACATATAATTCTGATAATAATCGCGTAAATTGATTACGCGACAGACTCAAAAATGTGTCATAATTAATTTATTACCTCCCAGGTACTAACATTGAGAATGTGGCGTTGCAGTCTATCCATCAGTTAGGATGGCACAAGGCTTAGGAACCTGCTTTAGCATTCGAATTCCGATGCTGTTATGGCATTCAGATCCTTCATGAGACCTTCTAGATTGGCCATTTCCTGATTCAATTCTTCCGTAGAATACGATGGCTGTAATCAACAATTTAACTCGATCATAAAATAATTGCACGAAATGTGTCTATAAATATAAAAATATCGACATTGGAAATTAAGCGAGAATCAACACGTATATTAATATAGCAGAGATCCAGCAGATTTTTACCTTTAAACGTTCAACCTCTTCCGAAGTATGCGTCGGATTCGACACGGAGGCTAAACGATTCTTCGCCAATTGTGACGACGAACTTTGCGGTTTCTTGTACGGGCTTCCGGACATTGTCGGCCTCACTGTCACTTGCGATACTGCGATTATGGAGAACATAACATTAAAAACGCGCGTTCAATTATATTAATAATTATATTAATAATTATATTAATATACGATACTAACCACCGTGCTTCTGTTGCGCTGGTGTCGAAGGGGCACTCTGTGGCGGAGGCGCCGGCACGCTGAAGCTCTTGAGTGGATGGCCCTGCAGACGTTTGCTATTGTTGCTCTCCATTCCAACTGTACTGCTCATCGGTTGATTACTGTTGCCGTAATGACCGGGGGCATATTGAGTACTTCCACTGTACGACTGCCCGCTCGTGCCATACGATAACTGGAAAAAAAAAAAGAAAAAAGAAAATTTAGAGAACAATCCTTGCTATACGCGTTAAACAGCGGCTTACGTTGCAAATATTCGAGATCTTACTTGACTCTGTAGCGGTTCGTACGAGCTAGGCATGTTGCAGGAATCCGGGCTGGATTCCGGCGTCGGTTCCAACGTCACGTGCGCGCGATTTAAGCTGTATTGCGCGACCGTTCGCGGATAGTTTTGCCTCACCGAGGACGTGTCGCTGCACGAAGTATGGATGGTCGGCTGCGACATGCTGGTATTTACAATCGGGGTAGCCGTAGCTATAGCTGCAATAAGTCGAAAACTTTCATACCCAACATTGAAGTGATAATGAATATTATTATATGTGTTTGTGTACACTTGTCTCTTGTTGTGAAAAATAATATTGTACTTTGAATAGCTCAACTGCTACTGATATAAAAGCATATCGTTACATCATTGCAAGTACTTGTGCACTATTACGAGTGACAATCCCACTACTACTACTTACGCTGATGCAAAGGTGTACTGTCAACGGGGAGTGTAATTAGTTTAGGTTTGTGACTTCCACGACTGTGCTGTCTGCTCAGGGTTGAGCACTTCTCGTCAGTGTTACCTAATAGGAAATGAGTAAAAAGCAACCAAATAACAAAATCAGAAAAACTGCAAATGAAATATACAGAGTCTCTCTCCCTCTCTCTCTCTCTCTTTTTTAGTGCATTGTGCTAACTGAAATACTAATTTGCAAGTAAAGATGACTGAAACAATATTCTATAATGTGTGATAAATGAGTTATTCTTGCTTACGCAAATAAGATAGCTGTTAGTTTTGTGATGTGATTGAAATGTTTCTGGTGATGTTTGATTCGTGGCAGTGTGTGCAACAATATATTCTCTATCAAAATTATATATACTTACCCATATAACTTGGCACATAAGTACGTTTATCCAACGAACTGGAATTCCCGTGTACGTTATCCTGATTATATTCCAGATTGCCCGACCTAGGTAATGTATTACTGGTGACGCCGCTGGTAGACGCTTCGCCATTTAACGATGATTTTTCAAGCGCCTTCAGCTCCATTTGGTCGTGATGAATCCATAAATCTGGCGGCTTGATATTCGTTTTCTGATTCGAGTCTTTCATATATCTGCGTGTAAAAATTATAAAAAGATACATTAGTGACTTGTAATAAATATTAGAAATATTTTAATTATTAACACGTAGTTTTTTAATCATTAAGACATACCCTTTCTTTCGATCTGGCGAGTTTGGATTACGTTTGCAGCACACTACGACCACTACTGATATACCAGTGATAATGACAATCGAGAAACCTACTATGATATAAATCAAGAGGTTAGAAAGGCCTCGTCCATCTAGAAAAAAAAAAAAAAAATGAAAACAAGTGTGTTAGTTTTGTTCAGTATTTGAAATACAAGCATGATCTTTTATTAAAAATGTGCAGAGAAATTCTTTTTAATTTCACATTTGGAAAGGTTGAATTATAAGTTCTAACAGAGAAAAACATGCTTATAAAGACATGCTATAACTGGAATAAAAGAATAAAGTCCAGGATGATATCTTACCTCGATCATGCAATTCATCATAGATATCCATGCCGTTGCCTACCAGATAAGAATAAAAAATAAACATAATAATTAACACACTGAATGTACAACAAAATGCAACATAAAGCATATAAAAAATAACATATATATGCAAATAATACTACACGTTCATATATACAGTTGGATTAATATATGTATAGGCATCACTTTAAAGGTCTATATTACACTGTATGTACAACAAAACGTAATCAAATTTAATGTGATCAATATCAATGAATAGATGAGTGAAAATCGAATTATTTACTTTGTGGCGTTTTAAATGAAACTGTCGTGGAGAAAGGTCCATATCCCTTGGAATTCCGAGCTTGAATCTTGAAATAATACATCGTGTTAGGCTGCAGACCCTTCACAATAGCATCCATCTTGTCACCGATGACACCTTCGACCAGCCAATCGCGATCCCATTTCGTGTTGTCGGTGGAATAGATTATAAGATATCCTACAAATTGACATAATTTAAATAATAATAATAAATATATTTTATTCTTTGAATCTTTAGAGGGGATTGGAGCACCACCAACCTGTAATCTGCCCATTGGGTTGCTTAGGAGGTTGCCAGCGCAATAAAACGGAAGTCGGACGATCTTCCACAGTTTGAATGGTCAGATCCCGGGGTGCCGCACTAGGTGCGGCCTCTTGCGTTTGATTCAAAACGACCATACTCCAAGGCGAGCTCCGTTTACCCTGCGGAAAATTGCATTATTATTCTATAGCACTTTTACTTTTTTTCAGTTGTTAGACACTGTGCGTAATGTTTTTTGTTTCTTTTTACCTTGACCAGTTTAACCGTAAACTCATACTGCGTGTTGGGTTTTAAGTCGTGAATCATACAATTGAGATCGGTGGCATTGTAATATTTGTATCTTGGACTGCTACTGTGATGATGGGATGTGTAACGCACCACGTAATACCGATTATCGGTGACGTACTAAAAATAAATGTCCTCGCTACAGATCTTTCTGCTTGACCTTTCGTGTTGTCATTTTACGAGATTTTATAAAACAATAATGCAATTATATATATAATGTGCGTGACGTAAACGTACTTGACTTTTCGATAAAGTCGTGTCGGTCCAATACAGCACAACGGTAGTAGCCGAGAGCACGATAGCTTTAAGGCCAACAGGTGGTATTAAAGGCACTGCGGATTCGGATACAAAACGTTCGGGAGTTCTTACATTCGCGTACGCTGGTTGACCGTCGCCAACATTATTCGTTGCTCTTAAAGATATTACGTACTCCGTTGTTGGTTCTGAAGATCATGAAAGGAGAAAAAACGGTAAAGTTAAAAATTAGAGATTTTTATCGGTCTATATTTAAAAAAAAAATGGAATAATTTATCGTGATATTTTACCGATAGGTTTGATTGCGTAAGATCGTTGCTTTCCATCGAGAACTTGTATCTCGACATCAGGGTAACCCTTGCCCCAACCTAATTTATATTTCCTCACTTTTATGCTTTGATCTTTCGGGGGATGCCACGATACCAGTATAGAATCCGCCATAGCATTCGCTGTAATGTGATGTGCACGAATATTTTTATAACAAGTTTAATAATTAAAATGTCATTTTACACGTTTCGCACACAGATCTCTATACCTCTTAGATTACTGGGTGCATTGGGTACTTTTGTCTCGTCCAAATCGTTCTCGTACGTCTCTATCTTTGTCCATTCCGTCCAAGGCCCAGTTCCATTGACGTTGAAGGCACATATGCGAACTTGATACACAACGTGCTTCTCGAGTCCGTTGAGCACGTACAAACGTTGATTTCCCTCAGTCGTCACCGTAATCGGAGGCCGTCGATCTCCGGATCGAGAATCGTGCGGATATCTGCGATAACGGATCCTGTAACCCGTAATAATCCCGTTCTGTCCTTCGAGCGGAGGTTCCCATCTTACGATAATACTCTAAAAAGAAAAAAAAAAAGATACATATTTATAAATAGAAGATAAGGTGAAATTCCTCGAATATATTCATTCACTCTTATCCGATTTAAAGATTGTTTCGGACGGTACGTGTACCGTTGAACTTGCTGCTTCTAACGTAACGTTATGCGGTGGTTGCGTGGGTTGTGCGCTGTGAGTTCGAATTACGATATCCTTACTAAACGCGCCCGGGCCATTTTCGTTGACCGCTTGAACTCGAATACTGTATTCCGTATAAGGCACGAGATCCACCAATTCATACGTTGTACTAGTAGTTTCACGCGTTATTTCTTCACCGTCGCCCTAAGAAAAAGCGATAAGATTGTGAATCGCTATCGACAATTATATTATACAATATTAAAATCTCTGCTACTCGTAATAAAAAACTATATACCTCCATAAATGTAATAATATATTTAGATATTCGACCATTAATAACTTGTGGTTCCTCCCACGATAATGTAATACTCATGCTACTCGTTGCATGACCTTCTAGATTCATCGGAGGTCCAGGAACATTGGCCTAAGAGAACGCACGAGATATTACAAACGAGATAGTAAGCATAATAATATTCAAAGGTATCGTATGCTAACCTCTATTAACGTTGTAACTTGTAATACTTCGCTAGGGGCACTGATACCTCGAGCGTTTTGCGCAACTACATGGAATTGATACGTCATACTGGGCTGTAAACCACGTATCATAGCCTCTAGTTTTTGTTGCGTGTTGACAACTCTCTCCCTATACAGATCAATGAAGATTAATTGTTTATTTTATACTCGTGTATATATACACGACATACACAGAGACACTTTATTTCTCACCTCATGGCCCCTTCTTGTTTGTAATGTATAAAATAATTGAGAGTGTCACTGTTGGTATTTTCCGGCTCTTGCCAACGTAGCGTAATAAATCTTGCGGTAACGATAACGAGGCTCAAGTTCCTCGGTGGAGAAGGTATCCCACCTCCGTCGAACGCCTCCAGAGTATCCGTGTCATCTATAAAACGGGAGTCTGGGTCGTAAAGGGAGTTGGGATACTTAACCAAGCCCGGGAGTAGATCCGCGGGATCGTCGGAGGGACTTATGGAAAGCGGGGGATTCGGTGTGAGTGACGACAACGTGTGTCCTAGGAGAGTACTTGGATGTTGCCACGTCTTATTATACAACTGTCGATGTAGTAACAACTTTTTCTTAGGAACTGTCTTGGGAGTCGTTATGCTGTGGGAACTCACTCTCTCTGCGCGATATTAGGACGCAGAACAGTTAATCGGCAAGGAACACGCGAGAAGGGAAAAAAATAAATAAAGAGAAAATTAAAATTTTAAATAAATTAAAAGTTTTAATGTAAAAATAGAGAAATATGAATGAAACGAATGTACATAAAATTAATATAAAAGAAACAAAACTAAAAGAATTCCGCGTGAAAAAATATTTGTTGACCGATAAATCGTTAATGAAACGATGTGTGTATTGCCTTGTAAAGAGATTTCATGAGTAAAACTCACTGGGCTGGTTAATTGTGAGACGTGCTGAGGCTTGAACGCTACCAGCAGGATTCACTCCTATGCACTGGAAAATTCCCGCATCTATAGGTAGCAACCCATTGATTCTTAAATTGTATCTGGAAAAATTGGAAAATGTTATTATTATAATTTTTTTTTATTAAATCTGATTTCACAGAATTTTTTCCTTAAAAAAAAAAAAGAAGGAAAATATTTTTTATATACACACCCATTGATAATTTGCCAATATGCGCTCAACGTAATACGCTCGCCATTCTTTAACCAGGTAATTTTCGGTTCCGGTTTCCCATAGATCTCACATTCAAACTCTAAATCTTGATTTTCACTCGCCACTTTATCCTCGGGTGTTTTTATAAATTTCGGCGGAACTGGAAATTGAATTAAGCGCGAAATTTCGCGTTTGCATATATATGTGACAAGATTACATGCTAAAGCATTATGCGCCCTGCAAATTATGCACCTTGTATAATTAATTCAGCGACTGCATCCAAAGATTCAACCTCGTTTTCCGCACGACATTGATACGAGCCGTGATCCGATTCTTTGACAGTTGTGATCATGAGACTAGAAGCTGCGACTTTGCGATATCTTGAAAAGAATATATCTCTCGTAAAAACACACATTATATTCAGGTTTATTATATTCGTTGATATTCAAAGTTATTGTAATATACCTAGAATCAAATGACGGTGTCAAATCGAGAGCGACGCCGTCTTTAAGCCAAAGGATTGTCGGTTTCGGGTAACCGTTGGCAGCGCATTCGAGAGTCACGTCGGATCCTTCGACAGCTGTTTGTTGTAAAGGCTGCGCGATGAATACCGGGGCGCTAGATCCTTCGTCTGCACGACCGAATAAAATATCCATAACAAATCTGATGGTGTCTCGTCAAGCGTGTTTAATTCCCGCCTTACTGCCTCGATAACAGAAGACTTACCAATGTCACTAGATAATAATCCTAATTGTGCTTTGTTGCTCAGTCTATATTGGCCGTAACCGCTGGCGTTACATCTGTACGATCCAACATCGTGATACTGAACATTTTCAATTTCCAACGCGCCTGCAAAGAGAGACCAGCGAGATAAATTATACGTATATGGATGACGATTAATTTATTTATGTTAGCAAATATCTTAATTAAAAGCCATAAACGTGTCTATATGTCGTACCCGATGGCAGGATTGTCATTCGGTTTTTATCGAGCACTAACGGATGTTCGTCCTTCAACCACTGTATCTTTAACAAACTCGAGGAGGCGGGTAGAGCGCAATTTAAATATGCAATTTGTCCTGCATAAACCATAGTATCTTGAGGTTCTCTCTCGAAGCCGGGCAGGCCTTTAAAGAAAAAAAAAAAATCAATGTTACGCGCATCTTTCATTAGATAATCATATCACATTCTAGAAAACTTTCGCACTATACTCTAGGCAAAAGTATTCTAGGCTCTCACATGATAGGATATGCGTATTCAAGCGTATACATATACATTACAATGCTGAGAAATTTGAATGAAGATACCAACTTGCTAGTTTGATTGTAGCTGTCCGCGAGACAATCGCTCCGATATTATCTATGGAAGCTAAGCACTGATAGCTTCCGGTTAACTCTGCGCTACCGCCGTACACGCTATTTATGTACAACGATCCGTTTGCTAGCTGCGATCTACAAAGATAAAATCGTGACACTTCCTCCAGAAACACACCTGGAACGATGCGAGGGACATTAATCTCCAGGTGGCATGGCGTTATTACCGATAACTGTCTCCGATAAATGTGATCGGCTGACCGTCATCCGTGCGCCAATGTATACTCGGTGTCCCAAAGACGCTTCTCGCCTCGCAGTCCAGCCTCGCGGAACCACCCTGTTCCACCACCACATCCTGCGGCTCGATAGTGAAGTCTAAACCTCCTGCGCTGACTGCAAACAGAGGGACGGAGAAAGGGGAAAAAATTACGACGAAAGAAAACAATATTCTCTCCGACAAAGCGACACGGAATCCCCGCTGTCCCTACAATCCCCGAATTCAATTTGTCAAGTAGAATAGCGATCGCACGCTTCCGGATAAGAATCGCGACCATAGGGGCTTCCCACAAGCAGTCTGTGTTTACGAGGGGGATGTTTAACGATCACACCCGATACACCGGTTAGAGAGGCAGCGCGCTGCTATTGCGATATCAAATTTCGGCGTTTTCCGTAGTGCGTTTTCGTGACCCATTCGTGCACGACGCGCGTTAGTTAGGGGGTGTAGATGTTAAAAGGGGGCGGGGGAGGAAAGAGAGCCGGACGCGGCGAGTGAATAGAAGAGAAAACCGGCTGCGGAGGAAGAGAAAGAGGCGATTCGAACAAAGGGTCGTCCACCCTATGTATAGGGGCGCCTCAGCCAGCCTGCTTGCTTGCTTGCTTGCTTGCTTGCCTGCTTGGCGAGACGCCCAAATGCCTGAATTCTCTCTTTCTCTCTCCCTTTGTTTCTCGTCCTCTCTTCTCCATGCGACCCCCTCGACGCGATCGCGCGCTATCGTGATACGAGATACGATTTAATGTCGTGTACGCGAATCGACCGCGATAGAAGAAGAGAGATGGGAAAAAAGAAAAAGATCTTCGTTTGCGGGACATTTTTATGGGCGACGAGGCGAGAGATCGTTCAGAGACGATTCCTTGCTTTTCGGGAGGCTGCGAGAGTATTTTCGATACTTTTGGCAGTACAATATACAGGCTCTGTTTATATATAATAATTATTTACAATTATTTATTATTACTCCTATATTATTTTATAAATATAATACACGACTATACGCGTATACGAGAATTGCAATTTTTCTACTTTTTCTCAATAAATTATATAATACAGCCAACTTTTTTGTATAACAAGCGTTAAAAAATTTAAATTTTAATGAAATTGAAAACACATCTTAGAAATTCTTCTGCTCGGAAATATTTATATAAAAAGAGCAGAGTGCAATTTTTTTCTTTTATTATACGATCTAGAAAGGAGCTCTAGAGAAGAGAGAAAACGCACAAAGATTTTATTTATTATATATCGTGATGCTCCTCTCTAAATCGCCTCTCGAACGACGCATAACAAACTGAAATTCTATCGGCAACTCCATCTATCATGTGGATTTTTCTTATACGCGCAATACATGTACGAGATATTATTCCGACATTCTGCATTAATCGCGAAACGCTGAAAGGCACTCGTAACCTTTGGTCTTTACAAAAACGTCCAAGTATTAGATCTTACAATTAGCTTCATCGAAGGAGAGCTTTTCTATGCGCTGCTTTTTTTTTTTTCTTTCTCATTCTCATCAGCAATGCCTTGCGTTGTAAAATTTCGTTGCGTGTGATCTCTCGCGCATATATTTTAATTTATATAGGATTTAATTTAGATAATGTAGATAAAATCGTATTGCGCGTAGACTGCTTTGAGGATATCTCTATGAGCGGTGCCGACGTCATCGAGAAACGGAATGCAGATGCATCATCATTTTTATCTGTAATTCAGTAGACTCAAGGTCGAGGTTCAAGCGTTTGAAACGGCGTTAGAACTTCTTTTCGTTTCGCAGCCTCGGGAAATAACGTGAGAAATTCTCCATTATTTTATCCGCGTTATCCGCGGAAATTTCTGATTAGACGGTCTCGATTCTGCAAATATTTGTGCGAATTAAACAGAACCGCTTCGTTATCGGGCGCTAATAAGTTTGGCCGATCAATCGAATATTGAAATCGTTATTCTCATCTTAACGCGAATGCTGGAGAAATAAGTACCTGTGTGAGGATGATTTATTTTAAGATTACGAATTATTATTACGAAGAAAAATGGGAGAGAGTAGCTCTCGGTAAACACGTTCGAATGAGAGATAATGAATCGAATTACCGATTATAACGGTACGTAATTGCGAGATCGAGCAATCGATAATAATCCCCCCCCCCCCTGATTAGTGTAGCGTCGATTATCGATGCTAGATATCTAACTTAAGCAGAGCACACTTTCCAGGAAATTGAGAGCCAAGCCTGAGAGATGATTTCGGTATAATTTCGAGGAGGTATTTGTATTTAATCGGGCGCAGAAATAACATTTATTTTTATAATTTCGCGCAATCATCGAGTCGAGAAAAAATGTTTCTTTTTTTCCTGCAATAACTGCGTAAATTGAATTTTATTATGAACGAAATTCCACCGCGCACTCAATTCTCTGTCAAGAGCCAACCAATTGGCGGGGAGCTATCGGATTATTATAGCGCTCAATTGGCGAACATTCTCCTATAACCGCAGCAGCATCGAGAATGAACCACTCTGAGAGAGTTCTATAACCGATTGAGAGTCACTGACGACGGTTATTGGGTTACAGTTTCACGCTCACGGTGGTCTGTCACCTTCGAGCGCGCGAGAGCACGAGCGTGAGGGGGGGGGGGCAAAAGGGGGGAGGGGGCGAAGGGGGGGAGAGGCGATGATCTCCGGTAGATCGACGATGGTCCGATCCGCGCTACAAACGCAATTTCCATCGTGTCGGCAAAGAAATTTAATGGAGAAAATCAAATCTTCGACGCGCGTTTCATCGGCGCGCGCGACACGCTTTTGTCGCGAATTATTGCTCCAATATTGTTATTGCATTGCACAGCAGCACTAATACTCGTAAATCATTCATTCCAGCGAGCATAAAGACGCGATTAAGCACTGTAAGATGTCATTAAGATAAATGACCCGAAGAATTGAATAATTACAAACACACACACACACACACACACACACACACATTTATTATAAATGATGTATGCGAAATTATGTGTACATTATACATTTAAATGCTTTATTTTATTTAGTGTGGAATAAAGATTTTCATATGGATAAAAAGATTCTTCGCGAGTTGAAATATGCGTCAGCAATACTCATTAGGAAGCAAAATTAGAAATTGCATTGCCAATACCAATCAAATCTCGTCATTTATCATTAGCTACCAGATAGAAAGTCAACGGAGGTAATTGTGACAGCGAGATGACTGTGACAGTGCAATTAATATCCGATGATGAATTTGATAGTCGCAATGTGACACATTGCTCTCTGAAGGTAGGTTTTTCTTCCTCCTCCTCTTTCTCCCTCTTTTTTCAGAATTTTATCGATTTACGTTATTCTATTAGCGCTGAAAGCGCAATTTTATAATCTATTTTATTTTCAACTTAATACCTTGCTCAATTAAATGTTAATATTATTGCACTTGTCTGTCACTCGTGACACATTCGCGGCTCTCTTCGTTCATACACGTATTACGCAAAATTAATTAAACATTCACTGGTTTAAGAGAAATAAATTTCGAACGTTTAATAATTTTCTAACACAGAAATAACAAGATTATAACGAGTAATCACAAGTAGGCCAAGACGCGTCCGATCCAGATTCCGTAAGATTGCAATATCGTTATCTTATTTACATTTTTATGTATTTTTCAACCTATATATATATATATATATATATATATATATTTAAAAAAAATCTTTTTATAGTCTTAGAAAATAAAATGTATACATTCTATTTGCATTTTCTCTATTCTATCTATTCCATTTCACTCTCTCACGACCTCCACTTGACCTGCACTTTCCAAGTTCACGGACTACCTCTGTCGTTCCTTGCACTTCGTCAAGACGCTTTTCCCAGAACAAGAAAAGAAAAAGGAGAGAGAGAGAGAGAGAGAGATAGAGAGAGAGAGATAGAGAGAGAGAGAAAGAAGAGAGGAAGAAAAGAGAAGAAAACGCGCGGTATTCGGCGCCGCGACGCTCGGAAGGAAAATAAACCATTCGGCACGTTGTACCGTTTGATTTACGAGTACAAGCGAGAACCTACCGCATGGGATACCGAAATAGAGAGACCGGGAGAAACTATTACAGAGTCTGTGTGTTACTGTATAAAGTCTATCGCATGCGACCACTGGCGCTTTGCACCGGGTGTTCGGTGCAAACATCCATTCGTGCGCCACGCGATCATAAACTACGAGTTTAAGGTTGTCGCGATATAACAAAATGTAACACAAAATACAGGGGGTTTCGGAAATAGCTGGCCGAACTTTAAGAGCATATTTCACTCACCATAAGGATGAAAAGGAGTCGTATATGAACGTGGGAGGTCCGGAAACGCTTCCTTCCCAAATTATAAACACTTTTTATTTATACGACAGACAACACGTCTCGCATCGACGTCTCATGGATTGTTCTTCTATTAGAAGTAAAAAATCTCCCGATTTAAACCCCTTGGATTTTTATTTATGGGGGGATCTTAAGACTCTTGTTGCTACTGGAAGTACTCCGAAATCGTATTGCCGCTTCGTCTGACAAAATACGAAATACTCTGGGAATTTTTGAACGTCTTTGATAATCCATGAGATGTCGATGAGGTATGTAGTCTGTTGTAAATAAGAAGTGTTTATAATTTGAAAAGGAAGCGTTTCTGGATCCACGTTCATACGACTTTCTTTTCATCCTTACAATAGAATATGCTCTTAAACTTTGGTCATCTATTTTTGAAACACCCTGTATAACGAAAAAATTAATTGGCGAAAAATTAATAACTACGAAATTGGTCGGTGTAGATGCTTGTAACATATTTTCCATCAATTTTCATAACGCGCGACTGTGAAATAATATAAGGTAGAAGCTGCTATCGCGGATCTATACTTATATCGGATGGTTTCGCGCTTGACAAGATTCGTTATCAACTCTAAATGTTTGTTTCCGTTTGATCGTCGAAAAAAAAATGGCATCTCGTCGCGCGTATTAGTTGACACGGTCGATTGGTAGCAAGATATCGGCAAGATAGAGAACAGCCGTGACTTTTCACGCCTCTGTAGATTTTCCATAAACGTGCTTTCTTTTCGCGACGTGCAGATAGTGTATTATCTCCCTCTTACGCAACGAATAAACGTTAACGTTAGAAAAATACGGGGAAATAAATAATCAACAAAAAAAAAAAAAAAATGTTATAAATATCGTTGTCAAAGAGATAACTCGCTGTAAAAAAGCAAATAATAAATCGTAAAGAAGTGAATTAATTTATACAATAATCTCTCTCTACCTTTGATGTAAAATGCGTAAATTTACGTAATCGAAGCAAGAGACGGTGGATTAAGAGGATTAAGCGACAAAGAGGGGGGGGGGAAGGAAGGGGGAAGATATCGAGGTATTCGAGTTTTCCCCCTCGTGTTCGGGATTTGCTACGCACTCGCGCACGCATTCGCGAATTTTCACGGAACGATAAATCTCTGAGATTTTTTCGCGACGAGGATTAATATGTACGCGAGACGACGGGCTCTCGTCCCTCTCCTCCCGCCCCGTGCAAGGGGAGAGAATGTTGAAAAAGTGCGGTAAAAGTACCCGACATGTGACGAACAGACCGTGAAGGAAGGCAAGGTACGCGGCGCGCGCGAGCCAGGCGTCTACAGGGTGTCCCGTAAATATCGACAAATAAACGCGGAGATGACGGAGGGGGATGTCGCCTTCGCGAGGCTCAATTAATAATTGTTAACCTAAACAACACCTTCCTCCCCCTCGTATGGACCGAAGAGGACGAATAACGTTCCCCAATCACGCTCCGTTCTCGCGATCGATAAACGAGCAGTTCGACGAAACTTATCTCTTCAGTCATTTCCGGTGTTGCCTTCCGCTGCGTTATACTTTTAGGGGGAGCTTCACGGAAGCCCTGTAAAGCGATTCATATAGTGTACTCCAAAGGTGTACACCCTCTCCGCGAAAGAGTCGTCATGTTCTCTTCGAGGAAATCCGCGATAAAGTTTACGAGTTCCCGAGTCCTATCGAAAGCGATAGATCGAGTGTGCGTATAACGTAAGATTAAATATAAATTTATAGATTACTATCTTCTCCGGACCGCATATAAACTGTTTTCTCGACAAGTCTAGATTATATAATGTCCACTCTATATATATATATATATATAAAATATTATATAATCGTCGTATTTATATATATACATATAATATAAAAATAATAATACAACTCGTAACTCATAATTACGTAACATAAATTGCGAAAGAGATATTTCGCAAATGCATCCCCGATTTGCGAAACCTTTGGAGAAATACCTGGTGCGATCCGCGCGTGCGCGTCAAGGGGCTAAAGGTAGCTAACGCGATTTCGCGTGCGTAAATACACACGCACGCGAGACTCCGGACTCCGGACCCGGCGATGCGTGGGCGTCGTCGGGGCGAGTCGCCGTCCGTCGTCGTCGACGTTACGACATCGCACCGCGTGCGGTGCACGCGTTTACGCGCGGACGTGCGCGTCCCATATATGGACTAATAATTCGTTTTACGTAGACTGGAAAAAATTAAATTACCTTGTCACGACATTCGGAGGAAATTACATTTTTGCTCGAAACGGAAAAATGTGTAAAAATGCTCGAACAACTCGCGACAATATTTATTTATTTCACGGCAACGAAAAAAAATCGTCTAAAATATTTTTTTTTCCAATAAGCTAGGAGAGAGCTATTAGAGTCGCGGGAAATGACGCTTCGCAAACACGCACAGTCGTTATGCGCGCAGGTAGAGTCGTAACTCCGTAGTGCGGGATCTTTATATATATATATATATATAGACCCTGACAGAAAGGACGAGCATAAAAAGGGATCAGGCATTGGCACCATTGTGTACCGTTTAGTTTATGATGTTCTATTTGTACAGTTCTCATAATTATTCTGCGGTACGCTGCAACGTCAGCAGGACAAGTTCTCGCACGGCGGGGATAACAGGTTTATTTGAACAACGAGCAGTCTGCCGAGAGAGAACTCCCCCCCCCCCCTCTCTCTCTCTCTCTCTCTCTTTCTCTTATTGTTTGGAAATTTCACCAACTCGATCAACCGGAAAAGGGTCTTTACGCTGAGCATATGAGCACCAATGAAACAGAACGGCATTAAACAACGTGAAGGATAATATTACGATATTTCAGAAAAACACATTAAGAGAGAAGATAATAATAATTGGTTTCGATATGGGGGAGACAGAGGAAGTAGACAATTTTGAATGATATCAATAAGAATGGATCAAATTAACGTACGAAAAAATTATATCAAAATTTAACAAACATATTTGAAAAAAAATTTACACAGAGAATTACGGTTTCGCAAATTATTTTGCAGACGTGTCTTTGCGCGTGTCGTCTCGTAAAATATACCATTCCGCAAGAAACTAGGCAGTAAAGACTCGTAATGGAATAGAATACGAGGACACGACCAGGAACGGCAACGCACATATTACAAGTATCGCGTAATTCAACATTTATTCGTAATTCAACATTTAACACACGGCGACCGCAAGCATGCGTGCAGTTTCGAGCGGAATAATTCGCGGCTTTCACCGCGAACCTCGCCGGCCGCCGCGATCGAGAGAACGAGCGAAACAATCCCGAACGCGTGCGGAAAAGCGAACAAAGCGAACGGAGAAGGGAAGGAAATATCCTCGAAAGAGCCTCCCTCCCGTTCAAGCGGAATGCGCCTTTCCGCGTTTCGAATTTCGTAGCGCGAGCAAAATGCACGCGATCCGTCACGAGTGTGCTTCGTCGAATAAGCGAATTTCCGAGCATTTCTGAAAGCGATTTTTCCCGCAATTGTTTCTAACATTTTTCATTGTTTTATTTTTTTTTTATTTATTTTATATTATATCTATTATTATTTTATTATATTTATTTTTTAACACAGCCATAAAACGCATTGAACGGGCTTGCAAGTAAGACTGCACCGATTATTTCAGATCTATTTGAGGGACCATTTGTATCTCGCGAATCGAACGTATACGAGAAAAATAAGCGACGACGGCGGGACGCAAAATTACGTAGCGGGAACCGATTCGGAGGTCCGTGCGCGGGAGAAGCCTAGTATAAGGTATATCCTCGTGAAGATAGGCATCGCCGGACGAACGGTCGAGAGTTTTGGATATTTACTGCGCCACGCGATTCACGAGCGCGATAAACCGCGCGGCCCGATATATATATATATATATATACACAAGCCGGAATGTTCCGCTCTGCTCTTCGTCTCGCCGCCGCAGCTGTAAAATCTTCTCAATGAATCCTTAACACGGGACGACCGAGTCAGGCGCGAACTCGCAACAATGAAGAACCTCGCGTCGTCTCCCCGACGTTCCGACAATGTCAATTTATACATCGCCATCGAAGGGCACTGCATTGCCCCCTTCTCCCCCCCCCCCGCCGTTATTGCGCTCGAAAAACGCCGGTCGTATGTTCGTCGCAGAATTATTCTCTAGAGGGATTTAATATTATACGAGACGTATACATTTTGCGTCGCTTAGATTAACTCTCTGATCGAATCTTAATTAGTCCCGTGAAATCATCGTGATCCTACTCATTCTGAATGCAATTATGCAGTAAATTGAATCAATAGAGTAAAATGAAATAAAAAGTGAAATAAAATTGGAAATCGTGTATATATATATATATATATATATATATATATACATTTATATGAAGACTATTATCTTTTAATTTAGCTATCGATATTTAGTGATTGATAAACGGATGGTGATTAGTCACGCGATTAATTATACTACGTATATAAATTGAGTTTGATTTTGTAATCGATTAAACGAGAGACAAGTAAAAATTTTCCATCCACATGTATACATATTATAGAAGTGAGAGACTAGATTCTTTAAATATATATATAGAAATGGAGTAATATTCGCCCGCTATAGTCCAGAGTTTATTTAACTTCGTCTTACTTGATTTTACTTCGTAATTACTGAAAAATGTAAAAAAAAAAAAAAAAGATGTAAAAATTGACGATCGCGGATCGATTTTCCCGCAATTTTCGCATTGCGATGGAAAATACAATACATTCCAAAAGAAGTCACCCCCGCGCTCTCGTCGACATAATCTTCTCTCTCGTCGCCCGCCCCTCCTTCCCCCTCTTTCTCCTCTTTTTCTCCCTGCATCAATAATAGTCACCCGATGCGCAGGGTCTCTCAACTCGACTTCCTTCGTATCACACAAACGACCAAATTATGCAAATTTGCGCAGTTGATACGCGCGCGCGCACACATACGCGCATACAAACGTATAAAAGCGATGCAAATCGCTTTTCTAACAATACTCCCGAATTTAATTCTCGAAAATGCCCCGCGAGATGTGATCTGGCAATGATATACAATACGATATTCCTCGAGATGATTACATTACCGGCACTGCTTACATTAGCGGTGTCACATGTTGGCGTGTGATTACACGAACGTTTTGACGTTGCGAGTGCGAAATATTATGTAATTTTTGCAAGCAAGACGGGATTAAAAAAAACAACGAGCAAGAACGATTGCGTGTCTCAGGTGACGAACTACGTACTGTTCACCGGCAGTTTCATGCTGGACAAAAGAAGCGAAAAGAAAATCAGATTCCAGCGGAGTCGCAATATTAGAGACAAAAGAGCAGACGAGAGGAAGAATAATCTTTACAGGATAAGTCTGAATTATTTCGTAGGCAATCTAAATAAATATACAATATACATGCGAATATTTAAGACGTTATTAAAAGCGACTCGAAACTCGGCGTGAAACAAAGTTTCTTAAGAAACTGTTTTGCAAGAATTGTTTGTATTGTCGAGAGGAAGTTTAACATTTATATATACATATATACACACGCACACATACACACTCTACTCGATATTTATTAAACGACGAATCTCGTGGATGGAAATGTTACCACTTTTAGTCTCATTTCGCTATCCCGATTAAATTGGACGGGACTCAGCAATTATATTATCCGTCTCGATCTTCCGTACTTTAGTTCCGCGATTAGCAATGAGCTCGTTTCACCTCACAATCAACTGCATTAAAAAAAAAAAAAGTCAATATGCACATAGAGGAAATATGTGGAACAAAGAGAAATTAAGTGCGAAAACTGTATAAATGAAACGCACGCGAAACTATTCTTTTACGACTGAAATAAACGATAATTGGCAAACTAATTTGAATTTTACGTTCGCATGCTAATTACACTCTTTACGTACTTTGTTTCTCTCTCTTTCTCTCTCTCTCTCCTCCTTTTCTCACGCGAAATGCGCCTATTTTAATTTTTACTTTAAACGCAAAGTGCGAGATAACTAAAAACATATATATTATCGCAGATATGAAATAATTATCGATCCTACTCTATTTATTGTTACAACAGTTATGAAAACGCTTTGCCTCCGCAAAGTGTCAAGCAACGCGTCGCGCGCTCGTTGACAGGTCGATCGCGTTCTCGGCGATGCGATCCAGCGGATGCATTCGCGCGAAAATCTCCCTGGAAAGGAGACCCGAGACAAGCCAAGAGTATCACGAACGATACCCGGACAATGAACGAAACGGCGAATCTGTACTCGCGAAATTCCATCTCTCATTTGAATCTCGAGATGATTTAACGACGGTAAGATAGATAGATAGACAGACAGACAGTAACGACGGTTATATAGAAGATCGCAGGGAGAATAGGAACACAAAATCCTCTCGAGAGAGGGACTTACCCCGTGCTAGCGCTGTCAACAACAAAGCCAACAGGACGGCGAGAGGACGCGGCTCCTCCATTGGGTCAGAACGGGTCTGTCACGCACAGACTCCGACGCGCGTCGCTGAGCGTAAGGCTCTCTTCCACCCCGCAAGAGAGAACAGACAGAGAGAGAGAGAGAGAAAGAAAGACAGAGAGAGATCACCGCACACCGCCTCCAAAAGCACGATCACCGGCCACCGTAGCACACGCGCGCGATGTCCCGCCGAGGAAACGAACGCATGCCACTTGCGCGTCCTGTCGTAGCAAGCCGTAGAAGCCTCTTCACCGTCGTCGAGGCCGATCGCACGACAGGTCGACTCTCACGCCCGCGGGACTCATTTTCGCACGATAAGCTCGCTACGTATCTGATCGTGAAACATGGCTAACGGACGAGCGATCGGGACACACTATAGTCAGTGATGCCAGTCGCGAAGAAGCGATGTCGCGCGCATGCGCAGTGATCGCGACCTCTCTCGCTCTCGCTACGGATCATTTGAAGCTGGGAGCGCAAAGTTGTCGAAAAATTTCCCATTTCCGAGACAAGGAAAACGACGGAGGGAGAGAGAGAGAGAGAGAGAGAGAGAGAGAGAGAGAGAGAGAGAGAGAGAGAGTCGGTCGATAAAATCAAATTGTTTCGCAGTTGCACTTTCTCTGACCTTAAAATGACACGTAGATTTAATCCAAATTTTTTTCAAGAAAGACGAGACAAAGTGTAGGAAGCGGATTGTATATCACACTTTTTTTATATCTAAAATGAGATAGATGTAGAGATAAGAGAGTTGTCAGATGGAGAAAAAGAGATAAGTGCAACTAAAATTTAGCAGCAGATTTAACGTCAGATTTAATTAAAATGGCGTTATTGCATCTGTCATCGACACGATTTCACGTACCTTTGTATGCAAATAAATACAAGGAGAAAATAAAAATGACAAGGAAAGATACATCTTTACGATAACAGAGTTGCACTGTAAATGTGTTCCTTTTAACCTACACTTTCTCATAATTTACCCCTTTTTTCTCTCGATATTTATATATGTCAGTTCGACGCATTTGCGCAACAAATGCAATATAAAATTCTAATAAAAAAAGAATAAACCTTATGCGCGGTCGTTTTTCCTCTTCCTGTTGCATATAGTCTCGTCTGCGTCTCATGTTTACTATAACCTCCTCGTCGATGTTGACAGTATCCCGGCTGTGCGGTTTATTATCATAATATAGCCTCTCTTTTTTCACACATGTATTTTCGACTTTTGACGAGACTTTGCGAGCGATCTTTATATCGCACTTCGAGTAATGTTAGACCTCAGATCAGCAGATTGTGTCGTGCTGCGAACAAAAACGAGGAAAAACGAGAGGTGGAAATTAACTCGACAAGGTTTCCCGGTTACAAAGTAATCTACACCTTTCCTTATGCCAAACACGCTAGTGCTATAAATATCGTAAAACATCGAATCACTATATTCACCGTAGCAGCTGTGCCTGTGATAGTTGGACTTTGTTTGACAGATATCGTGTCGCTTGACACAGCTGTTTCAGCGATAACAAGTGGTAAGACTCTAATAAATTACTTCTTTTTTTTTTTTAAACGTAACACAGTTCCCGGTAAATAAACGTTTCTCTTTGTCCACAGGTGTTGTAACAACAATATGGCTGCATACTCTTGGAATTTTATGCAACAATCTCATAGGATACGTATATATGAGGTTGGATAAGCAAAAAGTAATATTATCTTACATAGATTACTGGGGAAAGAGAAAAGACACAGAGATTGCTATCGATCAAATTATTCCCATGTCGGATAATCCGATCAGTATCACAGATTCTCTGTACAGGAAAGTAATGTTTTCTTCGCAAGAGCAAAAGTTGAAGATAAATATGAAGTTAGGACGGATAATCGACACGGAAAATTTTACATGTATTCTAGGAACAATTTAATAATTCCTACGCAAACGTGTATATGTGTAAATATATTGTAGAAAATCATATTGAGAACTTCAAAGTTATTTTATTTTTAAACAGAACCTATGTTTTTTCTTTATCTACAGCCACCTAAAGTGCGCATAAGCCCGATTGGCCTGGCATTTTTTGTGTAATTCTTCCTTCCATTTAACTGCACGACCCTGATGGACAATACACATTATTGTAATATGTATCTTATAAATGATGTAAAAATATAAATTTATATTCCAAGTCGAAAACTTATAAACCTGATTCTGAGAGGCTGATATAAATTCTTTAGCTAATGTATCATAGAATCTCTCGTTATCCTCTTTCTGTTTTGCAGCTTCGATCAACCATTTCATGGATTTATGCTGCGCAAATATAGGTGAAACTGGGACAGGAATCTTTAAAAAAAAAAAAAAAAAAAATATTTGAATCACATTGTATCCATTAATCCGATAATTAAATAACTTTGTAACAAGTTGTTACTTGATATGTGATCCCTCCTTTCCTACAGCCTATTAAATGTAAAATAGGTGTACAATTGTCAACAGCGCGATGAAAAACCACAAATGGATCCAGTTCGATATTATCTTTCTCCTCGTTTGTTTTCGCCTTGTGATAACGCTGCAATTGTCTCCTTTTGATGCCTTCGAAAGCTTTGGTCACCAGCAGTCTTGCCAAACTCCTGTTTCCATGTCTCATAAGAGTGTTGATAAATTTCCTAACAATATAATCGAGAAATAAATTGCTAGACAGATACAAAAAAAACTTGCGACAGAGTAAATTGGAGCGGTTTCTTACAACACTCTAGCATCGTAAAACTCTGAACACGTATCAGTGACTTTTGCTGGTTTCACCTGTCGAAGAACAACCTTCGTCGCCTCCTCGCTTTGAAACACAGCTTCTTGCTCATCTTTTCTATATATTGGATTAATATAATGAGGGGGAAAAACACTGTATTCTCTTCTAAAACTTGTAAGGTTGCACCTGAAACGAATAAGACACTCTTGTACATTCATCAAAGTATTCGGTAGCAATTGTGAAACATTTAGCAAAAAAACTGTATTAGAAAGAGATGTTGCAGTTTGCAGTTTCAATGGTAGTTACTTATTTAAATCTCTCACATCGTACCTCTTGAATCCATAATTATTTAATAGATTTGTAATCGATACGAGAGATAAACGTAAATTAGCCATTTTCTCAATCAATGTTGTTTTCAATTACGTTTCTTTTTCTTATTCTACAGTTTAGACTAGCACCGATTGTTCAAGACAAGATCCAATCTTACCGTCATTTTTCAATTATGCGAATATAGCGCTATTGGAAGACATCAGGTCACTAGACATATGGGCAGTGAAATCAGCAGCAGTTTAGTAATTTCCTAGCACCAATCAGCGCAGCGAATCAAAGAAATCACCAAATTGTATCTAGGAAATTACTAAACTGCTGCATGTGCAGTGAAACGAAAGTCCTAGTGTAGTAACTTTCGATCGACCAATCAGGATAAAAGGAGCAAGGATCTCTTTATCCGGATTGGTCGATCGAGAACTCTCTAACTTGACGAGTAGTAATTTTCGAACCCAGATTGACGTAAGCATGAAAATCGGCCGTTAGGCCTTCTGTGTGTATCCACTACGCGATATTCGTGTCGGAGTAGTGTATACCTTGTGCACGGCCGTGTGCGCTCGTCGAGTAGCCAAATGTTCTTGACAGACGAGTTTACGGTAACATCTCGCGGCGATTAACGGGAAGGAGAGGGAGGTTAAACGTAACTCGGCGACGCGTTATCGGACTCGGAAAATACCAGGAAGACAGGATCCTTGTCTCGCTTCCGCACGAGAGATCGCGCAAATGGTGCGACTGCCGTGTAACGCCAGGTTGAGATCTTGCGAGAAGGTCTCCTAGAAGGGGAAGAGAGCGCCTTTCACGAGGCGGTTTGGCGCGCGCGCGACGCGCTGCCCTCGCGAGCAGCCCTCGCCGGACCCAGAATGGCGGAGAATCAGGCCAACTCGTCGGGACAGACCGGCCAAGGTAATCGTGCGATTAGCCGTTTAACTCTCGTCACGCGACGTCGACGCCGAACGACCATGGAAAACCTAACCTAACCATGGTCCCGTGTTGACACGCGAGGAGCACAGGCTCCGCGATTTTGTCGTGCGTTTGTCTCTCTAATCTCTCTCTAATCGAATCCCATCCGTGATTGCGTTGCAGGTTCTGGCAGATCCTTTAACTTCCCACGAATGGATTTTCGAACGAACAACGACGTCCAAAACGAGATGTCGGGTACGTGCGAGGCCGAGCTAAGAGGTTTGCGATGTTAAAATTATAATTATCTTTGAAATGTTAAAATAATGATGATGAACAAGATTGTATAATCGATCCTTTTGTCACGGCACGTGACTGTTACAGAGAGGCGAAGACAGCTGAAACTTAGTTTCCAAACGCAGGGCAATAATTTATCGTTTGCCAATTCCACAAATTCCTCATTGTTGAATTCAACGGGAGCCACAGCGTGTCCACCAATGTGAGATTTTAGCAAGCGAGATAGTTTATAAGTTTATTTTGTCGTTTCTGCGTAATAAGATTGCACCATTCTTTTTCACTCGTGACAAATAGATCCACTCGCCCGAGTCTGCCTTTAGCTCTACCTAAGCTGCCAGTTCGACCTCGCAATATAATACAGCAGCAAGAGTTTCTTCCTGATAAGGCAAGGTATAGAATTAATAAAGGGAAATAAACGAGATATACATCTTTTGAAATAAGTTACAATAAAGCTTATTGCAGAGACAAACTGCGAATGTGCCAGTCTATGCAAAGCACCGGTAAATTGCAATTGTCTCCAGACATGGTTTACGATTTCACAAGCGAGGATCTTCAGGATCTTGGAGAAATAGGACGAGGAGGATTTGGAACTGTAAATAAGATGATTCATAGGATAAGCAATACCGTTATGGCTGTGAAGGTAAATTGACAATATAATTGCCATAATTCTGTTCAAATGGTGCACTGGAATTCTTAAAAGTAACTCAAATTATATCTCAGAGAATTCGCTCTACCGTGGACGAAAGAGAACAAAAGCAACTATTAATGGACTTGGAAGTTGTGATGAAGTCAAACGAATGTCCATGTATCGTGCAATTTTATGGAGCTTTATTTAAAGAGGTATATACATAGTTTGACGCGCGCGTGCAAGTGACAAAAACAGTTGCATTATCTTATCTTATCCTTTTGCACACAGGGAGATTGTTGGATTTGCATGGAACTCATGGACACGTCGTTAGATAAGTTTTACAAGTTCATTTATGAGAGATTAAACGAGAGGATACCAGAATGTATTCTAGGCAAAATTACAGTGGCTACTGTAAAAGCACTGAATTACCTCAAGGAGAAGCTGAGAATAATTCACAGGGATGTGAAACCTAGTAATATTTTATTGGATCGACGAGGTAATATAAAATTGTGCGACTTTGGTATATCCGGCCAGCTTGTGGACTCGATCGCGAGGACCCGGGACGCTGGTTGTAGACCGTATATGGCTGTAAGTTTAACAATTATCGAAATTAATAACTCTGAAATATAAGTAGCGAGTATTGAATTATCCATGTCTCATAATATTATCACCCATTATTATTCAGCCGGAAAGGATAGATCCTCAACGCGCGCGTGGTTACGACGTACGGAGCGATGTATGGTCGTTAGGTATCACGCTGATGGAAGTAGCCACGGGATACTTTCCATATCCGAAATGGAATTCTGTCTTTGAACAGCTTTATCAAGTGGTGCAGGGTGATCCACCGCGACTTTCTCCCAACGAGAACGGAAACCACTTCACTATGGATTTCGTGAATTTTGTGAATACATGGTATAGAATAATTTCCTAAACGACATCCTCTTATCCATCGAGATAACCGAAATACTTGGTTGGAATTAAAATCGTTCGTATCTTTCGTTTCTTTTTTTTTCTTGTTAAAGCTTAATTAAGGAAGAGACGCAGCGACCCAAGTACAATAAATTGCTGGAACATCCGTTCATCAGACGAGCGGAGGAAGCGACGATCGATGTTGCGGCGTACATCAGCGGAGTTTTGGACAATATGGCTAATAACGGAGTCACACCGTTCACTACGAATCAACCGTAAGAATTGGCGATTTAAGCGGCAGAGCGACGACAACAGAGCGTGTCATCACATCATCGTAGTACCGCGGTTTTCCTCTTCAGACTCTCACTCTTTGAATATGAACGGTATTACCGCGCATTCCGATCTATCGTAGATAGCGAAACCGATGATAGTTCTCGTCGTCGTATGTCGTCGTCTCACTCTTAGAATTGTATTCTTGCGAACGCGGAACGGCCATGCGATAGAGAGCGCATAGAGGTGTGTATCGAGGCAAACTGACGAGCTTCGTTAAATATTCAATGATGGCGCATACATTGTCTTTTTCTCCTGTTCCGTCATCTTCATCTCCTTTTATCTCTCTCTTTCTCTTTCTCTCATTCAGTACAACTTTAAATATATGTCGCGTTCCGAAAAGATTCTTCTCAAGAACAAGGATCTTGTAATTCTCGGTAACGACGCGACTTACCTGAATGATGACTTCAGCAGATTATACATATGCATATGTATGTGTACATACCTATATGTATGCATAATTATATCTTGCCTTGTATAATTCAATCTTGATTTCTACATTTTTTTTTTTTTTTTTTTTTTAAGAGTTACAGGAGCGAAAGATACTAGGCGATTTAGCCTAGCCAACCTAATGGCAAGGATACACTCGGGTATTGGCCGTTTTTTGGTGATTTCTTAGGACAGGTTTAAATACGAGTATCTCAAATGTTAGAGGAGTGCTGTAATGTAATGGAAATAAATCATTGACACTCGCAGCGCGAAACACTTTCATACCTTTTTTCCTTCCCGCTTGAATATATACCGACGATTAAACTTTCCGGCTCGCGTGCGTCGAATTTTTACGCTTTGGTGATTCTTCTTACTGACTAACCGACGAGTATCTTATCTCTCGCGTATGGCGATTCATCCATCGACGGGTTCTAAAAGCTGCGGGTCCAGGTGCATTTCGCCTGATATTGCGAATGTTAGAAGAACTTTTTGCATAAATTTACCACGTTTCTTTCTTACGCGCGTACCTAAGTACAAAAGTATATTATATAATCTCTCTGAAACTATTTAGGAAAAGAATCGCATTTATGTGTGTGTGTGAGTGTGAGATATCGACTTGCAAACTTTTTTCTCGCGAAATTTTTGCATGGAATAACAAAACGATATTTCTTACATTTCTCACGATACTTATATATACATAATATTTGCAAAGTGTTCTTATATTTATGTTAGTCGACCAAACTATCTTATCGCAGTTTTTGCACGAGAGCAAACTTGGCAAGAACAAATTATAGCTATAATCGATAATCCTGAGGGCGGTCGCGCACCTGTCGTAGTGATACCGTTTGAACAGGTAAGAAGATGGCGGTACAATGGTGGTTGACGGCGCCGATGGTGCTTTGTGGTGATAGTCGTTAGTTCTGACAGAACCACCGGCGCGTTAATGATTAATTTGGCGGTGTAAAACGCTCTCGAATTTCGCAAGAGATATAATAAACAAAATCGCTTGTAAAATTCAGATTAATTGTTAAGAAAAGTGTTTTAAAGTTAATTTTTCATTATCCGTCGCGTGTGCTAATGACAAATATTACATTTTCTAATTTGAAACGTACATGGAATGCTCGCGAGATATTATTTATGGAAAATTGATTAGCAATATTCAATATCTTCATAGTGATGCAAAGACCATCTACTGCTTACCAATTATTTTCTATCTTCATCAATCATAATTAGCGATTATATATAATTGTACGTTAAATACGAATTTGGGTGATTTCGGTGAGTATAACTTTATCTTTCTTTGGATTATTTTTAAGTACATGTATCGTCGTAAAATCTAGCACGATAAGTTACATCGTAAAATCTTTCGACGAACTGTTTTAACGTAAAAATAATGTAAATTTTTGAAAACAGTAATATTTAAAAATTGAAGAGAGAAGAGAGAGAGAGAGAGAGAGAGAGAGAATTGTGATTAAAAAACTTAAGTTATACTGAAAATATTTTTCAATGATTCAACGACTCATTTTTTTTTATAACTGCGATGTCATTGATTTTTTTTTACTTTTTTTGCCTATTTCTCTCTGTATCTTTGATGCCGAAAAAAAATGCTCGATCATAAACGGACCCCACACGGTTCTACACGGACGTCATTATCGCCGTCGATCGCGACGACGTAGATTATGCCTGCTACTGTGCTGCTGTTGCACTCGTCGGAATCAATTCTCTTAAATATTTGATGCACCTCCGAGCGCCTCCGCCCTCCCGGAACTCTCTTTTCTGACTCGCGTCGAAGAGTCTATATCCGTAACTACCGCGTATATTATTCTGTTCTTTTAAATTGTCCATTGAAATACGTCCACATCATTGCTACCGCGATGACCTGTTACTATTTCCTAAGAGGACACGCTACCAGACTCGACCAACCTTTGTATTTCTCAAGGAGACATCCCCGCCCGTCCATACTTATGTCTGTTGTATCGCGCGCCGACGCTATTATTTTTTTATTTAAAAATTGCGAGATACCATAATTATTCAAAGTAAAACAATCGTCAGACGATTGCGTTAAACGTGGTTTCAAGCAAATAAAAATCTCACCGTACGAGAGAATCGCGTCTTACAAATACCAATAGATGTATATAATGCATACTCTATTTTATTCCGTGTCTATATACATGTATGTATATATATATATATATATATATATATTTTTTAATAGGCAATCTATATATATATATATATATACATATACATATATATATAGATTGCCTATTAAAAAATTTATTGGTTTACGCGTTACATTCATTTATATAATTGTAGACATAATCGAACGCAAAGCGCTCGTCATAAAAATACATCGTCTTGTAATAATGTGGAAATCGATTCGCGAATACAGATAGTACGGTATACTACTGGTCCCATTATGTCCTTTTACATGGCGCATAATGTTACGTTGTTGCACGTGATACGTCGCTTTAGAGCGAGCGCGCAGGCAAAGGTAAACGCGCAAACGAAAGCGTGGTAGTGACTCACAACCTGACGCGCGGGGAAAGAAGGCGGCAGGTGCTGCTGGTTATTGCTGATACTGGCCGGGTGCTGCTGCTGCTACTAGCTGCTACTGCTGCTGCTGCTGCTACCACCACCGCCGCCGACGGGGGTAGCCAGCCAGCTGGATAACCCGGTAGGGCCGACAGGGGAACGGATGTTCCCAGGAGATTATTGATCGTTGGCCGCGCAGATACTTTCACTGACGACGATGTAGAGGATCCTTGGCGATGGCGTCCGTCCAAATTCTTTTCGCATTCTTTTGTTTTTTCAGCATCAGTTTCTGCGTGTGAAAAAATTCTCTTAAAAATTTAAGACAAGATGTCTTAAGCGAGTCGCACTAATATATGTTTACAAAAACAATGAATTAAATAATACGGAGAGAAATATCCACGCGCGTTACATCAGATAAAATATTTATGATAACGTTAATTATATATTCTTCTCCCGATTCCTAATTTTTATTCCACAAGTAGAGAAGAAAAATCTTATATATATATTGTATGGTTCAGTATAAGAATAAATTTATAAATGTAACATTTTCATAATCTACACATCTGCCTTAATAATAAAGCTGAATTTGTATATCCATTTGTTTGAAATTGCATCAATTTAAAAGGGCTGAACAAATTCATCTAAAGTTTCGACAAAAGTTGCAGGTACATATATCGCTAATAATTTTTCAAAATAATAATTAATTAATTAATTACTATTTTTCCTTGTTTCGTTTGAAATAGTATCAATTGGAAACGGTTGTATATATAAAATAGTAATGTATAAGAATGTGATATCCATTACGATGCACTATATATCGGATGCTTAAATAATTTCTTTTAAACATATATTATAAAAATCGTAGTAAAATCGATGTTCATACTTTGTGTATCGCAACGCATCGCCAGAATTGAAAGGATTATACAGGATTTTTCCGACAAAATATCCCTTCTATACGACTTTCGCGCTCTCGTGTATATTGCCTGAAACGAGTTTTACATCAATCTTGTGTAATCGATTCGCTGAAAAAATAATTCAGGAATCTAATAATCATTTCTAGGTATCTTGAGACATGAAATTGAATGAATTATGATTTAAACAAGAGTCCAATAGTGAACTCGTCGCGAAACACAATGTTAGCCATTATGTTAGCTTAGTCAAAAATTTATCGCATACATCTTAATCGAATGCTCTAGTCCTCCTATAATTTCTATTTTTATCGCAATGATATTTTTTTTCCACATTCAAGAAGACATTCATCCCTTCTTTCCCGGAGGAGGGTCAATTTTTCGTACAACGCCCAAAAGTGTCTACGTGTACGTATCACGTGCGATACACTGTTCTTCGTCTGTGTTAATTCAGAGCGGACGAATCTCGTGCTCTAACGATCCCGTACGAACGCCGACCAATGATCACGGAGATCCGGGGGTGAATCTCGCGCGCCATTCTCTCGTCCCGGTCGAATGGCCGTGGCTCTTACCCCTCTCTCTCGCATGCCAGTTTATCGTAACTGGCGGTCGCTGCCTTCGATCAATGGAGGCACCTGTACCAAGACGACTATGTCCACCCCCGCCTACGCGACGCAGCCAGGACGAAACGCGCGTATCGCACGCCGCCTTCTTCCATTTGCCCTCGGTGAAAAGAAATGTTCTCGTAGGATAATTCACACAGGTTTCGGGGAACCTGAAATCGATTATTTCTTCGTTAGAAAAGAGCACGAAAATGAATTGTGTAACTTTATTTTATCAGATATTCAAACATTTTTCAGACGCTTATATATATTTCTATAAATATATGAATAAAGAGAAAAATTGCGGCAAATTTTCCATTAAAATAAATAAATTACGCGTATCTCTACGTTAGTCAAAAAAATTATCTAATTATATTCGAGTTGAAATAAAATTAATTCGCGCATAGTTAATAATTCAAGGTCAAACGGTACATGTACGAGTATATATAAATGTGGCGATGCACTCGTAAAAAAATCAAAATATTTTTTATCGAAAAAAGTTTCAACTTTCTGGCGAGAGGCTCAACTTCTTCGAGAGATTGTTACGTAATCGACATATTCTATAATTCAATTAATAAATCGTCTCTTATCGTTACATCGTCGTTCGCGGCTTGAAATATTTCGACGCCGACGTTACCGTACTCGCCATGATCAGAATCGCAAGGGTGAGCTCCCCTGTTGGTTTCAATTGGGAGAGGGTCGACGAAAAGGAAAGAGGGTCGTCCGACCGGCGCGTGTGCATGGTCCACCTGTGCAAAAGGGAACCTAGCACCTGTCACCGCACGCGCGTACCTCCGTCAGGTCGCTAGTAAGTAAGCAGGTAGACACAGGCGCGTTTCACCCCTTGCTACCACCAGTCCAACTTGTCCGACCGTGCCGTGTGCACGCACGCGTCTCGCTAGTCGCTTATTTTAATATACATGTACGTATCTTACCTCTATTAGAGGCATTGCGAAATAATTTTTCATTGCGCTCGATATTTTTTCTGCAAATTGTAGAAATTTTTGTCGAAACTCTTCTCTCTCTCTCTCTCCCCCCCCCTCTCTCTCTCTCTCTCTCTCTCTCTCTCTCTCTCCTTCTGCATATCGGGGGATCGATGCTCCGCCTCTCTTTCCACGAACAAATATCGACGGATGACGCATCATTGAAAAGTGCATTTTCCTCGTAAAGAGCGACATATTCTTGTGAAAATTTCTGTAAATTATAACGCAAAACGTGTATCATGTTGATATGTAATATTAACGCGTGAGACCAAACAAAGAAAGAGAAACGAACTTTTTTTTCGCGCCAAGTGATATGCCATCTTTGTCGTGACGTCAGGAGACATTTCGGTGAGCCAAGTGAATCACACGAGTTCAAAGTATTGCACGGACGATTCCGGGAACTGTATCGGAATTCAACATCAATTGGAATAGATATACCTGTGTATCTCGTACAACATATATATATAAATTATATATAGTGAACCTCCTTGCGAGAGAAAAGTGTTGAATGCGTAGATCATAAAATCATTCACGCATACATCATCATTCCTCTACGAAAGATCTAATTAAAGAATAATTCAATCAGATCGAAACGTATTAATCCGATAATTTTAATTGTAAACGTGAACAATTCAACGCGTTCCGAAAAAAATTCATGCTGCACGAAGGTGATAATTAGTTTGCGTAGGTGCTGCGTTGCGCTGGTATACTCGGGTGATGAGAGACGGGCCTGACAATGAGGATAGACCTGGCGGAAGTTGAAGTATCGACGGAGGAGGAGTGCTCGCCCGCCGCCACCGCCGTCGCCGTCGTCGCCGCAGTGGACAGCAGCAGTATGGACAGCAGCACGGACGATTACGACGGAGTCGAGGCCGAATTGACGAGCCTCTCCTGGCTGCAATCGTTGGACATCACGAGCGCGTCCGGTTTGCCGACGCCGCCTTGTTCGCCATCGCCGCCGCCGGTCGCCCGTCAACCCCCGAAGAAACTGTCGCCCTTGGTCAAGGCCGAATTGGGTAATCATTAGGATAATCTAGAAAAGCGAGAGAGAATTTACTATTATTATATATAATCGGAACTGAAATGAGTACAAAGATTACTAAATCTCGCAGAAGGTACAATGTCATTCGTGTATATAAAAGTCGAGGGTGGTATATAATTTTCTTTCAATCTCTTCGTCTCCATTAGATCTCGCGAAAAATGCCGACAAGTATCGAACGGATCCCGATGCGAAGCCGCCGTTCTCTTACGCCACCATCATTTGTCTCGCGATGCGCGCCAACAATAATAAGGTCTCCCTCTCCAACATCTACGCATGGATTCGAGAGAATTTCCTATTTTACAAGTATGCCGATCCAGCCTGGCAGGTAAAGGGAATTTCGTCTTTCCTCGCGAAAATTCGTCCCTTCGAGTAATTCCTACAATTAAAGATATTATTTGAATATTACACTATTTTATTATTTTTCTCCGAACATTCAGCAAGGAATGCGATTAACGGTCTCTATCTATTTTTATCGGAACAGAACTCGATTCGGCACAATCTCTCGCTGAACAAGTGCTTTGTCAAACTACCGCGTTCCAAAGACGAGCCGGGCAAGGGCGGTTTCTGGAAGCTGGATCTCGAAAGAATGGAGGAGGGCAAACGGTCCAGACGCCGCTCCGCGATCTCGCAGCGAATTCGCAACTCCAAGAGGCAATCCTCATCCGCGACGAACACGACGACGACGGCGACGGCGGCGACGACAACAACGACGACGACGACGACGACGGCGGCGGCGGCGGCGGCAACGACGACGCTCAATGCTCTTCAGAACAGCTGCTCGCCGCCCACCAGCTGTCTATCCAGCACCCTATACGAGACCCCGCCTAGTAGCGTGTCGCCCCCGATTCCGGACAGTCTGTCGGAAGTGCCGGAATCGACGCAGGTGAGCCTGAGCGAGGACGATTTCACGAGCTTGCTGATCGCCGGTTGGGACGAGAATAATCAGTTGGAGCTCCTCGATCTCTTGGACACTCTGTAAACCGAGCCAAGGTGACTCTCTCGCAAACGCCTCTCAGGAATTCATCGGCGAAACAAATGTTCTCGTTCCTCCATACGTCTCTCCCCCTCCGACTTCCCGTTCCATTCGATCGAATAACAGCGTTCTGAAGATCGATCTGAAGCGATATTATTAATTTTTAATTCTATCGGATCTCGCGATAACTTTCACAAACCGCGAATAAAAATTGCGCGAATGAAAAAACGCGAACAATGAATTATTATTGTTAAACACTCACATCCAAGACTACGCAAAAGCAACGATTTCATTTAATCGTGCATTAAAAACGTCGGATATCAATCTCGTTAATTAAAGCGCGATTAATTTACGATCGAAACGTTGAGAGGAAAAAGTACCGAAGTAAGGGAGAAATATCAGAGAAAATTAAAGCAATCGTATCTTTTTTCTTCTTCCTTAACAGTGAGCTGATACACTTAAAGATGAAACTTTGCGCGATCTCAGTGTGCCTAACGAGATTGTCTTAACACGCCGTCCGATTATGTAAAAACGTGTTATAATGTAACGTGTATAAGAACATTCTATTGTTGCCGAAAGTGTGGCCGATAGTGTGGCAAAACATATTATAATCGATTGAAGTATTATTAGATTACGCCGTGAAATATTCGCCATGATCGGCGACGTGATGAGGAATATCAGTGCGTATCCGATATACACATTTCGTGAACTTTTATATATACGAGATATATAGGTATAAACGGCAATAATGAGAAAAAATCGTCATTTCTAAATATACAGTTACACAGCATCATGATACAATAATTCTCTATAGTATTTTGACACTTATTTTTTCGCCACGCCTCCACTATGATACAATCTTTCTTTTCCATTTTTCTAATTACATCGTCTTTCCTTGAAAAATTAATAACATTAATATAATAATCGTTTTCGATGTCTAATAAAAAATTTAGTGCTTCACTGATATTCCTCATCGTCTGAAGAATAATAATAATATTAAACTTTTCGCGGCGAAACGATTCACGCATCGTGCCTTTGAATAATTAGCGAATGATCCTTTATTAATTCGTATTATAGCAGCGCGTAAATTTACATATATATACATGTATACATACATATATACATATATATGTATATATGTATGTTGTATGTGTGTGCCAGATCGATCGATTAGCGCGCGATGCGTACGATATTTTCTATCTCGCCGCGTTCAAACGACATTTACCAATCGCAGTTTCTGCTCCCGCGATCTATATTTTTACCGCGTAATAGAAAAAGGATGTGTGTGTATATGTATATATTATATAATATACGCGCGGAAGAGATAAAGATCGCAAATCTCTCGATTGCAAATCGACGAATCTTGCGATGTATTGTAGTGCATACACGGTGAGCGGAACATATACACTCTCTCTACCGCGGCTTCTATTTTACTATCCCCTTATGTCGCGTCTCTCGACGATTTTTAGAAATTATTATTAATCATTATTAGTATATATTAATAATATCGTGATTACGGCGATATGTGTTATTTCGTTGTATGAAGTCGTAGTAGACGAAGCGTAGTAGAGGTATGCGTTACATTCTCCTACACTGTATGTATGCGGAGTGTCCCGAGAAGTATCCCTTTGCCTCGACATTACGAATATCCAAGGTCGACGTAGAAAAGTTTCGGCACGTGTAGGATTCCGTTTTGAAACAGCTGTGAACATGGCGGTCGTTAAAAAAAAAAAATAAATAAATAAATAAAATGCTGCTATATCTACTGCAGAAACACAAACGCCGACACAGATGAATTATCGATTCATCGATACGATAAAGCGACCGAATTTCGGAAGGAAGGAATAATTAAAAAAATAAATAAATAAAATTTTCGCGACACTCCGCGCACACGCGTCTCTCTCACGTTTTATTAATCACGCGTACAATTAACACGATAATATTAGAGTACAACTGTGTCGGGAGCGATATTAATTATATATATATATATATATATATATATATATATATATATATATATATATATATAGCCGGTGTGATATAAAAATACTAACCGTAATAGTGTCGAATCGGTGTGTCAATTTTTGCGCTCTAATTCACGCCCTTCTTCAGATGAGTCCGTCCGAGTTTGTCCGTCCAAGAGTGAAGTTGACGAACGTATTTTTTGCGATGCGTTGACAGAAAACACGGGATACGAAGATCGCCAAGATCGAAATTTGGTTAGAAGCGATACGAACGCGAGTAGAGTGGATATGTGCCTTTGAAGTAAGACTAAAAAATATCAATTGTTTTCTTTTTCTCCTCTATACCTTCTATCTTCATTTGTCCACGATATATATAAAGGGCTCAGTGCAACGTGTGGTTGTCTCCATAATTTGTATCTATATAATTTAATATGTAACTCTATGAGATATGATAAATAAATATTGAGAAGTCTCATCTCAATCTCGCGAAACACGCCCCCATCTTCCTCACGATTGTGTACAAACTGAAGACGTAATTTTAAAAATAATTATCAAAGCATGAAAAAAGTTGAAGACTCTCGCGCCATCTGTAAACTCGTAATACTTTATCGACAGTTGACACCTTGATGAAAATCGTTCGCATTTCCGCTGGAAGATGGCAGCAGCATAGAAATTTTCACAGAGAATTTTCGCGTTTGAAAAATATTCTTATCTTCTGAAAAATATTTTTTACCCAACGAAAATAAATAAAAACGATTTATATAATATTTTAATCGTTGCGCGCGCGTTAAAGATGTGTTTTATCGATACAAATTGTTTATCATAAAATTTGTTAATTAGTGATACATGTTGCCAACATCGCAATCAGGACAAAAGGAGCAAAATTTCTTTCAATTGTCCTGATTGGTCAATCAAACGCTAATCAACCCAACTTTTATTTGTCTTCTGCTAAAGTGACACGCGAATGACTTAAAACAGCATTTTAGGTTAAGTGGTGGGAATACGTTTTAATTTCTCGATGTAAAAAATACGTTTCTCTCTTAATATAATGGATATAAAGCAGAAAATTATACAAAAATTCAACGCGCAACTGGGATCGAGTTTGAAAAATCTTGAAGAGATCTACGATTTCCATGAATATCTCAAAACGGAGAAAGATGAGATTGAAAAATCAGTAAGTCGATATTCATTTGCAAAGAAATCTGAAGTATGAAAAATATACTTACGTACTATTGTCCTCTATAGTTATCAATGGCATCAACCACTGCTCCTTCCAAAGTAAAAGCGGTGGTTGAAAATGTAGAACTTATCAGTAGCGAAGTTGAGCAACTGCAGGAAAACTATGCTGATCTGAGTAAGAAGATTGAAGAGTCATTTAGCGAGAACGATAAAAATATAAAATTGCAAGAAACTATTGACAAAATAGGTCAGCTGGACAAATCGTTATCCTATTTGTACTTCATAAAGTATATAGAAAATGTCAGGTAATAAATTGTCCAGGGACATGTATAACGCGTATACATTTTATTATTTGTATATTGTTCATATTTGTGCTTAGCGATGAACTAGAGATGTCGTTGTCGTCCGGTGACGATGAAACCACGATAACTTCGTACACCAATTTGACAAACATCAGTTGCCAGCTGCAAACATCTGTGTGTCGTCACCTGGTTAATTATGTTCATGAAACTCTGCACTTTTGGCACAATCTAATCAAGGAGAAGTTATCAAAGTATGTTTTCTTTCTTGCATATGCTTAAAGCGTATAATTTATTCCATTATTCTTATATAATCCAGTAATATTTTGTAGGGAGTACAATGATTTATTGAAGACACTAAGATGGCCTTTTTGTGGAATCAACGGCACTTCATTGAACACACCCTTGCCAGAGATAATGACGAAATTCAAAATACTCACTGAATACCTTTTCCATCTGCAATTACCGTATCCTCATAATATACAATTTAATTATCTTTTAATTTATTAAAGAGATACATAGATTTACGAAAATCTGTTCTTATATTGTTCTTAATGTATACAGAGAAGAAATGGCAAAACCTGTAGTAACGTCCGCGCTATTAACAGACTTTGCGCCAGTTAGCTTGCCCATCGTTCTTTTAGTACGTCCTCTCCGACAAAGGTTTATTTATCATTTTACAGGAGCTAAATTGACGAACCGTCAGGATAAGCCGGAATGGTTCTTTACGCAGATATTAACTTGGATCAAAGATCATGTTCAATGGGTGCAAAAGTACATTCAACCTATAGCAGATTCTATAAGTTTTGAACACCTGGACATAAAGGTTTGATGTAACAATTGGTCGAATTCTGACATATTAGCTATTGGTTTTATATTTCTGATTAATTTTATATTAATATATTAATTATATTACATATCCATAGGCCGAATTTATGCGTGCTCTAGTTCAATTAGCTGTTGAGAAACTTCATTCCGAATTACCCATAGCACAGTATGACGACACTTTATTTGCACACTTGGTGGACGAAGCTTTAGGATTTGAGAGAGAATTGCGAGAAACTCTGTTATATCCTCAAACTCAGCCGGCCACTGTTTTCGTTCTTACGCAAGCCCACATTTTCATAAAATGGATTAACATGGAGAAAAAGTGTGAGTGTAAAGAAATGATCTATATATGCATTGTATATATGTATGCTTCAAATATACATATATGTATATGTTGCAACGTTTAGATGCAACCGAAAAAATGGATGCAATATTAAGTTCAAACACAGCGTGGGAAAAACTGGCGGGTCCCGATATCGATGATATGAAGGTCACTGAATGCGCGGACGCTTTTCTTACACTTCTCACCACAATCTCTGATAGATATAAACATTTGCCTCAGCCTGGACATAGGTAAATTATAAAAAAATCATTCCAAGAGACATTCTAATTACCGACATTATTATTGTTGTTATGAAGATTGCAGTTCCTCGAGTTGCAATTAGAATTGATTGATGACTGGAGAGTGCGATTGTTGCAACTGTTGCACGAAAATTATGAAGATCCGTTAACATCGCTCATGCCGCATATTCTCAACTCGTTACATTATGTCGCGACCGTTTTAGAAGAATGGGGCGTGACAGTTGTACGTATAGAGTTTGATTTATAATTATGCAAAAGAGATTAGGGGTAATTACTTATCACAACTTTGTTTGCGCAGCACTTTTTACAACTGCAGTTTTTCAAGAAGCAGTTTGAAGCTGTGGAAAATGCCACTGACAGGGGCAGCGACGTTAGTGAGAACATTGGAGAAGTGGAGGGCACTGTATTTGATGAGGCTGTAGCTCTCTTACAACGATTAGAAAGGGAATTGATAAATGAAATCAGCGACTCGGTAGCTTTAGATGTAAAGGCAAAAAGTAGAGCTTACAGAACCGATAGGTACGACAATTTTCGACAAATCATTGCCAAAAAAATTATTCTCGATTTATTATTATGCTTACATAGCATTCTTTATTATTTTAAGGTGGTTTGCAATGCAGTCTTCAAAAGAAGTTGCTTCATTATCGGTGACACCGAGTGGTTGTCCCATGTTTCAGGAACTAACAACGCGTCTTCACGTGTTGCACAATGCTCTTGCCTTGCCATTGTTTAATCAAGCTTGGAAGAGTTTAGCTGCTCAATTCGATCAAGTAAATGCAATGCAATGCAAAATGAATTGCTATCTTATATATATTCTTTTTTATAACAATTTCTAAATATTTCTCTTTACAGTTTCTTTTCGAGGAAGTTGTTTTGGTTAATCGTTTCAATAACGGTGGTGCTGAACAATTACAATACGATGTTTTAAGAAATCTGTTCCCATTATTTGGTTTATACATCAACAAGCCAGAATCATATTTTCCTTTGTAAGTAGTTAAAATTATTTGCCTCCTCAAATACAGGTTCTCGTGTAATAATCCAATCATTTTAATATTTCAGGATAAAGGAAGCATGTATACTTTTAAATATTTTAATCGGCTCAGCAATACTGCTTCAAGAAGCGTTAAATAATAACGATAAAAATACATTGGCAGAGGTTTTAGCAGATGTTGGTGTGCATAAAATGTCTCCTGAACTTGCTTTCAAAGTGATAGCGACGAGAACAGACATTATTTGTGTTTAAAAAAAAAAAACTCTTAAATATATAATTGTAAAAATGGAATTTATCATATAGCGGTAGGTTTATCATGCATTTTGTTAAATTGTTGCACAATTACACTATTTTCTTATTTGTCCACATTCAATAATGTAGTATTTAATAATGTTTTAGCCACTTGCGTACACGTTGTACATATCTTGTAAACTCTCAACACAACAGCGTTATCCCACCATTGTCGGCGCCTAATAAGAGCAATCGATTAAGAGGAAGGACAGCCATGGCAGTAAGAACGCCTTTGAAAGCGTCGGATCTCAATTTCGATGAGGAGAACGAAGCGGTCATTTCTACAGCAGTATAAACGCCGATTCGATTCGCTGTCGTTCCTATTACTAATTCCTGTTCATGCATCGCCATGCAATGGACAGGTTCTGTAGCGCCTCTGAAAAATGATTAATTTATGTAAATATATTTTGTATGTGTCTAATATGTTTTTTAAAAGTAATGATATTATAAATTTTCTTATACTTCATGTGAAATTTAAGTTTTCCATCCACTGCGCTCCACACGGCGATAGTTTGATCCAATGAAGAACTAACTATAGTGGTTTCGTTTATCGCTTCCAACTGTAGTATCTGTAGCATCGAAAATCAACAATCGTACAACGAATTTATTTTATCAAGTCTGATATTGTTGGCAACTGTTAAAATCCTCACCTCGCATTCGTGTCCTTTCCAAGACGCGATAATCAAACCGGTGCGAGTATCGAGTATCGTCAGGAAGCCCGAGGTCTGACCCAGAGCAACCCAGTTACCGCTAGGTGCGACCGCGATACATCTTATTAAACCAGTTGGATTCATGGAAACCTATGTTGAATTATTTTACGTTAATTTGCATATAAATAATGATTATTTTTTTTAATTTTTCAGAATATCATACATTTCTCATTGCTTACTTTCATTTCATTAACGTACTGGAATGTCCTACAATCGATAACTCTAAGGGTAATGTCTGTTGTTCCCACGAGAAGAGTCGTTGATGGAGAGGGACTCGAAGCTAAAGTGTTCACAAAGACGGGACGACTGCTTTCCGGACATCCCAGGAGCGAGCCCATGAAAGGATCCCAGCAATGAATCACACCGTCGCACGTCACTGCGTATCTCAAGGATTCCAGGAATGTAAGTGAAAGAATAGACTTCTTATGTCCGGTATATGTGTATTGACACGACGAGACTGTACTTCCATCACCCTAATTATATAAAGAGTTCGATAAATTCAATAATCTCTAAATATTATGGCGGCGCAACATCTCGTTGAAACTAAACGTTACATCTCTTACCTGGCTTCGTAAACTCCATAACTTTACAGTCTTGTCTCTGCCGCCGCTCATAAAACTGTTCTCGTTGTCCAGCACGTACAAACATCTTATGGTATTTGTATGTCCGCTGAAAGTCTGAAGCTTTATCTGCTTTATGTTAAATATCGCATCCTTCTCCGGTCTTCCTATCTCGTGTTCCCAATAAGCTAGCCAATTACCGCGCAACTGTCTGCCAGCGGATGACGGACAGGTTGCCTCGCGACCGGCAGCGACACTCGCTTCCGTCGCCGTCGATTGAGATCTAGCGTCGTCTTTCTGTATCTCGAATCTATTCCCTATCACAGATATATTTCCGAAACTGCAAACGTCTTTATCGACTAATTCCACATTTTCCGTCGCATCGCGATCCACGGAAGCCACGGATGTATTGTATCTCTCTGCGTTATCTTTAACAATAAGATAAGAGATTAACACTTTGCATAATAATCAAGGGATAACAATTCTGTTTTTATGAAGGAATATATACCGGTATTCGGAAGGGTCGTTTTTATTCCCTGTTCATAATCGTGACAAAGTTCTTTTATACGCTCGTGATTTTTAAGTATCTGTTCCATCATCTCGCTGTCGACGCATCTATAAAAGAGCATGTACGCTTTATGAGCAAACTCAGCGGTGAACACGGCTCGTAATTCTTCAAATGCCTGTATGCAAATGTAAAGTTTAGTATATATTCTTGCATTTACATATAAAAAAAAAAGAAATTAAAAATCGTAATCTGTTCGGTTCTTACTCTATTCCTTTGTAAGTCTGGCACGTCGCTATTTTCTAATACCGGAGGAGAATACGAATCCGCAACATCTGTACCAAGTTTGTTCCATACACAGGTTCCATTGTTGTCCAATCCACTTTCATTTGTAGCCTTCGTTCTACGTGTGAAATATTAAAAATAATATAATGAATATTTTTGTGTATATTGTAGGTACAATTAAATCGACGACGCTCTTATATATCTGTATTATATTACCGTGTACTGGATTCGTGAGTTGCGTTTCTTTGTCCGAGATTATCCGACGGACCCTCGATGCTCGAATTCTCACTGAAGGCTTTGTCGAAAGCCAGAAAGAAACGCTGAATCGGCACCGCTAAATGATTCTTCGTAATTACGCTGCCCAGACGTAAGCTAAGAGCGAGTATCGCTTCCAAGCATTTTTCGGCCAGGGCGAGGCGCGCGAGCACTCCGTTTGGAAATGTAAATCTCGCGGTCGACAGTATGCGTACTGTGGGATGCAGGATGGACTTAACAATCGGTTCCTAATTCCCAAAATATGGATAAATGAGAGCTATTGCACTTTTTGTTTTATATACATGATTAATCGATGAATAATATGTAGTTAATATGTACTAGGTGTAATCGATTGTAATCACAGATATTACATGAAGCACGTCCATCACGGTGGAGTCGCTGAGATACGCCGTAATGTGATTCAATAGTGCCAGACAAGAAATTAGGCCACCTTCCAAATTTTGCGTCAACTTTCTCTTGCACAGCGCCAACAATTCAACCACGTGCGCGAAATATTGTAACAGTATAATTTGTTCTCCGTATAATCCTGGCAAAACGATCAGTAAATTGTTATTACTCGCGAGATATATCGAAATAGATCTTTGGATGCTTTTATACGTACCTGCGATAGCTGTGAGACATTCTAGGACTTTAACGGCATTTCGGTCACCGGCCAACAACGATTTCTTCCACGTAACACCACCCTCCAGATACGTAAAATTATTGTCGTCGACCGACGTTAGATTTTCTTTCCCGGCGTAACATAGCGTCAGCATTCGCAGAAGGTTTCGCGACAAGTGCCGTGCCGTGAGTACCGGGCCGAGTCTGTGGGACAGCCAAATGACGGATTCCGCGCTCATCTCGGAAATTGTACATTCGCTCGAGGTGGATCTTCGGTAAATGTCCAATTGATGATGCAGGGAATCCTCGTCCGATTCGGTAACGTTGCGTTTGTTATCGAGATCGCTGGAAAGCGTAGCGCAAATGTCTTCCTTGGCTTCTACCAAGCCACATACATTCTCGGAGAGATTACTACCGGAATGGATATTTGCGGCGTACGTGCTAACGTAAGTGAAATCTTCGCTGGAGGTTTTACTACCGACATTGCAGCCAATACTATTAAATTCGGTCACTGATTTAGGTCCGCCGATACTAGATTGTTTCGGTATCGGAATCGTTGGCGATTTCACGGAGCCGCTCGGCGAATTTTTGCTTTCCTTATCGTCGTTCAAGTCCTCGCTGGCATTCAAATTGAGATCTATGTGTAAGTCGATATCGTATGGCATAGTATTATTTAATGAAATCCACGTATTATCCTCTGGTTCCATAGTAAAAACTTCTGTAATAATACGTTAATTCAAGTTTTTAGTAACCCATTTTTGTTTTAAATATACTTATCGAATCATTAACGATTAATTCGAATCACCTTCAACGTCATTATCCATCGTTACATTAGATACGTGATCGTTGCTCGTTGGTCGGAAAGATGAAGCAACATTATGTTCAGTATCCGCGAACGAATCTTCATCTAAGGGAGATAAAACTCCTTCCCCGTCGCTGCAGGGTCCACTCAAGTCGCAGCTCCTTCATAGAAATTTGTAAATAATAAAAATTATATAGAAGACATCAAAAATAATTATAAGGTATAATATTAAAATATATAATTCTTTTTTTTTTCTTACTTTAAATTTCCAGTTCTATGTGTGCATGTACCGAGGGATCCCTGTATGTAATCTTTGTATCCTCCCACTGCTTCCACCAGAGGATTTATAAAATTGTCTAAAAATCTGCGTAGCCCCAATCTGACTATCAGCTTGAGCAGAAACGTTCTGTGATATAGTCGTGTGGTTCGAAACTTTGCGAGCGTTCCCGCGGGTAATATATCGGCGTATAATGCAATATCCATGATGGAACCATTCTCGTATAACTTTGTGATGGGCGAGAGAAACGTGTCAGCCGTGTCCTTCGGTCCCAACGTTCTACGGCAGAGGGATGAGAAAATTAAAAAGAATTTAATAAAAGAATAATTTTGTTGGAAAGATATTTCTCTATGACGCTTACTTTGCGATAGGATCAAAAAGATGCCACACTGACAATACCGCGCTGTAAGGTTCTTCCATAATTTGCACTATGTGAGGAACTATCAATTGTAAGGTAGCTTCTCTCGCACTACCGGCGTAAGGCAACAGTCGTTCGAGTTCTCTAGCAATCGCTTTTACCTTACAATCGCTAATTTTACACAGATACTTTGTCTTTGTTTTAATCGCAAAATCTATATCATCCTCGGTCCTCACGATAGAATTTAATTCTCGTATCAGGTCATTATATTCTTGCAACATTTCCACAATATTATATAAGTATTGACAATATTTCGAGAATGGGAACAGACTGCCGGATAATATTGGTTGAAGAAACTGATGCGCGGATGGTGGCGGAAGACCCATGTATGTTATTGTTGGATAACGAAAAGGAGTCTCATCGTTCACCTAAATATAAAACAAAATGCCACATATGTATATAATAAAATATCAATTTTGTGCGTCTGTCTTAATAAAATATATAATGCAAAGATTTAAAATTACCATTGAAATGTCATTCGTCTCTACGTTACCTATATTATAACTCTTTGGCATAATGTCAATTTGAAGTAATAGAGACACGATATTTTTTATACATTTCGGTAAATTATCCGCCGATGTCTTTAAAATGTTTAGACACATCGCGAATCTTTGCGCGAACGACGCTCTTTCAATGTTCCAGGTCGCGCGAAACTTGCCGGCTAGAAATATCTCCACCATCAGACAACCGAGTATCTGTTGCTCCTTGATACGTCCACTGGCCACTATCTGTTTATAATTTGTGGAAAGATCGTGCGATCCCACTGCAGGCTTGTAGACTTGATGATTGATCTTATTCATGAAAGCGTGCATAGTTTCTAGTTGCACGATCGCCGCGACGGGATTAAAATCCTTCGGCAGAATGATGGGCTGATTAACGGATTTATCCGATTTAACGTTATCCTCCGAAAGCAAAGAACCTCTAGAACGGCTCAACAAGCGACTCAATACGAGAGGCGATGATCTCGCTGCGTTCGTTGCCGTAGCGGGTGATTCTTCTTCCTCTATACCAGAACTGTGGCCCTCATCATCACTGATTCTATTTGTAGGTTGATCGCTTTCTGTAATATCGTACAGTAGTTTGAGAAAATTGTAAGGATGTGTATTCTCGAAATTTTCGCAAAAAAACTTACTAGCTTTATTGGTCAAGGATGTCGATCTAAGACGCGGTGGTACTTTACCCCAATAAGGAGATGGAATAATTTTTTGTGGATGTGGTTGCGTGAAAAGTTGTACAACTCCGGAATTAGTTAAACCGGTATGATTATCGACTAACTGTAGACAAACGTTTTTCGATTTTACGGCAGCGAAACCAGACAATCTGTCGCATAAGAAGGGCATAAATATAAAAAAATTTGCATAAATAATTAATAATTTATTATTGAACAAGATTAAGTACTTGTAACCAAAAGTCAAGTCTATCCAGTGATGCAATCTTTCCGAAACGTAAAAGCTTTCTAATGCTTCTCTATGCTTTTCGATAAAATCCTCCGGAGAAGTTGCCCATGCTGGAATTTCTAAATCTGGCAAATCTTCGTGAATGGACTGTAAATAAAATATACATGTTTAAAGTGTCGAACCTGAGAGATATTTTATCATTGTTTAATAATATTTTACCTTAAAAACACTGGGATCGGTGAAGAACTGTGGTATACATTCGTCAGGACTCCAATCATGTAATCTCTGAATCGAAGCTGGATATTCTCCAGGTACCCATAAAGGTCGTACATGCTTACAAAGCACAGACTTGTTATACCGACGTGAAAGATATACATAATATGTGATCTCTGACAAAACATCCGAAACATGATGTCCAACCTGTGCGTATGAATTAATTAATTATTCAACAAAAAACGCGTGAATATACGAAACAAAATCTCCATACGCATTACTTATACATACCTCAGTTGATTGCGAGTCAAACGTGAGATCTAATTGTCTGTCTCCCTTATTTAATCGAAATTTCGACTTTGTCAAATCTCTCCAGTTGCCGCCGTTTCTCGATGTAAAATCCGTCACCCAAGGCATAACATGATGAGAGCCAGGATCACCATATCTTCTACCAGCCAAATTATTGAGCGCAGTCAAATAATCAAAATTGCTAATACAATTGTACATCCACATCTCGCACAATTTCTCGATACTTTCATTTAAACCAAAGTCGCTGTTATTTGAATGAGATATGTTATCTTTCTTACTGTAACCATTGTTACTGGAATTTTTCTCTTTACTATCTTGAGAGGTAGTAGGACACTCGTTTTCAGGTTTTAGATAAATATTATCGCTTAATTTTGGTAATACCTAGAAAGAACAAGATCAGCTTACAATATCAGAACATTTTATCTCACATTTAAATATTAAAATCTTTGTTGTATACAAGTAGATACAAGGCACAAAATATACCTTAATAGTAAAATTATCTGTGACCAATATGTCACTGAGTGTAATTTCTCCCAATGCAAGACCACGATCGTGTAAGTCTCTGGATAATCTTAATAATTGATAGACTACAAACAATGATTTTCCATGACTTGTATTAAGAGCAGCGGGACTATACATTACGCATCTGAAATTGATATTCATGAATATAATAAAATACAAGAATATTTTGGAAAACCGTCTTTACGTGTCAAAATGTAAACACAAATAAAACAGTTATTACTCACTCGCGAAGAGAGAAATTCGCGGTCTGTTCATAAAAAATTATAAAAGCGGACGGTGTTTCTATGACAAAGTGGATCGGTACGAGATTACAATGTGTTTCGGATAATGCGCCATTCGATACTGATAGAACCACACCACGTTGCACTTGCACCAAAGTACAGCCGTACATCCTGTTTAATACTTCATGCATAATGGTAATGTCATTTGCATTAGCCGTGATATTAGACTGTTCTTTTTGTTCGACAAAATTCCAAGGATCTACGTATATTTTATAAGATTAGTTAGATTAAGTACAATTAAAAAAAAACATCTGACATCTGGCAAGAAAACTAGAGATAAAAAATATTGTCTATTGAAGCGCATACTGTAATACTTCTTGTACGTTTCTTTCCATAGGTTTCGATAATTAGTTTCAGCTACATAATGCAACAATTGTGAAAACATTAATTCCGCTTGGTTCTTTGTGCTACTAGTAGGCCTTCCTCTTGGCAAAGGAATCGCATTCTTGTATTGCTTCACATACACCTATAATAGTAATAAAATATAACTTTATATCTCATCATATATATTTTGTATAAAATATCTAAAAGATCTGATAAAGATACTTTTGCATATATTCTCAGCCAGTCGCAACCCAATTCGTCCAGAGAGGGTTGCGCGGCAATCTCATCGCTGGATAATCGATCGTGATAGATAAACGTAAATGGGCCGACTGTTAGAAATCGGGAAAGCCAGTTTCTGTGAACTGTCAGGCAAATTCTTCCATCTGTCAATATCATATACTTTGCTGGTACCAGTAGATATTCCTTTATTACATCCATTTCGTTTTATATTTATTCAGATACTTTATTATCATACAAACAAACACTCTCAATCAATCTTCTCTCTCATTTTCGTTTTGTCGATTGTAAGATAACAAGAGGTATGATATATATTTTCATATTATTTTTAAATTTTTGTTTAATATCATAAATGTCAAAGCCAGCTGATCTTTAGACAGAAAATACAAAGCTAGAAGATATGCATGATGTATGTACTAAAAGAAACATAGAGATTGCACAGATCTCGACCAATCAGAACAAAAGGAGCAGAGATCTCTTTTTATTCTAATTGGTCAAATCCCAGTTCTATTCAAAATGGCAGAACCAATCATATCTCCACTTCGAATACCATGAGCGCGTGGTAAAATTTGTATTTGAGAAATAATGTTAATTTTGAGAGTCGAACTTGTATTAAGAGTTACAAAATACTAACAATTTTCAAATACTAAAATAATATTTTTAATTATACAAATACTATACTAAATTATATTATATTATCAATAACTTACTAATGCGATTAATTGTATACATTATATTAATATGTGAAGACACTTATTGTACTTTTTATATATTAAGTTTATTATAAATTAACTTATTACAATTATAATCCTATTTAAATTAATAAAAGAACATGATAATACTTAATAATAAAATGCCTTGCCATGGTTGTACTATTAAATATAGGTGCTTTTAAGCGGCTCTTCTTGGCACTCGATTTTAATTCTAAATCGAATAAAACGTTTTATTATTATATTGAGAATATTATGGCAGTATTTAAGTGTGTTTTACATGTGTCATTTTATCTAGAAAAAATTTAATCAAATCGTAATTAACGTTTTTTAAATAAGGAATGTATCGTCGAGTAATAAAATTTTCATCTCATAAAAGTAATTGAATGTTTTATTGTTTATGGAAAATAATGTCTTTGTTCTATAACATTTAAGGTGCACTAATTTTGAAAATTTTATATTAGGATCATGTGTCTCTAATCCTGCAGAATCTAAACAATTATTGCAAATTATATTTGTTTTACAAATCCTAGACAGAATATAACCGTTTGCGTTATACAATGAGTTCATTTCAAAATTGTTCAGATGAATGAGAGCTTGCTTTCAGCTTCAAGGAAAATTACAGAAACATCTTGAATCATATTTGATTTATACCTGTTTTACAAGGACGTTTCCTTGTCAAGGAGAAATGAGAAATCAAGACACCATCATCTTGCTCATACTAGTATTTTCCAATTCTTGTAAATATTGGGACATACTTAAAAATCTTTAAACTTTGCTTAAATTGTAACGTGTTTAGAATAGGAAATTTTTTTCTAATGTTAGAGAACAAATTTTCTACTAAGTCCTGAGTAAATCGCCCTCCTAATACATATAAATATTCTCGATTATTAATTAGATACTTTGTAAGTTCGATGAGAGATTGCATTGTTATCATGATACCTGCTTGCACAGATTTAAATTTTTTGTCTCTACCACCACCATCTCGTCGGTGTCTTTAGCAATTTCCATATCTCGAAACAAATCTCGAAAAAATCAAATGTATAAGGGTTTTGATTTCTTGATTTCTTTTTCTTTTTGATTTTTTTTTCTTTTTGAACAGTGATTTCTTTTTCTTTTTGAACAGTGGGAAAGATTGTTGGCACAGCATTGTGTTTCAACTTTCTTTTCCCATCGATTCTAGATTTCTCCGACATATCTTCAGCAAAATGGACCTAAAAAAATACCATAACATTACTTATATAAATATCTATCATTTAATTTATCAATTAATACATATTTTCTGCGAAGTGATAACATTTAAATCATTAATAGATAAGAAGGTTAGAATGTCATTTTTCTACTTCACAGTGCCTGTATATCTGCTTTTATTTGTTTTTAACTCAATAAGTTTAAATCATAATGTATAAGCTTACCTGTTTATAGTAGATAAATCTAAGAACCAAACGTCTTATACCAATTTTACACAATGTGTATATACATACAACTGTTGCTGTATGTATGTACTTTTAATTGGTAATTATCGACGGGAGAGGTTCAATGGCACACAGTGCAATTGCACACAACCAATTATATTGATCGGTGCCTAAAGTAACCAGCACTGTTGACCAATCAGAGCCTAAAGCCAGCGGCACACGATGCGTTTTTTCCTGCTGGATTGCTTGCGATCTAGTAAATTACTATAATTGTACCACACAGCACGCAAAATTTCTAGTAATTTACTAGATCGCAAGCAATCCAGCAGGAAAAAACGTATCGTGTGCCGCTGGCTTTATTTGCAACTGGCCAATCAGCATTGTGTGCAATTGATATACACCCACTATCGACGCCATTTTGCTTCAAACCAACAGATTGTTAAGATTCTTTCTTCTAGGGACTCTATTTCGATCATTTTTCGGAACGCACCAATATTATTAAAAAAAAAAAATGCGAACCTTCATCTGCGCTGTGAGCGGTCTGCTTGTGAAAACATGAATGTGAAGGTGCGAGTAATTAAAGTAATTGGCTATTATGTTGTCATTTTACGAGAGGATATTTTATTGGAATGATTTCTGTTCGTAGTTTATGCCCAGCTTAATATTATGTAACGAGTATATTATCGATCGGTTGTTTTAACTCTCGAAAAGGTGTGATGCTTGTTTTACGCGGACTCCAAAACTCAAATTCTCTCGTCGTGTTGGGCGGCCTCGCTTTGTGTCTCTTATTTATGATTCAAATGAAGCAAATCTACACTAACAATCAAAAATATAACAGATACTTGAACTACAAACAATATGTGAGTTTTCTATGTATTTGTATGAATATAACAATCGCTACATAGCTGTGAAATTGTCTTTACTTGAATTCGCTGTAGATAATTTATAATTTACATATATAAAAAACTTTGCACAGAAATTTATTTATAATTTTATGTACCGCATAACCTAATATCCTATATATTTTGTATATGTGTGTATTTTATCTTTTTCAACATTTTCTGTATATTACATGATACATAAAATTATAAATAGGATTCTGTCTCGAGAACTTTATCATAAATTATAGATTGTTCATAAAGTTCTTTACTTGATAATGTAATTTTGAAAATGATGACACAATTGATCGCATATTTCTAGATGAATGAAATAACAACAGAATTGAAGGCAGTAGTAAAGTCTGTAAACAAATCATCCACTTATGTTCGTCAATTAAATGAGATGCTTTCCAAGTATCGAGACAGAGAGTCAAAGAATATCTCAATGTCAAGAATTATTTTATCGTCGTAAATATTTTGAGTAGGTACAAAATATTTATATTGAAATATATTAATAAATATTACATCTTATAGTAAATATTGGATAATTATTATAATTATATAATTTATAAATATAATTTAAATTATAAAAATGTTTTTTTTATAACATATTACTTTAATTTCTTATACAAAAATTAAATGAATATTGCAGACTATTGCAACACTTACATTATGTTGTACATTAAATTACAATTATGTATATTTATTCTTATTTATATTTAAATAATATTAAAAATTATAAGATTATATTAAATATTCTATTTTCTTTGTAATTTACTTTGAGTATTTGTTATTATTCATAAAATGCACATTATGATGCAAAATTGTAAAAAAAGGAAAAGAAGAAATGTATGCTTCTATAATAATTATTGATAAATATTAGGAACAAATTTTAATCGTCGAAATTGTCCAATGGCATACATTGAGCATTATGTTTGTTATGTCCAGCATCCTCCAAAACACCATTTGGCGCACATAGCCATGGATCTCTTGTTATTTTCAGCCAATTATACAATCGTTCTTGAAGTTCAATGAATATGCTCTAAAAGTGGAACATATATGTATTTATTATATCTACTATCAAGGAGAACTTTGTAATTAATTTGATCATAATTACACTACCTTTGCAGACGATTTTGAAGCTATATTATTTAATTCTTCTGGATCATATTTTAAATCATACAATTCCCACTCTGGTCTCTGATAATATTTCTTTAACGTTTTATACCATGGTAGAGGCTGATGAGTCTTTGTTCTATTTAGAATGTCCTGTATAATACAATGACATAAATGTAATGATTTATGAATATTACTTATATTGAAATATCTTGTAAGCTCTAGTTAAAGAAATAATGGCCTCTTCTCTTTTTCAGATTACCTGAAAGGTCGGAGATACATAAAAGTCCTGATCGATAGGAAATGGCATTCTATAGTTGATGTTATGTATAAGTTTGTGGTGTTTGGTCCTAATTGTACGCATGGGATAGTACATGGTAACTTCATGGTGCGTTTGGCTAGCAAAGACCGCCGTATTATTTTCTATAGGTTCTATAAACGAGATATTCATTATTTTACAATACGATTTTTTTAAACAGAAAACACCATATGTGTATTGCATTAAATATATGCATACGTATATCCATACCTTCAAGAAGTAATGGCAGAAGCGACTTGCCAGTAAGTTGTGAAGAAGAGACTTCATTGGAGTTTGACGAATAATCCATGTAAGTTACATTGAACCAATCTAATATTGTCGGTACTATATCCAGCAATGAAGTCATACTGTACGTCACGCTGTTCTTCCTGTGGCCATGAATCGGTGATGAAATCATCATCGGTTCAGCCATACCTTCAAAATTTTTATTCTTGCATATATTGTAGCTTTAGTTAATTCGTCTGAATATCTTAAATCTTTAAATGTTACTTCTATTTTCTCTCATCTATCGTACGATTTTATGGAACAAGATGCTTAGAACAAATGACAGATAAATGACAAAAATCACACTTCCTGAAAATAACTAAGCTTTACATTGAAACATTTATTACAATACTATCACTTGATAAAAATTGTTTCAAAATGTCACTTGGCTACTTCATTCTCACTCTTTTCATGCCTCCCAAAATATAATTAAATAAATTTACAAACCTGGATCGTATAAATTCGTGCGACCATTTGGGAAAGGTATGCCATTATCGGACGTGTAAATTATCAATGTGTTATCCTTGAATCCTGCATTTTTCAATTCTTCAAGAATGAGGCCGACACCTAAAAATAGTTATATTCCTTTTAAATTTCTTCATTTAAATGTACCTTGCTCATAATATATATACTGCAAATGTATGTATTTGAGCATTTGTATGGTCAATATGCTAAGAATACCTTTATCCAAACGAGATATTGTTGTATACTGGGCAGCAATATCTCTCCTAGCAGCTTCGGTATTTTGAACATAATAGGGTACTTTAACTTGCTCCCATTGATAATATATTGGATTCCAATCGGGAATTGTACCCATTCCAACATCACCGTTACCAAATTTCTCGCAAAAATTACCATACTCTGGATGAGTATGACCACAACGATGTGGATCATGGAAAGCAACATATAAAAAGAAGGGTCTGCAAACATTTTAATATAGCTAGAAAAATATTTTGCAAAATAACTTGTAATGAAGGTCTTTATACACACACAACACACATATACATCGTATATATACAATAAGATTTTTTTTTAGCATTACAATATAGTACAAAAAATATATTAAGTTATTCTATATTTTATTATATATAATGACATATACAAAAAATGCATGCATTATATTTATATCATTTTATAAAAGTTAGATTATGGGCTGTATGTGGAATACTATCACTTACTGTGTTTTATTCTGAACTGAAAGAAATTCACGGACTAACAGCTTTATATAGGTAATATTACGACCTACTTGAAGAATAGAATTATTCTCTTCTGTATGTGCAAAATCAAACGGATAAACGTCACTCGGGCCTACATGCTTTTTGCCAATGATTCCTGCGCAAAGCAAAAAAGCAATGCGACGCGATAATATAAATTTGCATATATGTATATATGTAATGTACTTATCTATTATTCGTTATTATTGTTTTACCTGTTCGTATATTGTTTCTCTTCAATATTTTTGGTAAACTTTGAACATCATCAAAAGAATTAAAGTGGTGAATTCCATGATGAAGACCATACATTCCATTTTGGTGACTTGGTAATCCAGTTAATATTGCGGAGCGACTATAAGTTGAAAATTCAAAAGATTTATATGCTCATAATAATTAAATTAAATTTGTAACTGTAAAAATACCTTGGTGAACAGCTACTGACTGATGTATATGCATTATTGAACAATAGACTCTCTTTTGCTAACTTATCCAAATTAGGAGTTTGACAGATTTTATTCAAGTAGGATCGCATTTCAAATCCTGCATCATCAGCTGTGAATTAAAAGTAGACAATTATTTCAAACAATAAGTAAAATCTTAGATCTATACTTAGATATATTTATAATTTGACAAAATTTTTTTGGGACACAATTTTATATCTTTATGTATTATACATGTATTTATATATAATTAGTTCTATATGTGCTATATATATTATGTCTCCCAATATATATCTTCTGTGTGTGTGTGTGTGTGTGTGATCCTAATTTTTCAAATGTTTTCTATATGAATAGAATCTCGTTTGGATTTTTATGCAAATTATAAATTATCTAAAGAGAATAATCTATCTCCAAAATTAATTGTATTAATATATATATAATTTCTCATACTTAGAGGAAAAAAAAAACCAAAAAGATTTATAGTTTCTGTTGTTGACAATATTCTTTCTTATATATTTAAATGTATACAACTCTAATATTTAAATTCTTATATATTTTTAAAAATATTTTTATTTTTTTTTATATAAAACTGTGATTAAAAAAAAAGTAAACGTCAAATTACCCAGCAACAAGAGCACATTTTTTTGAGCTGCGTCAGCATCTCCACGCGTATTGCGTAATGCCAATAAGATAATGCACAACAGACACAATGATTTATTTAAACAGTTCCGCGACATTTCGTAGCACTTGTTGACATGTGTATATGGTGTGTATGTATGTATGAATGGCTTATATGAATGACGCGTGTAACTGCTGCCAATGTTAACGATCAAAAATTTTCTGCTTTTCTGAAATAAAATCAATGAATAAGAAATGAGATCGATTATCTATCGCGTTCAATCTTATTGCGCGTTGCCGCGTCAGAGAGCTAATCAAAAGCGAAGATACAACAAAATAGGATGCGAGGAAACTTTGGTATGCGAGGATTTAAATTTGACATTTTCTTGTTATTCGATTGGTACACACACACACACACACACACATGTGCTTGCATCACAGCGACATTAATGCGTGATACATCGAACCAGCCACGTATGCGTGTACGTGTTTTATTTTTTTTTTTATTGTTTTTTTTATTTTGTTTTAAATTTCGTAGGGTCGCAGTTAACGATCGTTAATTATATAGACTAGGTTTATTTAAAATTTTCAGCATTGTCGCCCAAAACTGCTCCGAAATAATTCCCTTTATATGAACAAAATGTCATTGCATTCCCGTTAAAATAGGTTAGATGGACACTCATTATTTGACTTGGCGATACGCTCTCGCATTTTTGCAAATTTAAATAATTATGATTGCGAACACGTATGCGTGCAATTACGATGGAAATGTAATCTTATCCACGATTCAATAAAACATTGAGATTTGAGATTGAGAGCGACGAGTAGCGAATGAAGTTTATTACTGTAAATTAAAAAAATAGTGGGGAGGTGATAGATGGAAGGGAGGGATTGTTAATCCGTCTCTTACTAATTAGCCTCGGCACGTGATTTGTGAAATCCTGTTTTCTGCTAATCTTTTTCTTCATTTCGAAGTGACATTGTTTCTAATAAAAAAAAACTTTTGTCTAAAATTAGTTAATGTAAATTTTGAAGTTTGCTCGCGTTTATTTCATTCCGTATGTAATCTATTTATTGCAATTTTAGCCACGTGGAAATGAATGTTTCCGTGTGTATAAAGTGACAATACGTGTTTCAGAGTCCCTGGGTGTTTAAACAACAAGACATTGCATCATGTCAAGAAAAATTATTTGCCTATTTGATGTTGATGGCACAATCACCGAACCACGACAGGTATATTTTGAATATTGTAAAACTCGTGCATATATTTAATTATTATTAAAATATATACACTATTTTTTTTAAACATAAATAGTATCTTCTTTTAGATATTATTATAATTAACATATTATTTTGCATCTTATTCCTTTCTTTTCTGATAAAATTTATGTTTGCTTTCCGTAGCCAATCAGTCCTAGCATTGAAAAGTTTCTTCTGGAGACTGTGAGAAAAGAGTTTGACATTGCAGTAGTTGGAGGATCTGATTTAAACAAGATTCAAGAACAATTAGGTACTGAAAATCTGTTTGAAAAGTACAAGTATATCTTTGCGGAAAATGGTCTTATCGCATTCAAGGATGGCAAAGCTCTGCCATCGCAAGTAAGTAATCAAGGTGATTATATTGAAGAATAATAATAAATTTTGTATATTCTATTCTCACAAAAATATATATATATAATTTTATACATATATATATATTAAATTTTAGTCGATCCAAGACATGCTGGGAGAGGATGTTCTGCAGGATTTTATAAATTTTGTTTTGCGATACATATCCGAATTGAACTTGCCGTTTAAGCGTGGAACGTTTGTGGAATTTCGTACAGGCATGATGAACATTTCGCCAACAGGACGAAATTGCAGCAAGAAAGAACGCAAACAATTTTATGAATACGACAGTGAACATCATGTCCGCGAAAAATTTATACAAGCCCTTAAAAAGGAGTTCCCCGATTTGGCTCTGACCTACAGTATTGGTAAGTGACTTATATAAAACCAATTATATATATAGCAAATTTAATTAGTAATTATTGGCAGTTAATTTAACAAATTAACAATATTTATTAAATTATTTCACACACAATTACGTTAATTATTCTCGTTAATATATTTTCGTTAGGTACAAATATTTTATAAACTTCTGAAATATCTTATAACGGGTAAAATTAATGCATTATTAATGCATAAAAACTCTAGCAGACGAATATTTATTTTTTTTTAAGGGGGACAGATCTCTTTCGATGTTTTTCCTATCGGTTGGGATAAAACATATTGCTTGCGTCATATCCAGGGATATGATGAAATACATTTCTTCGGTGACAAAACGGCCGAAGGCGGTAACGATCACGAGATATACGAGAGCGATTTGACGATAGGACATCGCGTTACTTGTCCCAAGGACACAGTGAATCAATTGAATGTCCTTATGGCACTCGTAAAAGAGAATAGAGAAAAGGAGCAGCTTAGTGTTCCATTACAGTGTGTCTGATAAGTCTAAGAATAATATAGTTTTCTAGATCAAGATATAAAATTTATATTTTCAATACATAATATAATATACACGCAAATTCGTTTTTCCTTTTTTTTTCGACTTTTTACTGCAACATTCCTGATGATAAAAGTGTAGAGTATTTAATTGTTACACATTTTTAAATTAAGTTTCGGTATTTTAAAATTCTATGTTTCCGTGTACATATTTAAAAATATATTTGTACATATGTCCTTTTATAAGATTGTTTTCTTACCATTCTTTGATATATAGAAGTCATATAAAATAATCAAATAAAAAGATTATCGATATTAAGAACATAGCAATCTTTTTTTTGTGTTCCCGGGAGACAGATTTTACGCGCGCAAGTCTCACACATACATACACCATCACACATATCCTAATGCATTTACGCAATATAATATATTCGAAAATTCGTTTTTTCAACTTACAAGTACATATATATATATATATATATATATATATATATATATTAAAACTATGTTAAACAATAACAATATTAACATAAAAGAAAACGTTACGATATTTATTGGAAGATCTACAACGGCGTAGAATATTTCCGTATGAAAGGCACCTTTATCTCATTAGCATATGCAAATGCACAAGGCATTATGCAAGGTTAATGCTGCATCTGCATCTGTTGCGCAGGTTGCATAAAAAACTTTTAACGTTACCTTTTTATCTCTAAATAGTTTTCGTTACGTAAGTTTCGATCGCAATTTTTAACGTCGACACAATTCGATTAAAAAACGTGAAAAATACGTTAAGTATCTCAAAATCGATATATACACTAATTTTTAGGAAAATATTTGTACATATATATTGTAAAAAAAAGCTCGTATAAAATGCATTCCGTTCGTATGTAAATTAAGCGTTTGATAATGCCGTGATTTTTTTAGACCCCTTGATAAACGGGTACACGTTTTGCCGCGAAAGCGGCAAGTCCTTCGAGTCTGTCTTTCGTATCCACGATCTTGCTGTAGCACTGCTTCTCGATTTCCAGGCCGTCTTCTAGAGTCACTTCCGTGCCCTTGGATATAGCCACTTTTGCCAATCTAAGCGATAACACATGACGATTAAAATCATTTTTATATATAAACATTGCATTCTATCAGAGAGTAATTATGAAAGTTGTAAGTATAAAACTCGAGTGTTGGATAAAAAAATATATTACTCGCACTCAGAAGATAAGCATATGTGGTGTGATGTACATTATGTAATGCATAAGCGATCGCATCAGAGCGACTCTGAGTAGCCATCGCCGCATTTAAATACTTGTTTCTTACGAATACAGAAACGACGTATTATTATAATTATTATTATTATAAGAAATTTCGTTCTCTGTATTTCCCTTCTATTTTTTTATTTTTCCATTTTTTATACTATTGAATTACTTTATTATTCTCCATTTTTTTTGGTAATATTTTTATTCTTTTTCTATCTTTAATAATTTTTTTCTATTCATTCTATCTTTTTTACGATTTGTATTACATGCTTTTTTGGTTTTCACTATATTAAACATTTTCTCTCGTATAATTCTGCGCAAAATTAGATTTTTCTTTAGATTATTTCGACATTGACAACTCACCTAACGCCAATAGGACCGTTGGGCAAAATTTCTCTCGCGATAGAGAGCGCCGTTTGATAAGCGGCGTCACCGATCTTATTTTGAGGAACCATCTCATTCACGAGACCGATCGTGCATGCCTGCTCGCCGTCCAGAATCCGTGCCGTATAAATCAATTCTTTAGCCTTGGCCGCTCCGATTATCCTCGGCAGTCTCTGCGTTCCACCGGCGCCGGGCATTATGGCCAGTTTCGTTTCCACGAGACCCATCGTGGCCTCCGAAGAGGCGATTCTGATGTCGGTTGCCAACGCGAGTTCCAGTCCTCCGCCCAGCGCGGCACCATCGATGGCCGATATCACCGGAGTCGGTAGGTTCTCCACGTCGGTGATGAGAGCTCTCAGGGAGGATACGAATTGCGGCACCTCGGACGTGTCCATTTTCAATCTCTCCCGCAGATCGGCCCCGGCGCAGAATACCTTCGGGACCAAACTGCGTATGATCAGCACCCTCAGCTTGTTGTTCTGCTTGATAGAGGCCAGCGCCTCATTCAACTGGGAGACCAAGATCTTTCCGAGGGAATTACGAGCGGCCGGTCTGTTCAGTCCTAGTACAGCGATGCCATTGTCCTTTCCGTCTAAATAATTAACAATCACTTCTCTCGCTTCGTCCTTGGGACTTGGCATCGCGCTCGTAGCCAACGTCTTTGCGGCACAAGCGCAAAGATGATGAAGAGTGCTGGTGACTCTGACGTTCGCCACTAACGAAACCATTGTACAGAAAGCTTTTTTTTTACACGAAAATGTGTTTCTCTTTAAAATGGAAACTGAAAAAAAAATTTTTACACTTGATAAGGTAATTAATAAGATATTTGAATTTTTTTATTTTAGTATTTCTCTCTCTCTCTCTCTCTCTCTCTCTCTCTCTCTCTCTCTCTCTCTCTCTCTCTACACACATACACTATTAAATTATATATATACATTAATATGTATATATTAAATTTTACATGTATATATATGTATATAATATTTTATTCTGTTATTATATTTTATATCATTTAAGAGAGAAAGGATAGAAAGTACAAATATGACAATTTTCCAAGAAGACTTACTTAAACACAAGAGACCGGTTTCTCGACTCTCGCCGCACCACGTAATCGCGAAAAAAATCTACGACGTCGTTATCCTTGATCCTATTTCGGGATTACGATGCAACAGGAGCATCCAGCGAGCGGACGAATATATTGTGTGCGCGCGCGCACGTGCGCATACGTGCAATGCGTGAATTTTTTAGATCCAAAGTTTTTTTTTATTTTCGCGAACGCGAATCGTAAGAATGTGTCGTCGCGCTGCGGGTTTCTCGGACTTTACACACCCCCGTTACAACACAACGTTACAACTTACAACATCGACGCGATGTGACAACGGAGACGGGGACGGAAGTGGTAGGGATAATCGAAGAAAGTTCACCGCGAGAGCGCCAGAAATCTCCCCTCACCTCAAATATTGTCGCGTCAACGTCGCGACGACGACTATTTGCATTTGCTCTCCGCGAAAGCAACAACGTGCGCACATGTCAGTGTCGCTGACACGAGCAATAGAGTGCGCGCGCAGCTCGCGCATGCGCGTTGGGCGCGCGTTAGTACCTGTATCGGACAAAAGAGAGCACCACTCGATCCTTTCTCTTCGCTCCGGCCGTATGTGTGAGTGTGCGCGTGCGCGTGTTTTCTTCCTCTTTTAAATTATATAAAAGTTTTTCGCAGAAGTATCACAATAAAAAAGTGCATCGAGAAGAATAGAAAAACGACAGAAATATTCTCAGTGACAAAGCGCAATTATGCAGTGATGATGATGATACTTTTTGCGGACGCGGAGGAGTCGCATCGCAAACTACAGATTTACTGCAGGTAAATAATGGCGCGCATAACGGTTAGACAAATAAAACCATACACGGAACGTATAGCCGTAATATATTCCGGTGAAAACATTTGTATGCAAATCCGTGTTTATTCTTGGCAGCGACGATAATGCGCTGTTCTAACAAGAGAGGAGAATCTTATCGTGCTTATATCTAAGTAGTCTTGTATTTTATGATTAAAAGTAGATCTCTCTCTCTCTCTCTCTCTCTCTCTCTCTCTCTCTCTCTCTCTCTCTCTCTCTCCTCCTCTCTCTCCCCCCCCCCTCTCTCTCTCTCTCTCTCTCTCTCTCTTCTAACTGACTCTTGGCTAGCAGACACATGACGCCATATAATAAATAAAAAAAGTATCAAGTAATATTTTAAGAGTTCTCTCTCATGTATATAATTTATAAAAATTATACTCTAATTATTTTAATTAAAGGAAAAAAATGTTTTAAACATATAAGTAACAAATACAACAAAAGTTTCTTTATTATGTATATATATATTACCTATTAATATGTATCGTGTTGCAGTTTATTTTCAATGTACAGTATAATTTGATTACATAATGAGGATCGGCAAGGTACAATCTTTCTCGTAATGAAAGTGAAGAAATCTTCTATTAATGTTATATTGCATCATGTGTGTATACATATATTGTCAATTAAATAGAAAGCACGATAAATGTGACAATTCGATAAACGTTTAACGTAGAGATTATCTATTTTTTACTGCGATATCTACAAAGTGCATATCTTATCTGAAGCACATATATGTGCTCTTACAAGTACATATATTTAAAGCAAATAAATACGTACAGAATTTATACATGTATACATACGCACACACATTTTTTTCGACAATTTAAATTATGCCAGTTTAAAGTGCAAGTTTATATACATGCGATATATATTTAAAAAATATTAATCGTAATTTATTTTATATATATATATATGAGCAAAATTTGATGTAACGCGCATTTGAATTTAAAGAGAAAAATAATTTTATTTGATAGAATCAATTCTAGTAATTGATACTCTCCAAGAGAAATCATTTCTCTTCCTCTCCTCTCTCTCTTAGTTTATATTTCTATTCCAAAATATTTTTTTAATTTTCTGGATTTTTTTAAATTGCGCAAGACCTTCAGAAATGCGTTCTCATGTAAAATGCACATTATAATAATGCATTATAATTTATTTACGCATATATATTATACTAACGCGTTTTCGAATGCGTCAAATTGTCTATTGAGTCGAACTTTGAATTGCTGTTCGAAATATTTGACATAATACATAATCGATTAATGAATGCGCTTTGGGAATGTATGGATGTACTTTGGACACATACGGTCCTTCTTTATATTCGGGATGTATCTGTTTTGTGTATGCGGCGTTCTGCTAATGATGGAAAAATTCTAAAATTAACATCTCGATAATATAACTTTACGCTGATATTTCTAAGCGAATGCAATTAACGGCTAATTAAGACGCGACAGATCGAGCTGCAACGTTTTTCAAAACATAACGTCTGACGTCGCGCGATAAAGCAACCGCTATTATAAACAATAGCACGTTGTACGCAAGTGTTAAATTTTGCCCGCTGTTGCTTATACACAGTGACCTTGTTATTCGCGTGGGAGACTCGAAGCGAACAATAGACTTTGACTTTATTATATACTTAAACACGATCGCGACAAGTATTAAAAGATGCCGAACGCGATCATTTTTCTACGAACAATTAAATAATTATCGATCCTGGCGATTAATCAACTTCCGCGTCGATTAAAGTGTAAGAGTACCGAGATGACGACTATTTATCGAAACAAGTATCTCGCAAGAAGGTTTTTATTTCGAATAAGAAGCAAAGCAATGATCGATGGTAATTAAAATATAAATGATTATTATATTTTTTTTTCAATATTTAGGCTGGTAAAATTATTTTTTTCATGCTTAGGTTTGAATATATATTTTTTTTTTCATATTTTGAGCTATTCGTTAATTATCGTCTGACGGATTGAGAAATGGAAATACAAGAAATGGATGCATTTTTGGATCACATAGTTTTTGCTATGTGCAAAGTGCGATTCCTTAACCGATTATGTGCTATTTAATGTTTCGAACAACAGTTCGGTTAATTTTAAAGCTCGTTTGATGCGGGTGCAATTAAACAATTACATTTGAGAGCGTATCAATATATAATATGTATAAATAAATTATAACGTGCTCGAATTTTACATGAAGATGCATTTCTGAAAATTTTGCGAATCGAAAAAGCCACAACATATTTGAAAAATTAACTTTGTAAGAGAAACATATAAATATATACAAAAGGAGAGAAGAGAGAGAATAATTGCTTGGAGAGTATAAATATTTAAAATAATAAATTTTATCAATTAAAGTTATCCTTCAAATGCGCATTACTTAAATATTCGCTCTCATAAAATAGGCTATTATTAATATTTTTTATATCGTATTATCTTGTAAAGTTGCATAATTTAAATTCGCATCGACCGAATTATATACCTATATAAGATTCCTTTTTATTCATGAAATAGAGAATGTGGGTATTGGAGAATAAAGTAATAAATGTAGCACATTATTCGTACATATATATTCTGTATTCTAAGATTCTGGCAACAGGTGGTTTCTGTTTAGACTTGTCCAAACAGAACGACCTAACTCATATAAGGGCTCTTGCGCCTACATATTTCAATATTTAACCACATTCCTAGAGTACATATATCAGACTTTCTGAAGACAAATTACAAGCTATGCGACAAATAAATAAATAAATAATAAATAATAAAGTACAATCGCCCGAAATTGGTCCAACATGAAACCCGTAATATATAGGGTGCTCCTCTTCTGCTGTATATTTAACACACCTTTCAACCTTGAATTAAATTAATCGGAGAATATAAATTTGTCATCTATTTTTCTCTTGTCGGAATTAAAGTTTAAAGCAAAGAAACTTTTTATTTTAATTGCTTGAGAATTATAAGTGCTTCTTTGTCGAGGAAAAATCGACTCTCGGATTGACCAAACAAATTAATTATTACAAATTAATTATTAATTATTAATAAATTATTAATATTATTATTATTATTTATTACTACAAATCAATTATTTGAAAATAACAGCGTGGAAGTGGGACACGTCTTATATATTTCTTCGTTACTTTCTCTCGCGTATGCGTTGCTTCTCGTTTCGCGTTATTTCGCGAGCGAAGAGAGAGGCGCGCCGTTTAATGTACGAATTTAATTGTACATCCGTCAAAGTCAAACGGCGCGGTAATTTTCGCGATTCGATAACCAATGGTGTATCATTAAAAATGATCGCGCGCAGCAAGCGTATCGCGGGTTGCGTTCGATCTTCATGATACTTCGATGGCGGATATTGACGGTTTCGGTTGGACCAGAGAGCAGGATGTAGCTTTTAAGCTTTTAAGCGGCAGGTGCGACAGGCGGTGGTCGAAGCATCGACCTGGTGGCCGAAGAAAGTTTCTGCGACACCAAATGTGCGATATGCGACGATCTCTTCCATACGAATTCCCGCGTTCTATCGTGATCGTCCTGGCTTTCCACCCGAACCTGAAGAAACATTTAATTTCATATAAACACACAGCGTTTTTCGCGAAATAAACGGAAAAGATAGCCGCTATTTAGGTGCTACTGCAATACTTTCGACGCTTTGCAATAATATATCATGTTGATCTTTGTTTCAAGCTGATTTACGCGAATTAAAACGAGGAAATTGGCGCTTTTTATTAAATTAAATATAATAAATATTTTCAATTTTATTTATAATATATTGACTGTGTGATATGTGCATAATATTGATATGCATTAAGTTAATGCATCCGTGGCTTGATAAAACGAATTTTTAAGAAATAAAAATTCTCTTCTTAGGTCACATATGTACGTATATGTGTGCATAAAATATTTGAACAATTCATCTTTTATAACGTTAAACTAAAAATATTAAGAAAAATAGTATTTATATGTTTTTATTAGGGTGGTTTTATCAAGACGTTGACAGTCAATGTACAGAATACTTCAGGTTTCTTATCAACATCTTTTACAAGTAAAGTTTATTTGAATTTAAACGACTATACGTAGAATTCAGGGCTCGATTGTCAATGCAAAACAGCAATTCCGCGTAAAAAAAATAAACGACACCGGTAAAATTAACAATCGTAGAAAGGAATTCTGAAAATTCGTTCATCTATTTGCTTATCCATCGGAACTTCGCGGTTCCGCGAGATTCACGCGTCAGTATAACTGTTCTACGCGGTTTTTCTTCCTCTCCCCGCTATCTCGATCGACGTACTTGTTTAGGTTGCAAAACCCGAATAGAGTGCAGCGTCGCCGCGCCGCCGTGCAACACTCGCAGACTCAGCTTGCCGGACATCTCTGCTGTTGTTGCGGTCGCGCTCCTCAGCTCCTTCTTCGCTGTTCGACCGAACTCCTTCTCGACCTTCAGCACGAGCGGTCCCAGACTGAACCTGGTCTTGATGGTCGTGTGATCGCTCATCATGTTCACCGACACGTCGCCCGATCGCTGCAGGGACGCCAATCCGTACAGAGTGGCTCTCGCTTTCGGTCTGCTGCTCTTGGTCTTGGTCTGAAAAATCACGTTTAGATTCGCGAAACCCCGAATTTAGATAGAGATTCCGATAACGAAAATCTCGCGTCTGATGTTCTATTATAGCGAGTATCTGTTATATGTAGATTTTTTTTTTTTTTAATCACCTTGTTCTTGTTGCTGCTTCCTGCAGTTCCCGTGGTTCCTTTTTTAGTCTTCGTCTTGTTCTTCGTTCGTTTGCGATTCTTGCTGGAATTATTGCTGCCAGACGTACGTCTGGATCTCACGTTGGCTTCGGTGGAAGATTCCAGCGCGAGAGACGAGATCGTTTCCTTTTCCGTCACGGCTGCGGTTTCCGTTACGGCGAGTTCCGTAGTCTGCGTTACTTTCTGCAAACGCAAACATAGTATACATATATTTACTGAAGATTGTGTTTAAATTACGTATAAGATATTCTCGAATTCCCGTTTAACTCTCATGACGAAGATAAATATATTTCTTCTCGAATTTGAAATTAACTTTCGTTTCAGAAATATTCCAAAATTCTGCTCCAATTTTTTAATACTCAACATTAAATATTTCTTTTGACAATTTTTAATTTTGATTCCGAACGACAAAACTTTTATTTTTTAATTTTTTATTATTTAATTTGCAAAAACTTTTCTACTAAAAAAAAACTCTTATTATCTAGACATTTTGATTGTTAGTGAGGACAAGATCGGCTTTAAATTTTTGTTAAAAAAATATATATATATATATACTTAAAATTAAGAGATTGGTTTCTTGTTTTAGCAATTAAAATTATATTCAAGTTGTTGGAAAGAGAGTAATCGTGGACGATACCTCGACATTTTCATCGACACTTTTCTCAGTGACAGCGGACGCGTTTTCGATCGGTCTTGAGGCGCTCTTCTTGGTGCCATTCTTCTTGTTGCCCTTCCTTTTGCCCTTGTTCTTGTTCTTGTTCGACTTGGAGCCCAAATTCGAATTCGTTAGCCTCACTGTCACCGGCTCGTAATTGGCGCGCAGAATGTTGTTGATCTTGCCGAGAATTTGGTCGACGAAACGATTGTATTTTGCCACGTAAATCGCCGGCACGTGAGCACTCGGTTCGGATTCCACGCCACCTAAATAAGAGAGTTGCATCAGTATCCTGTAATTTCTATTTTCCTGGACATTCTTCGCGAAAAAAAATACAGAGACGTTATCTTTAACGTTAATACGATTCTGAAACTCTTGCTCGTGTCAATATGCATTTTGCCGCGCATATTGAAATATAAATATTAATCTCTTCATAAAAAATATAATTCTCAGAGACAGAGTTTCTCTTAACAAAAATTAGTTGATGATTTGACCGAAGACATTTTTGACTGAGTATTTTTATCTTGAAACAAAGAAAACCATTTATTGGTTGTTGAACCATTAAAAGTTTACTCTGTCTACATCAACTGTCATTGACATGGCATTATGGCAATTTAAGATAATTAATGTAAGTATTTCAGATTTCGTAAGAGTCTTCGCAAACTAACTTCTCTCGGTGGTAATCACGAATAATCAATCACGGAGCTGTAAATTCTATGTATTATATAATTTTAATTATTTTATAAATGTCAAAATTATTCTCAAATGAATTTTACACATACACATCACACCAAAAATTGTATAATATTATCATCACACACCCTATATTTTCGCTTGGCAATTTTTATTCTTCCCCGAAAGCCATCAGCTTACAAGTGGAAGAATCTCCAAAGTCATGAAATCGCCCGATTGATTCATAATCTATCGAAAATTCCCGATTGGAGACAATACTAAGATGAAGAGAGAGAGAGAGATAGCAGCTCTTTGGAAATACGACCTTGACACCACTTTTCGTGAAGTTATTTCATTTCGTCCGGGTCATCGACCAGGGTGGGACGTGCTGCCTTCCGTGACTCTCTCTCTCTCTCTCTCTCTCTCTCTCTCTCTCTCTCTCTCTCTCTCTCTCTCTCTCTCTCTCTACGTTTTAATGAAGGGAAACGCATTCCTCGCCTCCCCCTCTCCCACACTGACATCGGCTACCGTGGAAGGAAGTTGACGATTGCCGATCGAGGAGGAGCCTACTTAAAGCAGCGACAATGATAACGGTATATCGGAATCCTTCGGCGCGGCCAAACTGGTCCCCGATCTGGGTCACGACCTCCTTACTCGCTATTCACCTACCTACAGACCCATCTAGCTACACGCGCGCATTCACAATCTCTCATGTGGAGATGTTCACCTAAAAACTCTCCCCCTGCCGGTCGTTGCACCTGCAGCACGTAAGCACACTTTCTTTCGAACGCAGCGCATGAAAATTTTATGCCACTGACAAGGCCGTCTACTTCTGGCATGGCACGAAGACGTTGAATGCCTGATCAGTCCCTCGATAACACGCGCACACGATACCAGTCCACTATTTGTATGTACTCTTCAGAGTCTTTCGCGTGCATTTTACAAAGGAACGTTTGTCCGACACGGCTGACCGAAAACGGTCCTCCAGAAGCAGTTTTGTTAAAACGGAAATAACGTAACGTTCGATAAAATGTCTCGCATATGCACATCTAGTCGATGTTTTGTCTCTTCAAATTTTTTTATCAGATTATATTCATTAAGGCTTTAATTAAATATCTGATCAAACCAAACGGGCACACTTGATAAGATACCATTTTTTTAAAAGAATATATACTTATTAAAAAAATATGAATTATATGGATTTATACGAATATAGCGGAATATGAGAAGCACAGAAAAAAAATACAATTATATTCACTATATTCATCGTTTTGTTGTACATCTATCGAATAGAAGTAAATAATGCTTCTTGCATGTCTCATTGGAGACTTTATTTAATTTTTATTTTCAGATCTTTAATTTTCCGCCACTTTTTAATAATATCGCGCACGTTTTCCACGCTTTCGATTCAATAGTTGACAATACATTCGAGCAACAACTCTACTATTTTTAATTAATTGCCCGAAATAGAAATGATTAGCTCGAACTTTATTTTAAGTATCTAATAGCAATTATCCAATAAGACATCATACTTCATTATATTATAACGAAATACTTCAAGACTAGATTACTCAACATGTATTATTAATTTTACTCGAGAGATGAACAGATTTCCGTTCTCGATAGATATTTCACTGAAACAGGTCAGTCATCATCGGAGATGAAAGCATATACACGCAACCGAAACATTAATAGCGACGATATATTAAATCACGGTTTAGGCGTGACGGAAACTGAAGGACATCAACTTCATAACTTATGAGCTGTGGGTCAGGGTCGAGGAGGAGGCTCTTCAGCATATATCGCTTAACGCGCTCTCTGGGTCGGTGGCCTCGTTTCTTTTTCGATCGGCTACTACCGGTGAAAGCCGAGAAAAAATTTCAACGCGGTCGCACCTTTGTTGGAATTTAACCCGGCGCTCTCATGTAGAAAGTTAATTGGACGCGTGATTAAAAATTCCCGTTTGTAAGCTGATGGCGGCGACTCGTTTGGTAGGTTATTGAAGTCCTTAATAAAGTGCCCCTTGGGGGAGGGAGCATTTGATCTCGCCACTTCTTCGTCTCAAGCTTCACCCGTGAATCAACGATTGAAATCGATATTATCGTTAGAAATGTGTGAAAATAGAGATCTAGAATCTTTATAATTAATGACAATATAATCGGACAATAGCAATGTCGAAAAAAATATAATAAAAGTCTAAAATCTTTCAGATATTATTCAGGCGTTTTTTTTTTAAATTCTCTAAACGATGTATTTTTTTCAATATTTTCTTCATCGATTTTTATGATATTTGAAAGACGTTTAACTTTTTAGATATTTCTAAAATGTCTAAAATATATGTATTCGTTCTTTTCTTCGGACATTTAAAAAAGCTTTGTTAATTTCTACACTAAAGAGCCAAGAAAATATAAATGAATGAAAGTATAGAACTACTATATAGACTTGTATCTTTAGTAATCTCACTACAGTTATTATGAAAATATTAAGATCAAATAGAAGCAAGCTGTTTAAAATAGAATCCGCAGACAGATCAAACTACAAATGACAAAAACAACATCTACAAAAGAATAGCATTTTAATAAAAAAAAAAAGAAAGATATGTGCAGAGTCTGTCGGAATCAACAAGAAACATCGTCGGCAAATTGTCATCAAAATATGAACACCACCAAATTTTTCTTTTTTCGTTTAGTTATAATCTACTCTTATCAACTATCAACTACTTGATAACTCTCCTGTCAACCATTAGTTGGTTATTAACTACAAATTCCATGTCTCCTTTGGAATTTAGGAATGATAAGGAACATGGATGAGAGCATTCGGAGGTGCAAACTGTCCAGGTACACGTGCTACTGTCCAGGTACACGTTGTTGCAGTCGATCGTCCACCAAAACAAACGCCCACCAAAAAAAAACCGCGATCATTTACTAATAGATAGGCGATACAGGTGAAGCGAAAAAAAGCAAGTAGGGTCGAAGTTGGGGGGAAAAACAAGAAGCGCTGTTATATTCTCTATCGAATGCATTCAAATAGTCAGGCGGGTCACGTGCACGTCACGTCACGAAGAAGAAATTTCGATGCCACGCGCGCGCGAAAATAAAATAATCTCTATATTTTATTCGTTTAAATAATTTCCGCGGCATCGAAAATCAATTCGAATGAACCGAATTTATCTCAATTTCCAGCTTTGAAAGAAATTCGCGCGATTTCGCTTCAAAATTTATATAAAAGATGGAAAAAAAAACAGAGAGAACTTATCCTCCTGGATTACGCGTAACACACAAGTGTATCTGGACATAGAAACACGCTGACACTGATTCGATGCGACTGGACGATGGTGAATGAAATAAGTAGACGGTACACAGAATATATTTTGTAAAAATAATAAATTATTTATATTTTGCACAATCCAGAACGGACAATGTCTCTGTACAAGTCTAGAAACGTCGTAAGAAAAACTCTCTGGATTCGGCCGCGCGCGCGCAGAGAACAATCGACACCGTCATCGACCACGTTTAATTTGGCAAGTGATGGACATCTTTTTAATCTAAATTTTATGAAATATGAAGAGTTTGATAAATTAATTTTTTGGTAAATTAATTACATCATACACATGTATTCTCATCATATATTCACTAGCTGTATATTTATCAAA